>VXBO01009782.1:121090-138109 GCA_013400135.1 Rhinoptilus africanus | reverse complement strand
GGATAAAAGGCGGCGCGCGGGACCGGAGGTGTCAGTCGCTGAGGAGGCGCCGGCTGAGGCGGAGGGAGTGCGCGCAGGTGAGGGCTGAGGGGGTGCCTCCCCTGGGAGGGTGGTCCCCGCTATTCCCTTGGGGCCTCCACCCCCGAAGGAAGAGGGGAATGATTCATGGCTGGGCCCTTCTTTGTTCCGTCGGGCCTGTCGTAGAGGGTTACGTGGGGAGGGGGTCTGTGATAGGGCAGGCCCCTGGGGGAGGGGGGCTGTGATAGGGCGCACCCCCCACTCAGGTCCCTGGGGGAGGGGGGCTGTGATAGGGCGCACCCCCCACTCAGGTCCCTGGGGGAGGGGGCTGTGATAGGGCACACCCTCAGGGGCTACATATATGAGGGCAGGCTGAGAGAGTTGGGGGGATTCAGCCTGGAGAAGAGAAGGCTCCGGGGAGACCTTAAAGCCCCTTCCAGACCCTCAAGGGGCTCCAGGAGAGCTGGGGAGGGACTCTGGATCAGGGAGGGGAGCCATAGGATGAGGGGGAATGGTTTTAAACTGGGAGAGGGGAGATTTAGATGAGATATTGGGAAGAAATCCTTTGCTGTGAGGGGGGTGAGCCCCTGGCCCAGGCTGCCCAGAGAAGCTGTGGCTGCCCCATCCCTGAAGGGGTTCAAGGCCAGGTTGGACGGGGCTTGGAGCAGCCTGGGCTGGCGGGAGGTGTCCCTGCCCAGGGCCGGGGGGGGAACTGGAGAGTCTTTAAGGTCCCTTGTGACCTAAACTATTCTATTACATATGTGTGGTTGGGGCAGGAATAAATAAGTATTAAGCCTCCCTGGTGTCTCCCCAATACCCCCTCTCACCTCAGATCCCTCTGTGCTGCTGTTGGGGCTTGTTAGTGTATTAACTCCTTCCAGTTCTATAGTGCGTGGGAGCAAGTGTCAGGGCTCCTTGATGTTCCTGCTGTATTCCCTCTGGGAAGGGACTTTGTGACATCTCTGTGTCCCTGCTCACCTCAGGCCCGGTCAGCATGGCTGATGAGGAGATCGCTGCCCTTGTGGTGGACAATGGCTCTGGCATGTGCAAGGCAGGCTTTGCAGGGGATGATGCCCCCCGTGCTGTGTTCCCCTCCATTGTGGGACGCCCCCGGCATCAGGGTGTCATGGTGGGCATGGGGCAGAAGGACAGCTATGTGGGGGATGAGGCCCAGAGCAAGAGAGGCATCCTCACCCTGAAGTACCCCATCGAGCACGGCATCGTCACCAACTGGGATGACATGGAGAAGATCTGGCACCACACCTTCTACAACGAGCTGCGTGTTGCCCCAGAGGAGCACCCAGTCCTGCTCACCGAGGCCCCCCTGAACCCCAAAGCCAACCGGGAGAAGATGACCCAGATCATGTTTGAGACCTTCAACACCCCAGCTATGTACGTTGCCATCCAGGCCGTGCTGTCCCTCTACGCCTCTGGCCGTACCACTGGCATCGTCATGGACTCGGGGGATGGTGTCACCCACACCGTGCCCATCTATGAAGGCTACGCGCTGCCCCATGCCATCCTGCGTCTAGACTTGGCTGGCCGTGACCTGACTGACTACCTCATGAAGATCCTCACGGAGCGGGGCTACAGCTTCACCACCACGGCCGAGCGGGAGATTGTGCGGGACATCAAGGAGAAGCTCTGCTATGTTGCTCTGGACTTTGAGCAGGAGATGGCCACAGCTGCCTCATCCTCCTCCCTGGAGAAGAGCTATGAGCTGCCAGATGGGCAGGTGATCACCATTGGAAATGAGCGTTTCCGATGCCCTGAGGCCATCTTCCAGCCCTCCTTCCTGGGCATGGAGTCCTGCGGCATCCACGAGACCACCTTCAACTCCATCATGAAGTGTGACGTGGACATCAGGAAGGACCTGTATGCCAATACTGTGCTCTCCGGCGGTACCACCATGTACCCTGGCATCGCTGACAGGATGCAGAAGGAAATCACTGCCCTGGCGCCCAGCACCATGAAGATAAAGATCATTGCCCCACCAGAGCGTAAATACTCCGTCTGGATCGGGGGCTCCATCTTGGCCTCACTCTCCACCTTCCAGCAGATGTGGATCAGCAAGCAGGAGTACGATGAGTCCGGCCCCTCCATCGTCCATCGCAAATGCTTCTAGAGGGACTGCTGGCAGTCACCCGAGGAGTCAACCTCCTGCTACCTTGGACCAGAATTGTTCGACTGTTACTTATTTCGTGTTTTAACCCATGTGTTGAGGTACCCGAGTAGCGACCTGCGTAGGCTGTAGTTCTCCCGGGGCTGACTAGCTGCTGCTGCTCCTCCGGAGGGCTCTTTGCTTCTCCTCTGTAACACTGGTAGGATGACACTAAAGTTAGACTTGTCACCTTTAGGTTTGTCACAACCTACTCCTTTGTAGCAAAACAAATAAACTTCTTAGGCTTCAAAACGACAAGAGGTTATTTTGCTTTCTTTCAGGGTGGGCTCAGTCTCCTTCCCACAAGGAATTTTGTGCGATATGTGGAATTGGACTCCAACCTGGCCTGCTTAAGACTTAGCAGAACGCTTACCCCAAATTTTGTTTTCGAAACCATGTAAGGGCACCTTTTGAAGCTGCAGGCCGTTTTCGGTGCTGCGAGGCAGGAAAGCGTGGCTGGTATGTGGCCGGCGCAGCCTTCCTGGACTTTCATGGTAAAGTGGCTTTTTTTAGAACGCAAACAGCTCTTCTTGTCACAAAAACGCGGGGCCTTGGCAGATGTTTTGGTGACCGGGGGAGCAGCGGCCTCTCCTTTTTTGGGGGTGGGGGGGGTGGGTGTCAGACGGTGCCGTGACCCGCAGCGCCGCCCCGACTGCGCGCCGGCCCCGCTCTCCCCCCTTTTAAACCCACAGCCGCCTCCCTATTGGCTGGGCGGGGTTGGGACAGCCAATCGGCGGCTTTCTAGCCTTACGCCACCGCCTCCTAAGGACTCGGTTTCCCAGCCTGCACCGAGGTGCACTTCCGCTTCCGGTGCGGGCGGAGCTGACGTGGGGGGCGCCTGGCGGGGGGTTCGGGAAGCGGTGTTTGGGGGAGCCACATCCCGCTCTTCTCCACCGTCTCTGTGCCGGGAAACGGGGGTTTCAGAGGCTGGGGCCTGGCTGGGGGGCTGTGCGTGCCGGGAGAGCCAGGCTGGGCCTTGCTCTTGGCTTCTCCCTGGGCTGAGTGGTGAGGCCGGCAGAGGCGTTCATACCTTCCCAGCTACGGCTCCAGGGTGAGGTAGGAACCTTAAAAGCATAGCTCTGTGTTGGTCAGGCCTCCTGGGAGGTTTCCCTGCGCGCTTCGCAGCAAATTTATAAGGTTTTATTGTCTGCTTGGGGGAGAATCTCACTTTACTTTGTTTTCCTCCGTTTCCAGAGCTTTCTGGGTCCTAGGCCGCTGTCAGCACGAAGGCCGCATGTCCCTGCCGGAGTGGCACATCGCGGTGAAGCTGGCGGATCAGCCGCTGGCTCCCAAATCCATCTTACGGTTGCCGGAGACGGAGCTGGGAGAATGCCCGCTCGGTGGGTGCAGCATCTCGTACCTCAAGCAGCTCATCACCGGCAAACTGCAGGAGTCCGTCCCAGACCCTGAGCTCATCGGTAGGTGCCCTGCGTGGGTCGTGTCGAAGTCCTGCCGCTTGGGGCCACCCTCTTCCTCTCCTTGCTGCAGCTGGGACACAAACATCCTGCTCTGAGTGGTGCTGGGCTGGTGGGGAGACTTGGGACAACCAGGTAGCGCGGTGTGGAGGTTTAAAGCTTGCGCCAGAGTCTCCGCTGTGCTGCGGCAGCGTTAGTACCTGGTGATTTGTGGAGTTTGTTCTGCATTTGGGTGGAATCACAGTGCTTCTGCAGCGTCGGCGCCCTCGTTAAGAAATTTTTTGACTTGCCGATGCCAACGTGTCTTCATGAGATCTCTTATGAGAACCGTGAGAGGTGTCAGCCCTTCTGGTGTCCTGGGGTGCGTTAAAAAGAGCACGGCCAGCAGGCGGAGGGAGGTCGTCCTCAGGTGCTGCTCTGCCCTGGTGAGGCCACATCTGGAGCAAAGTGGCCAGTTCTGGGCTCCCTAGTTCAAGAAAAGCAGGGAACTGGTGGAGAGGGTTCAGAAGAGGCTACGAAGATGATCAGGGGACTGGAGCACCTCTCTGATGAGGAAAAGCTGAAAGCCCTGGGGCTGTTTAGCCTGGAGAAGACTGAGAAGGGGATCTCATCAATGCTGATCGATATCTAAAGGGCAGGTGGCACAAGGACCGGGCCAGACTCTTTCCAGAGGTGCCCGGCAACAGGGCAAGGGGCAGCGGGCACAAACTGGAACATGGGAAATTCCATCTCAACATGAGGAAAAACTTCTTTCCCTTGAGGGTGGCAGAGCCCTGGCCCAGGCTGCCCAGGGAGGTGGGGGAGTCTCTGTCTCTGGAGACATCCCAAACCCGCCTGGAGGCGTTCCTGTGCCCCCTGCTCTGGGTGACCCTGCTCTGGCAGGGGGTGGGACTGGGGGATCTCCAGAGGGCCCTTCCAACCCCGACCATTCTGTGATTCTAAAGGCGGTGGCAAAGTTGTGTCCTGTGAGTCTCAACTCTGTGATTTCCCCCCTGAATCTCAGCTTCATGATTTCCCTGTACTAAAGCTTCCCTGTGCTGCTGACCAGAAGAAGCAGCTACACAGGCAGAGCGATAACCCCCGGTCCGCCTTCAGTCCTAAAGACCCCCGTCCCTTTCGGAGTGTGTGGTGGATACGTATATTTAGATGTTTCTCTTTCCTAGATCTGATCTACTGTGGCCGTAAGCTGAGGGATGACCAGACGCTTGATTTTTATGGCATCCAGTCTGGCTCCACTGTCCACGTGCTGCGCAAGTCCTGGCCTGAGCCTGATCAGAAGCCAGGTGAGACGGTGTGGGTTACCACGTAGGTCTCCTCCGGCTGTAATTGGTGTGGGTGGCTGGTGGCTTCTCCTGTGATTTGTTTCTGGGAGGCTGATGTGGGGTTTGGAGGAGGAATTGATCCATATGTTTGTGTGGGAACTCTCCACCTCTAAGAGCAGCGAATGGGCATTCGATTTTCTTGCTGATGGGAGAGTTAAGGAATGAGCTACATAATGGGGAGAGTGAATATCCCTGAATTGACTGTGACCAGTTTTAGGGTGTTGCCAGAGAACTGGGAACAACATGACTGGTTACTCAGCTCACTGGTTACTCAGCTCGAGGGATGAGCAGCCTGGTGTGTGTTCCTAGTCTGCCTGAGTTAGTTTAGAGTTGTTACTTTTCATACAGCTCCTTTTGTTCGTGTAAGAGGATATATCTATATACTTTTATACGTCTGGAAGTGCAGTTCCCTGTTACGCTGTGGTAAACGTACTGAGCCATTTACAATCATTAGTCTGTGCCCTTCTTCTCTTGGTCAGTCCAATCCAGGGGAATGGAAGAATCGCCCCTGCTATTGCAGCGTGGAAGTCCTGGTGGCATGTAAAATGGCTCGTAAAGCTGACAGAGGGAGAACCGTGTTTTGTTCTGTTATTTTTCCTCCCTCAGAGCCTGTGGATAAGGTGGCAGCAGTACGAGAGTTCCGGGTACTTCACACTGCGCTGCACAGCAGTCCTGCCTACAGAGACGCGGTGAGTGGGGCTTCAGACTTTGCTGTCTGGGTGTCTCTTGGTCTGTCCCCTCTCTGTAAAGAAGGTCCTCGAGTGGAGCCTTGATGTGCGACGCTGCTGATCTGCTCCGGTTTCTCTCGCAGGTCTTCAAAATGCTGGGGAACAAGGAGTCACTGGATCAGATCATCGTAGCTACTCCCGGCCTCAGCAGTGACCCTATTGCTTTGGGTGAGTGCGGATGCGATCCAGAGGCCCTGAGGAAACCCAAATAAAGATAGTCAGTGTTTGTTTAATTCCTGACATGAGGAAGGGAGCTTCTCCTTCTCGGGAGAAAGTGTCTTTTTTGCTTCCTTTGTGGAGCATAAGAGGAAGCGTCAGAGTTGTGCTCTATTGGTAATGTTTGGGGATGAACGCTGGCTTCAAAAGGATTAGGGAAGATGGACCCCCCAGGAGAGCAGTGGGGATGGATGCTTTTTCCCTGCGGTGTTACCAAAATGTTCACTAAATCCAACTTGCTGTTTCTATCCCGGGATGTTACCAGCTCTTTTGGCACATTGCTATGAGGCAGGTGGAATATGAGATGCAGCTGCAGGCTCTCACAGCGAGCAGCTGGCTGGGTTTAGCTGGGTGCCAGATTTGATCCTGCCCTTAGGGTGGAGCAGTTGGAGCTAGAGCAGAATCTGTGCTGGGAAAGCCCTATCCCTTGGGTGTGTGTGGCCGTGATCGAGTCACTCCAGGAAGACGTAAAAGGCTTCAGAGAGAACAATAATAGAGTATTTTTGGTGACTCAGTTCCTGAAAAACAATTAATTCTTTTGGTTTTTCCCTTCATTCTTGTTTGACCGGCTCCTGTTTCTGGTATCCTGTCTTTTACTCGTCGTGTTTCCTGGTCCCTCCCAGGAGTCCTGCAGGATAAGGACCTCTTTTCAGTGTTTGCAGACCCCAACATGCTGGACACGTAAGTTCACGCGGGCTGGGGCAGTGACTAAGCAATGCCTTTGTCGCGCTCTTGTATGAGACCACTTCCCCCTGGGTGGGAGAGAGAGTTCTGCTCCTGCCAGTACAGATACACCAGGCCAAACATTCAGGATGGGCCTCTTTATTCCTCGGCAGCAGGAAAGAGGGAGCTGATACTTTGATACACATCGGCCTCCACTGTTGGATTAAACCAGAGGATATTTAGTGGGAGACAGGGCCATAATCACAGCCCGGTCGTGGGTTCAAATCCCGATCTGGTTGCTTACAGCAGGGAGTTGCTCCTGTGAGAGCATATGGCAGATGTACGCAATGGGATCATGAAGGAGCCCCGGTTTCTCTGCCTGCGTGGAGCACAGTGGGGAGATGTTTCTTGCTGGACAGCCGAAGGCAGTGTCCAAGGTGGTGCTGCCGCAACCAGCGAGGATGGTTCTGTCATTCCTGACATCTGTTTTGCTGTTACTGAGCTGCTGATTTCTTAGTTTCAGTGTGGACACTGTTTATTCTTCCCCTCTTTCCTTCCAGGTTGATCCCAGCCCACCCTGCGCTTGTGAATGCCATTGTCCTTGTCCTGCACTCGGTGGCTGGCAGCACCCCGCTCCCAGCCCCAGAGACGTCTTCCCGAGGCATGTCCTCTGGCTCCTACCGGGACATGCCAGGTACGTTCAGCTGCACTCTCAAGAGCGGGGAGCCCTGCAGAGATGATGTGCTGTGGGATTTGCAGGCACATCCGTGCTGTACTGACGCAGTCTCGTCAGGCTGGAAGGAAAAGAAGTGTGGGTTCCTGAGCTAGGAACGGGCACTGTGGTTTGATAGGTTTTTGTGCTGCGTGAAACTCACCTGGGACACTTCAGCCTCCGGGCCTCTCCCAACCAGGCGTGTGTAACGACTGTTGGTAGCAGAGTGCTGTGGCCTCTGTTTTGTGCAAACGATGAGTCTGCTCTGTCTTCCACTGACCTGCTGCACGTGGACTTGCTGGTGCTGAGGCCTCTGTCCTAACCAGGGTGCTCGCTGGGGCTGAGCCTGGTTGCTGGGCAATCCAGGACTCCACAGGACTCTTGTGTGGTGCCTAACTCCTGCCAGCACCCGGTTTTCTGCAACTGTTGATTCCCCTTTCTGTTGCAGGTGGCTTTCTCTTTGAAGGTCTCTCTGATGATGAAGATGACTTCCACCAGGTAAGCGGCCAGGTTGGGTGGAGTGGCTGTTTTGGACCAGCAATATGGGTTTAACTTGTAACCCTTAAAGACCCCAAAGGTTTTCTCTCTTCCCGTTTCATGAACAGCATGAGCTACTCCGGCTCCTAGGGATATTGTGGAGACAAACATACTGGTGTCCTTGCATGCTGCTCATGTTAGGATTTTCTTGAATGCTGAGGTAACAACAGAAGAATGCAGAAGGACCACTCACAACAGCACTTGGCCTCAGAGTAAACACCTTCATAATCAAATTGACGCAGAGCCAGAGTGGTGTGCAGGCAAGCACGGCTGAGAAGCCCGGGAGTGTTGGTCCCTGCCCTTCTTCTGTAACGTAAAGAGGTTTTCCTCTCCAAAGGACAAAGTATTTTGTAAAGAGAAATGATATGCTGAGGCAAAAAAAATGCCTGTCAATGGTTAATTGCTTTTTTATAGGCTAATAACACTTTGTTTTTAAGCTGATAGATGATAGAGTGAAAGGTTTACTGCAAATTTCTGCAGCTTTGTAAGAGCTAAGTTTGTGGGGAAAAAAAAGCAGATCCCATTCTGTCATGTTTATTTTTTAAAAGTTCTGCACTTGTGAGTTTCGATGAAAGGCATCGCTGGGAATGGGCGTATGAGCCAACATGCGCCATCATCAGAGGTGGGTGGTTTTTTTGTCCCCTCCATGCAGAGCACAAGATCTACACCATCCAGCAGCGCTTCTGGTTCCCGCCCGGCTTCCCTTGGCTACGCCGGGGCTGCTGGACCCCGGCCCATCACCCAGAGCGAGCTGGCGACCGCGCTGGCACTGGCGAGCACACCCGAGAGCAGCTCCCACACGCCCACCCCTGGCACCCAGGTACGAGGGCAGCGCAGCAGCTGGGGGCCACCTCTGGGCCATAAAATCAGCGCGTGGCCAAGCACAAGCCCTGCTCAGGTCTGGAAGCTGGTTTATTTCCTTATACAGGGTCTTCATACAGGCTTGGAGAGGCGTGGTAGTGGGGGTGCGGCAAACGTTGCCCTGTGCTGGCTCTGGTTCCTGTGACGAGTGTTCTTCTGATCCATATGTGACTTAATTCCTCCTAGGGTCACTCCTCTGGGACCTCCCCCATGTCCTCCAGTGTCCAGTCAGGAACACCCATCACCAACGACCTCTTCAGCCAGGCCTTACAGCATGCCCTGCAGGCCTCAGGGCAGCCCAGCCTGCAGGTCAGTGGTGCACCTCTTCCTTCGGGAGCCCGTGAAAGCCCCATGGTGTGGCAAGGTGGAGGCAGGACATGCTACAGGTNAGGGGGTGGATTCCCCATCCCTGGAGGTGTTTCAGAAAAGGGTCGATGTGGTCCTGAGGGACAGGGTTTAGAAGGGGTTTTTGTCAGGGGGGGTTAATGGTTGGACTTGATGATCTTAAAGGTCCCTTCCAACCTCAGCGATTCTATGATTCTATGACATGAAGCTGAAAGGGGCATGGCTGGAGAAGTGATGCTTGCAGGAGGCATGGGAGACCGATGCAAAAGTACTGCGTGGAAGCGGGAGGAGTGGGCTGGTGCATCTGGGGAGTTTGCAGCAAGACTTTGAGCTTTCAAGATCTGTTTGTGCACTTAGCGTTGTGCTTGTGAGCTAGAGAGAGGTGGGAGAAGAGCGAGCTGTGGAGAAGGCTGTTTGGTTTCTGCTCGGTATCTCACGCCTACCCTCAGCTTCTTTTGTTTTCTGTCTGTAGAGCCAGTGGCAACCACAGCTTCAGCAGCTGCGAGACATGGGCATACACGATGATGAGCTAAGTCTCCGGGCCCTGCAAGCCACTGGAGGGGACATTCAGGCTGCCTTGGAGCTCATCTTTGCTGGTGGGGCTCCCTAGCTTTTTGGACTGGTGAGTTGCACAGAGGCAGCTGTGACATTCCTCGGTCTGGGACTCAGCCCTGAAACTCTTCTCTGCACTGGGGTTCCTCTCTCCAGCGTGGAGCCGTTGGAGTGGCTGCTCCTTTCCTTGCAGGTGGGCAGTGTGCTCCTGTTTGAGAGCCCTGCCCGTGCTAAGGGCAGCTCCTCCAGCTCCAGATTCCTCTCTCCAGCCTCCTTCTCCTGGCCGCCGGTGATGAGACCTCAGAACTTTGTCCAGCATGGAAAAAGAGCTGGCTGTGTGTGTTGAGGAGATGTGGCACCTACGGTTCTGCGGTCTGAGATCTGTCAGCACCTTCTCCTGCCTGTTGTTTCGTTCCTGCCCACCTGACATGCCTCAGTCTAGGTTGTTTTGCTGTCGTGGTCCCTCTGTGTGTGACTATATTAAATGGACTGTATTCAGGCGCCTGTTGTTTGGGTTGTGATCTCTCCCGGGTTGTGTTCCAGACCTGCGAGGCAGCCTGCTCCTTGCATAAAAGGAACCGGAGAAAATGCTTTGCCTGTTGTTAGGACTGTTGTCGTTCAGCAGATGGCACTCCTCCTACAGAGCAGGGCGGTGTTTGGGGTGTAGCTGACCTGCCTAGCCTAGGTACAAGTGCTGGAGTTCATGGCCACCACAGGGTGACTAAATAAAATGACAAGCACAAGGGTTGAGGCGGTTGCCAGAGGGTGTGAGGTGCTGCCAAATGACTTGGGGAGAAACACCTTTTCTCTGACGCAGGTTAGTCTGGCTGCAGCCAGTGTTTTGCAAAGTGTTTTCTAATCCTGGGTGCCACGTTTGAGGCGCGTAAGACTGGAGCTGCAAAGGCAATCAAAGGCATTTGCCTGTAATTACTGTCAGTGGGAGCTGCAAGAAGCAAGAACCAGAGCTGGGCTTGGCTTCGATCTGATTGTACTCTTGAGATTAAAAAGGCATGAAAATGGGAGCCGGTTTGCCTGAAATGCCACCATAAGCAGAGTAAGTAGGGAAGCTAAAAGCAGAAAGTGCTTTCCTACCTTTAGGCTGCCCGTGCTCCTCTCTAATTCCTCTCCAAGGGCTAGGATCATTTTCTGATACGATCTCGGCTATCACCCAGCAAACGCTGGGTTGTTCTCTCCAGGGTAGCCCATCGACTGATAGACTTTAATCCTGTCTAGGGGATTACGTCTCTCAGGAGGGGAGGGTCTGTTTTTATTTTTCAATGTGTAGGAGATAAGATGTGACGGACATAACCGGCTTTCCTGACTTGATACACCCTTCCGGGTTACTGCCCTCATTACCTGCTTTGGGAACCGAGTCCAGATGATGGCTGTGGTTTTTATGTGTATGAGAACTGATTTATTTGTTCCTGTTCCTTGTGCCTTCACTCTTTGCTGGGGGAGTGGATAGCATATGCACGGCGTCCTCCCTCCCTTCCTCACTGTGGAGACAAGCCCTGCTGTCAGCCCTCAATCCTCCCCAGGCTAACCGGGGATTAGCTGTATCGCAGATGCTGCTGCCCAAAGCTGGAAAGCATTTGCAGGCACTCGCAGACCTGCTCAGGGCTAGCAGGACTTGCTTTGGGACCAGGGTGACTAGTGTGCTTTGCTGTACCGCGTCAGTGCTCAGCTTAGGCCAGCTTGGGGTTCTTGGTGTCCCAAAACATTATTTCTTTTCTGGCCTGACCTTGCTCTTACGATTTCATCGCTTTGTTGACCCACGTTTT
Source organism: Rhinoptilus africanus (assembly GCA_013400135.1). Classification (NCBI taxonomy): domain Eukaryota; kingdom Metazoa; phylum Chordata; class Aves; order Charadriiformes; family Glareolidae; genus Rhinoptilus; species Rhinoptilus africanus. Next base: position 126,798 of record VXBO01009782.1, on the reverse strand, counting down.
GTATTAATTCCTTCTGTTATAATGGCTGTTTCTGCTTCTCCCTGTGTCCCCAGATAATCGAGAATTGCCCGGCTGTTTTGTACGGACAGAACTTTTTTCTTCTGATTCCTTTCACAAACTATGTTGCTTGGCTTGGAGCACTGCCTCAGACACGGTTCTCTCTCTGAACTGCCTCTCAGAGAGAAGAACTCGGTGCCAACGTTCACGACGCAACTGCTGCCGTGCGCTTCGCTTCCCTCATCTCGCCTGCCTTTGGCTGCCTAGAATAGACGTGCTCAGCAACCCGACAAATTTAGAGCTGCAGGGTTGGGAAGAGAAGGCTCTGCCTGGCACCTGCAGGGCTGGTGATGGAGGAGGAGGAGGAAGGAAAACTTTGATGCAGGAGCTCTTGTCGGAAAGAGGGGAAGCTTAGAGTTCTTCAGAACTGGCTCTGCAGCAGCCACAGCATCGCCTGCTCTAACGGCCGAGTGCCTGCCGGCTCCGAGATGGAAGTGATGCTGGCAGCCACCTCTGCGTGCAGAGAAGGCTCAGCCAGCCCAGCCTCTGCCCAGGGGAAGAAACTGGCTGGGGGGAGGCTGCAGGAGGCACGGGCTCGTTTGGGGAGGCCCTTTGCCTGGGGTTAGCAGTCTAAATATGGCTTGTGGGGATGTAGCGTGAGGACTCTTGTCCAAGCCAGTTGTCCAGACTTCCACACTCATTGAAGGAGCCTAAATTCCAAGAGAGAGATCGAGCAAAACTGGAATGGCTTGTGGAGGTGCTGGTAGCCATTGCTCGCTGAGAAAGCAGCTCAGTCCAGGCACTCACTTGTCAGTGGCTGAACACAACAGATTCTGCTCCGGCTGGAGCCCTGTCTCCCGCCTGCCTGTCCCCTGTGGTCCATCCTTGGTGCCCTGACACCTTCCTCTCCTCCTCCTGACTTCCACGCCGGGGTTAGAGGTGCATCCTCTAACCGAGGATGATCCTGGCTCGGTTCCCCGGCATCTGTGGCCTGCCAGCCTCACTGGCGCTGCCGCAGACTTGGGAGGTGCTTGGCTGACCTTTTGGAAGAGGTGGAGGTCAAAGCATGGTTCCCCAACGTAAGCACTTGCAGCAGGGACTTTCTGGTTCTGACATCAAAACGAACTGTTTGGTTCAGTTCCTTCTTTGCCTGGAGCGGAGCTGACAAGGGAAGCAGGAGCAGCGGGTGTTTTCAGTAGTAACGGGAGCAGCTGTTTGTGCTCCTGTGTTTTCAGTAATCTTGTTATTTGTTCTGGCGCTTGACCGTCAATGCTGGCGCACTGTGGACACCTGCGGAGAGCTGGCCATTTGGCTAGGATCTAGGCTCCTTGCCATATGGGCCCTGCTTTTCTACTTTGGCCGCTTTGGTGGTTTTTTTACCATGTCCGCCTCGTCTCTGTTTCCCTAAGACAGTCCTAAGCTAACTGTCTCCGTGAGGAGCAAAGCCGTGTTGTGGGGGTGTAATTTCCCGGCAAAACGGTGAAATGGAGACGGAGCAGAATTTCCCAGGCTTCGCATCCCCGATGGCTTTTGCAGTGCTGCAGCCTGTGTGACTGCCCGCCTCCGCCTTCGCCTGCTTTCACAGTGATGCTGGAGCTTCCCCGGTGTATGAAGTGAACGCAACCGGCGAGATGTATCCCAGGAGGAGAGGTGGACGGTGGAGGCATTAGCTGTTTATGGGCAGGCACTGTCTCTCTGGCATGGGCACGCTTGGGTCATTTGTTGGAGCAGGTCATAAACCACCGTCCTCCCCCTCATCCTCCCACCTGTCTCCTGCATTTCAGAATAAATGTTTATTCCTTGCTCCCTGCGGCCAAACAAAGGCTCTGGGTGTCCCCTGTTTGCAAGACCCTGGAAAGGAGCCTGTTTCCTGTCTGGGCAAGGGAGCAGAGGACCTTAAACCAGTATTGCTGGTTTGCCCAGCTCCATTTACAAACGAAACCATGCAGGAACCAGAGGACTGACCATCCCGATGGGCCCCGCTCATCGTGGACGTCTGTACTGATGTCTGTACTGGAAAACTGAGCTGAGGGAACATTGTTTTCCCCCAAGGTGTGTGAGGATACACACCTTGGCCCCCCCAGCTCCTCTCTGCAATGTTAATTCCAAAGTCTGGCGAAGGTGAGTTTCTCCAGTGCTCCAGGACGCTCAGCATCTCCCTTGGGTTTTGGTAGGGCAGGAGTAAAGCTTGGGCAGCCCGGATGGATAAATCCCTGTTGTGAACAGGAGCAGGGAAATGGTCTGGCCAGACCCCTTGTCCATCGGTTTGCTTTGTTCACAAAGGACTCGGTGGTTTCCTGGCTGCTTTCAGCTTTGTCCTTGTGGGGAATGCCAAAGTATCAGGAAACATCATCGCTTTTATTTTCTCTTCTTAAACGAGCTTTGTGCTGGTTCAGTGAGCCAAACGCTCTCGCCGTGGGGGACAGGCTAGTGCCAGGGCAAAGGGAAGAAGGGGCAGCGGGGCCTGGTGGGGTTTCAATAACGAAAATCCTGGTCTTCCTCTTTCTCAGGAAAACTTTCGAGGAAGGAGGAAAGAGTTTTACTGGTGCTGGGGCAACGATCAGGACTAAGGTGAGAGCCCAAAGATGAGGGCAGGTGGTGCAGCGCAGCTTCCCGGCAGCCCGTGTCCCTTGGGACTCGGGCCCTTTCCTAGCACGAATCCACGTTTTTCTTTAGAAGTGACAAAAAGGGAGCTCTGTGACTTGAGTCGTCAAAGCATCCTTTTAAGGAACTGTGCTTTGCCCAGCTAAGAGTCCGTGTGATGCTGACTGGAGAGCAGCACGATAAAATCATGCCGTTTTAAGGCAACTGACTGTATTTTAGCTCGGTGAAAGCAGAGATGTACTGAAAACGTCACACCGTGAAAATATTTCTGTTTCCTAATACTTTCTTCTATATTTATAGTATTCTAATATTTATAAATCACGGTGTTTATGAATAATCCTTTGATTTATAGTGGTGCGTGTAGTTCTGCCTTACAAAGATGCTTGTTTAAGAGTACAGTAAGCAAAAGGAAAGTTCAGAGGGAAGAAGATAAACATCCCCCGAAGCCAAGACAATGGCTGAGCCGCGAGCTTTGAACATGAAGCTTCCTGGCTCTAGTCCCCTCAAACTGAATCTGGAAACTTTAAATAAAACAAAAACAACCACCCAACCAATGCTCTTAAGGTGAAATCAGGGATTTTGGGGAGCATTTCTGACCTCACAGTCTCCCTAGCTGAAGTCTGGGTGTTCCAGGCTGCCAGAAAAGCAGAAGGGTTGTCCCAAAATCACTTTAAGACTTTCAATTTTTTTTTTTTTCCCCCTACCGCTGAAATAAATACCGTGGTGATTTAGGAACACGGTCCACTTGTTCAGAAGGGTGCGTTAGTTTAGGTGTTTGAGGGAGTAGCTGAAGAGCTGTGGGTTTCTACTCCAGGAGTGATAAAAGCATCAAATGGGTTATGTGGGATCAGAGCTAGAGTCCCACATATTCCTGCAGTGGCCAATAATAGATATTGCAGAAAAACCTCAAGAAAAAGGGAAAGATCCGGCTCTAATAGTTTTTTTTCCAGCATCCAGCAGTGTGAGGTTTGGGGACTTCTAGAGCTAGAAATGGGGTGTTGATAGTTAATGGAACCATAGGATTTTTTTTTTTTGTGTCTTTGAACGCAGGTAAATTGGTTGCCTCTGTGCCACCCTGAGGCAAGGAGCCCTGCAGCGTACCCACAGGTTCAAAGTCCGTGCCCCACAAGAGTGTTTAGGAAGGAGGGGATGAGTTGCAGCCTTGGGCCTGTGGCACAGGTAACTTCTGGGCTGTCACACCCTGAAAGGGTGGTGGTGTTCCCAGTAAAGCTCGGACAGTTAATTTTGGGCTGCTGGGATTGCTGTGGCCGCTGAAGGCAGCAACGGTTGACAGGGATAGCTCGGGGAGTTGGGCAGTCGGGTAGGGAACCGTCACTTAATCTCGCTCGAGCAGAAGAGGTGGTTCACGGCGGCGGAGCTCCGTAATCCCCCAGCAATGCTCAGCACGCTGCCCCGACATTCCACACCGCAGACTCCAAACTCTTCACCCTCGTCTGAATTGCTTTGCATAGGACCTGGGAAGGCAAGGAGTGACGACTATCCTGAGCATTCCTTTCCAAGGTGTAACTCCCTGGAATTAAATGCTTTGGTCCCAAAGGATCCTCTGTTAACGCATAATTAAATCATCCCGTGGATCCTGCCAGCTGGTGTCCGGTCACACGAGTTCATGTCCACTTGTTCTTCCTTCACCTCATTTTTTTTATTCTTCTTTTCCTCCCTTCCCAAGAGCCCGTGACCTGGTTGCTTATGGCTTCCTGCAACCGCTGTCCCAAAGGAGCCGTGTGGGAGCTTATCTGGACACATAATGACCAGGAAGCAGGTGACAGGCATGAAGCCTCCATAAAGGAAGGGCAGATGGGAGGCGGGAAGAAAAAGAAGAGCTCTTCCCTGCCCAGGCTGGTGTCCCTTTGAAGCGTTTTGACAGGTCACAGAGAAAAATAAGTCAAATGGGTCCAGCACATGGTGAGATCCTGAGCTGTTCCCACTCTCCTGCTGGAAGAGATGGCGGGCTTCCCATGTCTGGTGGAAAGAAAAACCGGTGCATCTGTGGTGCCGAGCCTTTGTGTCACCAGGCAGGCTCTGAATCGGGAGCCAAGGACAGCGCTGAACTGCAGATACTTACCTTCTGCGTCATTTGGCCCAGGGTTGGCTAGCAGGGGCCAAAATAGGAAGGAGGAGCAGGAGATAGACGGCTTCTTAAATGTCTCTGCCTTCCTGGCGAGACAGATATCGCTGCTGGAAGTACTTGAACGCTCCAAGGTCAGCTTAGTATCTTGAAATTAGTTTACTTTCCTGAGCAGCTCCCACTTAACCTTACGTGCCTGTCCAGCTGGTGGGAGGTTGTGGTGGCTTTTTTTCCCCAGTAGCTGTTTGAAGTGGCTTCTTGGGGACCGGGTGACTGGCTTCGAATCCCCAGAGGAAAACGTGGACTGAAATTTCAACCCACACTATGGCAGGGAACGGGAGAACAGATTGCAGAGAGCGAACCTTCATTTGTGTATTAACCGGGAGGGCCTGTGGGTTTAACGGAGCTGATGAAGGGGGCTTATGACCTTGCGTGTGGGATGGTGGGTGCTGGACCTTTCTTAGTCCCGTTCAAAGACGTGGGGAATGGTATCGCCGAGGAGGCTTTGCCCACCGGTGAAATGCAGCCATTCCCGCAGGAGAGCGCGGTAGCTGCTTGGCAGCACGTGGAGATGCTCCTCTGAAATCCAGGCCCAGGCAGCGGGAGGAGCACAGCGGACAAGAAAAGAAAGACAAGGAATTTCAGGTAAGCAAAAGCCAGCGTGGCCTGCTGGGCCCTCATAGGAAGAGGGAGCTGATGTGCTGTGCAGCATTGATATATCAATGTGCCGCTCTCGTGGTGGGAGCGTGGCAGATCAATCTCAACAAAGCAGCTTATTTCTGTTCTTTTTTATGTTTTAACTTTCTTTTAATTGGGTGTGAGTGTGCATTGAGTTCTATTTACTCTACCTAAAGCCTTTGGCACCCGTATCCATGTGGTGCGCGTGCTCTTGACAGTCTGTCACCGATGTTTTCAACACGATGTTGATCTGCTGGAGGGTAGGTTGGCTCTGCAGAGGGATCTGGACAGGCTGGATCCATGGGCTGAGGGCAATGGCATGAGGTTCAACAAGGTCAAGTGC
>VXBO01009782.1:109363-121032 GCA_013400135.1 Rhinoptilus africanus | reverse complement strand
CAGGCTGCCCAGGGAGGGGGTGGATTCCCCATCCCTGGAGGTGTTTCAGAAAAGGGTCGATGTGGTCCTGAGGGACAGGGTTTAGAAGGGGTTTTTGTCAGGGGGGGTTAATGGTTGGACTTGATGATCTTAAAGGTCCCTTCCAGCCTCACCCATTCTATGATGTGCCTCTGTTTTACCTCCTTTCCTGCTCTGCCAGTGAGTTCTTGCTGAAGTCCCTATTGGCAGTCCCTATTGTTTGTTAATGTGACGGGCATTCAGGTGAAACTCATTTGCCAACCAAATGGATGTTTGCAACGGAAAAGGTGAGGTGTGGTTCGGGGTCATCGAGGTGAGCTGAGTTTGTTTGGGGCTAGTCCTTGGGCAGGACCTCTGGAAGCTACTGGGACCAGTGAATAGTGTCGTGAAGCCCTGGTCTGGGAGGTGCTACCTGAGGGGTGAGCCCCAGGGGTTTCCTCAGCAGCAGAGGGGAAAGCACTGAAGAAGACAAGTCCCAGCTCGGGGTTTTGTGCTGCTCCCTGAGGACCTGAGTGTTTGACAGCTCTGTCCCAGGCCTCCTTTGGCGAGTCAAAGGGGTTGACCCACTAGAAAAAGATGTTCTGGGGAACGTGGCTCCTTCTTCCCTTCCCTGATTCATTTTTAAAGCCCTGGGAGTGGCATTTAGCACCTGGGGGCTTCTGACCCCCTTTGGTTGACCCTTCTTGGGGTAGTAGATTTACTGTGCTTCAGCATCATGGAAGATCTGGGAGGGGGGACTCATACCAACTGATCAGCCTCCCCAGGCTCAGTCCAGCTCAAAACATCTGATGGAGAAGGGCTTGCAGAAACCCAACATTCCTGGAGAGGCTGAAGGGTTGACAGCCAGGGCTGTGGCTTTAGGAGGGGATGGCTGAGGTTGCGGTACCCGTCTGTGAGGAATGTGAGTTTGGGGGAGGGTTGGTGTGGTGAAAGCAGAATGCAGCAGTTTGCTGATAAAAAATCTGTTTTGCTTCCCTCCCACCTCACTTCGTCATCCGAGGACTGAATGACCCGTTGGTCAGCGCCAAAAGAAACAAGAGTGTGGAATTTCAGGTTTTTCCTCCCAAAGTCCACGCTTGGGAGTCTACTCGCTGTCAAAAGCAAAATGTAAGGGGTAAGAAATAGAAGCTCTGGTCTTCCGAAGCTCTATCGTTTCTACTTGTGTCCCAGCCTCACTGAGACACCAGTCCACCCTGCAGCAGGGTTCTCCGCGGAGGCAAGGGATTTCCTATGCTCCGTGCCAAAGCATGCGGGCTCCCGGTCTCCTACTGGAGAGGGCCTGTGGAAACGTGTGTGTGCGTGTGGCACGGCAGACCTGCTGAGATCCCTCTTCGTACTGGTCTAAAACTGCTGTGGCTGCTAACAGCCAGAGATTGAGACGTGCTTGTCCGGTTTCTGGAAGAGACGGCACAACAGAGAAAAGACCTTGCCCGGCTTTCGTCAGGGATAAGTATGTTTGTGCTGTTAATTTTTTTCCATGGAATATTTGCCTCTGTTCAAACCCATCACACCTACGGTATGTTTCCCAAGGTCATGTTCCCGGCCTGGGGTTACGAGAGGTTAAACCGTTACTCAGGAGAACCAGGGAATTAACACACCTGCTCCTCTCCAGTGAAAAGGTACCTCCTGCACCGGGTTTCATCATCGTTAAACTGCCCGGCCACAAACACTCAAGCAGTCTGTCTCCTCTGCGATGGAATAACACTGTTCCTCTTAAGGAAAATACGTGCTTGATTCTTATTTAATTTTTGTTTTTTTTTTTTTTACAAGGCAGGGGGAAGCTGCCTTCTGATCCACGCTGGAACCGAGCAGCGTGATCTGGAAAAAAACTCCACGTCATTTGCGCCGTGGAAGTTTTGATACTGGAGTGAAGCAGGCGGGGGCTGAGCAGGATTCGTGCCTGGAATCTGATGGCTTGTGTCCGCATTTCTTAGGGGTTGAGGAGGACGTGGCACGCGGCTGAGCAGGTCCTGAGCAAACCCTCCCAGAAGAGCTTGCCTGCTTTGGGAGGGGGCTGTGGGTGTACTTAACGCTCAGCGGGTTTCTGGCTGTATTCAGGGCACTGTTCCCTCTTCAGCACCCTCTGCAAACTGGTACAGGGTCGGAGCAACCTTGAAATCAGCTCTACACTCCTCCCAAGAGCACGAACTGGGCTGCTCCGGGATCAGATGTGTCCGGCATTGCTCTGTGCTGCTTCCTATGTCTCCGTGGGACAGCCCTGCCTGGGGGGGGGATGACACTGGTGGTGGGATTATTTTCCCCGCTGTGCAGAGTGTGTCACGCCACTCCCTTGACCCTCCGGATCTTGCCCGTGTGTTGGAGTCACCTTCACAGCGTTGTCCTGTGCAATGATCCGATGTTTCTGCATCGGAGGGAGTCAGGCTGGCCCTGGCTGATCCGTCGCACTGCTGCCCCGGAGGAGCTTGCGGAGAGGAGAAAGGATGCTAAGGGGAGCTGGAGCTTCTGGATGGGGCAAAGGCGTTTGGGTGAAAGCTCTGTTTTAACCAAGACTATTCATTTGGAGAGTTGTAACCAGCATTTCGGGTGTCGTGCTTGTGTATACTTGCCTGTTCTACCACTCTCGCTTTATTCTCCTCTGCTGCAGGCTGCTTTGCCGGTGAGCTGGCATGCGGAGATCTCACACAGCTTCCTATTTCACCGATATGCACCAAGCTCTCTGCTGAGCCTCTTGCTTAGCAAAAGCAAAACCTGCCGCAGCATCGTTCTGAATCAAGGGCCGCAAGACAGTCGTGTTCGTGGGGTGGCTCAGCTCGTGGTCTACGAGATGGAGTGGGGTCACGCCTTGAGGTAGAAAGAGCCAGAGCTGAACACTTCCAAAGTCTTGGGGGACTTCGGAGCTGAATTTTGTACACGGGAGCATTGTATTTAACTGTAGAGGGGAAAAAGGCCTGAAAGCTAACCATGCCGAGTCCCCAGCTGTGTGCGTTAGGGGCCGGGAAAAGGGAAAAGCAAAGGATTTACTGTTCTAATAAGGCAGAAACTCTCCTCGTTCGTCTCTGATCAGAACCCTTCTGTGTTTCCAGTTGGCAGCTCCATCAAGAGAGGGAGTTGAAAGCCAGTTTCCCAGCCCACCAGCTGCGCCGTGTCGTAAAAGGCAAAGCAGATAATGCTGTGTGCAGCTCTCATGGGGTAGCCCAAATTTGGGGTGGATGCAAAATGCCAAGTCCCCGTGTTTATTAAGGAACCAGCATCGTATGCCTTAGGCTGTTGATTTACAGACCGCGTTTCTTTTTCGCTCCTGACTGTGCGAAAGAACCTTAATGAATTAGAGGTTTTCCAGGAAGCTTTCTCCGCACTAAAACAGCGATAACGGGGTTTAGCACCTCTGGGAGCAATGGGGCGGGTAGAGAAACTGGGCTGCCTCTAGGGGGGGGGGAATGGCCAGCCGTTTTGAGGCGAGCAGCAGTGCGAAATGCTTCAAGGCTGGGAACCACCATGTCCAAAAGTGAAAAACCAGAATGACCTGTATGTTATCGCGCTGTAATTACCCGAGCAGATATTTGGTTAAAGAGAAAGATGAACCTCCATGCTTCGAGGCGGTGGGAAATTCCTGCGGGGGCCTTAAAATTCACCATTAGCCGTCTCATTAATTTTTTCTTCTTTTTGCTTCCTCCAAAATGCCCCTCCTTGCCCCGACGCCGTTCATCTCCTGCAGGAGCAGAGCAGGCCAGGGCCTTGCTTCAATACCAACTTTAAAGAGCGCAGCTGCGTCTCTCATCCTTGTGAGTTCCCCGTGGGGCTCTCCTATTCTGGTCACGTCCGACCTCGCTTTCCTTGCACGTAACGCCCTGCTCTTCTCATTAACAAACCTCACAGCGCTTCACAAAGACCCGTCAGCCTTTCCTGGCCTCCCGACGGGAATCTGGGAGGATGGAGAGGGGTTTGGTAAAGCAAAGTGACTTTCCAAAGGTTTGTGCCATAGCTCCCGTGGCGGGGTGTGCTCGGCATCCCGGTCATTTGGGAGGACATTAGCATCACAAAAGTTAGGGCAGGATCTTAGGGGAGGGAGTATTTCCTCGCCCCAGCTCCCGGTGGATTTTCCACATACGCTCCCACACTCGCACCGTGATGTGAGTTCGACTGGTCTGGCTGAGGGAGTGTGTGACACAGGAGAAGGGACACCGCTGAGTCGTCATCATGCCGGTGGTATTTGTCTCCTAGTCTTCCTGACTTGTCATGAAGAATGAATTTTTGGGCAGTATTCTATTTTTTTTCTTTTTTTTTTTTTTAGGAGCGGCCCTTTTTCCTGTGTAATCATAGCACTGGTAGGAAGAGGGATGCTGCAGCCTTGCTGCATCCTCCTGATGGGAGAGCGGCGTCTTCTGTCCTGCTGCTGCGATACCCCAGCACGGCTTTCTGGCCTCCGCGCATCCCTTTCTGGCCTCCATGCATCCCTTTCTGGCCTCCGCGCATCCCTTTCTGGCCTCCGTGCATCCCTTTCTGGCCTCCGTGCATCCCTTTCTGGCCTCCGCGCATCCCTTTCTGGCCTCCGCGCATCCCTTTCTGGCCTCCGCGCATCCCTTTCTGGCCTCCGCGCATCCCTCTCTTTACGCAGCTGGGAATGGCATCCTTTGTTATCGCTCTCTGCGCCCTCGGTCTGCCGTTGCTTCATGTGTGTTCTTACCCAGACGTATTTTCATTCTTATTTCATTCCTATCAACCTTGGCATTCCTCTTCCGAGCCTCTGGGATGAGTTGATTGCAAGGCTGGGGTCAGCTGCGCCTTTGGAGGTGAGCAAAGCCATCAGACTCCCACCGTCCAGAAAGAGAGGAAGGGGGAAAAAAAAAAAGAAGGACCAAAAACGCCCAGCAAAGCCTGCGGGTACCAAACGAAGTGCTCAATAGAGTCGATTTTGACTTTTTTTAAAATAAGGTTTGCTTCGTAGGGAGTTAAAAGTAGTCCCACCCTCCGTTTCAGTCATTGGCTGCCTTGGATGCGCCCTCTTTTGTATAAGGCAAGCGATGCGGCTGTCAGCCTCACAGCCTCCCGATTCCTGCTCCGTGAAGAAGCCAAAATGGGCAGGAGGTCGCCCGTTGCCCTCTTCCTGGCCCTGTGGGCCAGCCAGCTGGGATCGTGGGCGGCGGGGCGCTCCAAGGTGAACCCCAGGATCATCACGGCGCCGCAAGGTAAGTCCCGGGGCTGCGGGGGGGCTGCAGCCCTGCGCTGCGGCAGCGCCTGCGGCTGAACGCTGCTCCCCGCACCGGCTGTTTTCTACCTACCTCTTGTCTTTTGAGAAGAGTTGGTTCTCTCTTTTTCTTTCTTTTGTCTCTCTGGGGGAGACTTTTGGCTCTCATTAAAACGACCTAAAACGCCTGTGATCTCAGGAAAGGGCTCCTGGCTTCCTGTATTGCTTTTAATTGTATTTTTAGATCCCTGTCCTTGCCAAGTCCTTTCTTCTATATAGTCTAAAAACATTTTTCCTACAAGCTGGGTATATTAAAGCCTGTCAAAAAGCCCCCAAACAGACACAGTAACCATTTCCTTAACTTGCAGGGGGAAATGGAGAAGTGTGTTTGCATAATACAGTTAATTTTCTTATTCAGCTGATGTACTTACCCTGTTAGCTGCAAATGAGGTCTGTGAGGAAATATTTGCAGAGGATCTCTGAGAAAATAGCTACATCTGAAATGACACACGAGGACTTAGAATCAGACCCCAATCTTGGCAGAAACTGAACAAAGAAATGTTTTCAAGGAGCAAGCTGAGAGCACAGCCCAAGCTTCGTGTGTTTGAAAAGGGCAGACTAACGTTTACTGGTTTTTATCATGTGTCTTCCAAGCTTTTTTGATGAATACCCTCCAGGGAGGCTTTAACAAAAGACCCCGTCTCGTCCCCGGTGGTGCTGGGGTTTGGCGGAGCCGAGCTGCGGGTCTCGCCCTGCTCTGCAGTACAACAGCTCCTCTGTCTTCCCTACGCGCCGGCAACTTCAGAGGACGTGCGTTTCCCGTGGTTTATTCTGCGCCATCTGTTATTCCTCTGCCGTTAATTTATGATGCCCTTCTCCTGCCTGTGGATGGAGGGGGCGGTGGGTGGGTGGCCCGGAGGTGGCCTCTGCCTGCCACCTCCATCGCACAAAGGGGAGAGACACCACCGGCAGGGAGGGCAGGCAAANAGGGGGGAGAGGAGCCTCTGGAGGCGGGCGAGGAAACGGGAGAGGGGCAAAAGGGACGTGGGGGTGGGTGGCAAGGGGGCTCTCAGACTTCCCCAGCGCCCCGGGGGGAACGAAAGGCAAAACGCGGCGTCTTTAGGAAAACCCGGAGCTCAGCACGCTGCNTTTCTGGCCTCCGTGCATCCCTTTCTGGCCTCCGTGCATCCCTTTCTGGCCTCCGCGCATCCCTTTCTGGCCTCCGTGCATCCCTCTCTTTACGCAGCTGGGAACGGCATCCTTTGTTATCGCTCTCTGCGCCCTCGGTCTGCCGTTGCTTCATGTGTGTTCTTACCCAGACGTATTTTCATTCTTATTTCATTCCTGTCAACCTTAGCATTCCTCTTCCGAGCCTCTGGGATGAGTTGATTGCAAGGCTGGGGTCAGCTGCGCCTTTGGAGGTGAGCAAAGCCATCAGACTCCCACCGTCCAGAAAGAAAGGAGGGGGGAAAAAAAAAAGAAGGACCAAAAACGCCCAGCAAAGCCTGCGGGTACCAAACGAAGTGCTCAATAGAGTCGATTTTGACTTTTTTTAAAATAAGGTTTGCTTCGTAGGGAGTTAAAAGTAGTCCCACCCTCCGTTTCAGTCATTGGCTGCCTTGGATGCGCCCTCTTTTGTATAAGGCAAGCGATGCGGCTGTCAGCCTCACAGCCTCCCGATTCCTGCTCCGTGAAGAAGCCAAAATGGGCAGGAGGTCGCCCGTTGCCCTCTTCCTGGCCCTGTGGGCCAGCCAGCTGGGATCGTGGGCGGCGGGGCGCTCCAAGGTGAACCCCAGGATCATCACGGCGCCGCAAGGTAAGTCCCGGGGCTGCGGGGGGGCTGCAGCCCTGCGCTGCGGCAGCGCCTGCGGCTGAACGCTGCTCCCCGCACCGGCTGTTTTCTACCTACCTCTTGTCTTTTGAGAAGAGTTGGTTCTCTCTTTTTCTTTCTTTTGTCTCTCTGGGGGAGACTTTTGGCTCTCATTAAAACGACCTAAAACGCCTGTGATCTCAGGAAAGGGCTCCTGGCTTCCTGTATTGCTTTTAATTGTATTTTTAGATCCCTGTCCTTGCCAAGTCCTTTCTTCTATATAGTCTAAAAACATTTTTCCTACAAGCTGGGTATATTAAAGCCTGTCAAAAAGCCCCCAAACAGACACAGTAACCATTTCCTTAACTTGCAGGGGGAAATGGAGAAGTGTGTTTGCATAATACAGTTAATTTTCTTATTCAGCTGATGTACTTACCCTGTTAGCTGCAAATGAGGTCTGTGAGGAAATATTTGCAGAGGATCTCTGAGAAAATAGCTACATCTGAAATGACACACGAGGACTTAGAATCAGACCCCAATCTTGGCAGAAACTGAACAAAGAAATGTTTTCAAGGAGCAAGCTGAGAGCACAGCCCAAGCTTCGTGTGTTTGAAAAGGGCAGACTAACGTTTACTGGTTTTTATCATGTGTCTTCCAAGCTTTTTTGATGAATACCCTCCAGGGAGGCTTTAACAAAAGACCCCGTCTCGTCCCCGGTGGTGCTGGGGTTTGGCGGAGCCGAGCTGCGGGTCTCGCCCTGCTCTGCAGTACAACAGCTCCTCTGTCTTCCCTACGCGCCGGCAACTTCAGAGGACGTGCGTTTCCCGTGGTTTATTCTGCGCCATCTGTTATTCCTCTGCCGTTAATTTATGATGCCCTTCTCCTGCCTGTGGATGGAGGGGGCGGTGGGTGGGTGGCCCGGAGGTGGCCTCTGCCTGCCACCTCCATCGCACAAAGGGGAGAGACACCACCGGCAGGGAGGGCAGGCAAAGGTTGTTCCTAGCATTGCGTCATTTATGCCCTGGGAAAAGAAGTGGCTGAGAAAAACGGGATGCAAGAGGGGCAGAAGAGCCTGAGAGTGAACGGAGGAGAGGAGTCACATATTCTCTATAGCTGTTTCCCCTGGGCGGCTTGAGGGGGGGGCTGGAAGTTGAGTTACAGGGGGTCTGGTGTGTTTGGAAATGCCTGTCCTGGAGCAAGAGAGGGAGAAAGAACAAGCCTGGGTGGTGGTTTCCCACCTTGTCTCCGGTGGGCTGTCGTACGGCCACCCTGCATCCCTGCCAGACGGTGGCTTTCCCAGCATTGAGCACAGCAAGGATCTGTCACCGAGAAACACCGAAGCCAATTAGCGTTAGGACGCTTCCCCGTAAGGGGATCGGCTTAATGCTTAACTCTCTTTCCCTCTCTTGTTTTTGAGTGAGAGATTAGCTGGGACGCAGGCCGCCGGGGATTTCAATTAGGGAGGTATCAGAGGCGTGGGACGCTCATTAAGAGTCGCTCGTGTGTCCTATTTNTGGCGGGGGGGCTGGGTCTGGTGCGCTGCCGTGGTGCAGCGCTGGCCTCAGCCCTGGGCTCTGCGGGAGCTGCCAGCTCTTCACTCTAATTAAATTTCTTACACGCCACAGCCCATCGTTAGCGCCAGGTATGGCAGCCTCAGCAAAAACACCGAGAGACGTGGCTGCCCTGCGGGGGAAGGGGGATATTCCGGGTCTCTCCGGGAGGGAAGGGTACGTGTGTGGGATCCCTCCCTGGGCTGCAGAGCTGTGGGAGAGGAGGAAACTGGTGTCGGGCGAAGCTGCAGCTGCCCTTCCATCCCTTAGTCTTGCTGCCCTCACCAGCACCACGCCAGACCCACGGAGAGAGCCCTGGCCTCGCCGAACCTCTCCGCTGTTTCGCCCCACAGTCCCTCGTGGTCCAGTTTCACAGCAAGAAATGGGTGAGGGGGACATTGTCAGCCGGGAAAAAAAGCCGTAGCTGGGCTTAGGTGGCACCATCCCGAGCTCAGATGTGAAGAACCCAAGCTGGCCTGGCTCGGTGCGTGGAGCTGCTTGGGTTTAAGTCATTTCGCAGTCCCAGGGACTTGGACTTGCGGCGGTGGGTGGCTGGAGCGCCGCGCTCTGCAGATCTGCCTTCCTCTGCGCGCCGGGCGTATAAAGCCAGCCCCGGGGCATCGCCCGCGGATGCTTCTGCTGCCGGCGTTTTGCCTCCCCGATGCCGCAGTGCAGGAGAGGGTGAGGAAAGGGCACGGTGTTCCCCAACGTCGACGCGTGCTTGGGAGCGTTTGCCCCCGGAGGGGGACGCCTGGAGCCCTCCCAGCAGCCGGCGCGGGCGGCTGGTCTCGGGTCCGGCTGGGTAAGCAGTTATTTGAAAGCCCGTCTGACTCTGCAGGATTTCTTCCTCTTAGGGGAGGGACAGACGGAGCAAAGGGCTGAGGTCAGCTGCGGACCGCTGGTGGTATCTGAAGTGCTTAAGATCCTTTTTTTAGTGACAAGGCCTTTGCCCCCCTTCCCTTCTGCAGCTGACCCAGCACGCAGACGAACCAGGGTCTCTTTTGACCCTTACCCTTCCCGCTGCCCTAACGAAGGGAGGTTATAAATGGCAAGTTCCCGAGCTGTTGAGATTTGCAGAGGGGGAGTGAGTTCAGCCTTAACAGCCTGGGCTGAAGCAAGTGCCTCAACCTTGCACGCTGCGTTCTTGCTTATCTTCCCTTTTAGTGCCATCCTCCCCTTCCCTCCCCATATTTTTCTAAGGAAACGCTGACCAGCTGGGCTTTCCTTTGAAAAAGGCACGTTCCCATCCCACACTGAGCTTTTTACTTGTCAGCTCAGATAATCGCCTTTACTCTGCCGATCCCTCTGCGGAGAAGGAGCCCGCTGTGTCCCGGGGCTGGGCAGAGCTGGTCGGGTGCCGGAGTGGGCAGCTACGGCCCCTCTCCACGGAGCGGGAAGGGTGGCATCCCAGGCTGACTGTCTCATGACTGGAAAGTCACCGAGCATCGGGAGAGCAGAGTGCAGCGAGGACAACAAGGAGCCTCGGGGCTGGCTCCGGCTCCTATAGCCTGGAGCCTTTGGTGCAGGATTGGAATAATTTTTAGCTGCTGCCCTGCTTGGTCTTAGCCCTGCATGGACCTGAGACGACCGTACAGCCTGTCTGTGGTTGCTTGTGCGATCGCACCTTGGGGTGGGATGGGGTCTGACGGTTTAATTATTCCCCTCTTTCTCGTTAACAGATGAGGTGGAAGCCGGAGGGGTCTGGTTCTGAGCTGGGGTGGAGTTTTCCGCAGGGGAAAGGAAAGACCATACGCTTGACCTTTGTCTGCCTCGACTGGGTGATCGGGATGTTGCCTGCCCTGGATTGTGGGGGGAAAACTGAAATAGCAGTTCCTGGAAATTGCCCGTGCCGTGCCCATGGCGGCTCCTGGGCTTTTCCAAGCTCAGCTGCCTCTCCTTCCCATGGGCAAACTGTGCCAGCGGGCACAGGCGGTGCTGTCAGAGCTCTGCTAGGAGCTCTTGGTGCAACGGGGCTGCGTTCAGCTATCAAAGGAGGAGGAGAGCAGACCCAGAGGCGAGGCCGAGCTCCTGCCGGTGGGGGAGCAGTGGCAAAACGAGAGATTGACACCCCCTTTTACCCCGCGGTGACAGTGGCACTATTTCTTAGGAGCCAGGGCCCCACGAGTGTGAAACATCTTCGTAGGACAGTTTCGCATAAAGCTCTGGGAGCATCAGCGTTTCCAGGAGAAAGCTTCTCACTTTCCCAGCAAGTCTATTTTCCGCCGACGGCTCATTTTCACAAGGGCGGGCGATGCTGGTAGCATAAAACGTTGGTTGAAAATATTTTTTTTGCTCGGCGCAGATTGGGGAAAAGCAAAGCAAACCAAGGGAGTGAATCACAACCACCTCCTGTTGCAAGAGCGTGACACAAAAAAACCAACAGGCACGGGCGAACTAATAAAAGTTGTGGCTGCTTCGTTGAAATGCTCCGGGCTGGGAAAGGGAGCCAGATGCAAAGTGCTGACCCGCTGCCCAGCTCTGTGCCAGCCCTCGGGCTGAATCGGGGTCAGAATTGCCGAAAATTGGCCTGGGAAGGATTTCTCTAGTTGATGGTAGCCCGGCTCGGTGCCTTAAAGCAGAATAAATCTAAGCCTGAGTACCGGAGTACAAACTAAATCCTAAGTACTGAGTACAAGATGCTTTTTAAAGAAGCTTTTATCCAGAAAAAGAGCTGGAAGGTGAGTTGGAGGGAGGAAACGGCTTGTTTTGAAGCCACCTCTCTCCTGTTGAGCTACATCCTATGGCGTGTGGCTATTCCTGGTTGCTCCGAGAATAGGACTTGTTCCTCTTGTTGGGCGCTGTTTTGTTTTCAATCCCAGCTCCACCCGGTGTTAGCAGGCTGTGTTTGGCGGTGTCCAGTGTGACGGAGAAATGCTGTCAGAGTGCCGCCGGAGCTGGATGCGGAAGCATTTCCTACTATCTCTACTAATTTCAGAGCAGCTTAAGTCTGGAGCAACAGGCTCTGGATAATAAACCGAATATTGCCCTTAATGACAGCTCTGGTTCTGTGGTGCTATAAATAGCCAGTCCCGGGTCTGAACCCCGTCCGCTGGTGTCAGCATCCTCCCGCAGCAGTGACTCCACAACTCGGGATGCGTTTGGGTTAAATTAGTCTCCTTTATGGGGGGGGGGGGGGGGGGGGGGG
>VXBO01009782.1:86980-109353 GCA_013400135.1 Rhinoptilus africanus | reverse complement strand
GATGGGGCATCGCAAGTTTGAGGAGTTGTTGGAGTTGCCTTGGGGAATGCCATGGGCAATCCTGGCCAGACGCTCGGGCTGCTCACGGCAACCGTGGCCATGGGTTTGCTCCTCTCTCGGATAACGTGAGGTTTTGGAAAGTCTGATCGGAGCATCTTGGTTTCAGAGGACTGACTGGAACGCGGTGGTTTGGCTTTCCAGCCTGAGTAATGCGGCACTGCAGCCAAAGATGGACGTGAGAAGAATGGATAGTGCGTGTTCCTGCCGGTGGGGGTCAAGCAGGCGGGAAGGGGACGCTCTGCACGGCTTTCCCCGGCACAAACCCAGGGCTGAGACCTGGCTCCTACTCATGACAGGGGTGGGCAGCCTAGAGGAGCAGGTAGGAGGGCTGCAAAGAGCGTGACGGGGCCCTTCCCAATTTAATGAGAAAGTCCCTTTGCTACGTGCGTCATCTCATCTGTTCTCTGCAGGGAACTGAAACTTCATCCTCGCTCCAGAACCACGCGTCTCTCTTCCCACCTTTAAACCTCTGCAGAGGCCAGAGGCTCCGCAGGGGGCTGTGCAGGTCCCCTTAGCCCGTCTCCTGGCTGTCCCCCCGCCTCTTCCCGGGCTGGGAGAAGAGGGCATGTGCCCGGGAAGGGTTTCTTGGCTGGCGTGCCCTCAGCAGCAGCGGGGAGGTCGGAGATGGCTGGCAATTAAGCTAAAAGGTAAAGCGGCTGTTTTGCTGGTGGATGCTTGTAGAGGCGCTGGGGGCAATTTTTATTCTGGAAGGCTTTTTAAAGATAAATCAGTCTCTGGAAAGTGATCTTCCTAGTGGGAGGGGTAGCCATGCTCTCCCGATAGCAGCTCTCCTGCTAAAAGCGTCCTTTTGTTGTTCTGCCGCTGTTGCAGTGACCGTGCCATAAAACCCCGTAATCACAGGCCAAAGTTCCCCGGCTTCCAGCAGGAACACGGCACTTGTCGTTAAAGCGAACGTGGGGTTTTTTTTTTTTGGAAAGTGACAAAACCTGGCTCTAAATTTAGCACCTGCAAAGCCGTAGGGTGCAGCCAGCTTCGGGGCTGCTCGGGGGAAAACCTATCTGCTGGATGACAAGCTTTGCTGCTCGCTGCACGTGAAATCAAAGCGCCAGGCTNCCGCAGGGGTGGGCAGGGGATGGCGGTAATGCGTTAGCATTCAGAGGAAACACTGCCGTGCCTGTCTAATAGTCATTGCGTGTTAAAAAAAAAAAAGAAAGGAGAAACCCATCTCTCCTGGAGCGTGAAGGGCTCGGGTTCAAGCCTTCGGAGGGGAAGCGGGGCCCTGCAGGGCTGCCCCTGTTCGCAAAGCCCTGCCGGATGGCAGAGGCTTTGAATTTAAGGCTTGTTCCTTGCCGGCTGCAGGTTAGGGGGCTCTTTTGTTGCTCGCTGAGTGGGCTTTTGGGCTGGCCGCTGGCTCTGCCTGCGGCTTGGAGGCCGCTGGCGAAGGGGTACGGGCTGTATAGCTCTCAGAAGGGCTTTTGAACAGGCAAACCCGTGCCCAACCACTTTTTTCCTTCCCCCCGACTCTTTCTTCCTGCTCTTGCTCACCCCTGCGCTGAATACTGCTGCTAAAAACCTCCGGAGCTTACCAGAAATAGAGTGAAAAATCATTAATGCGCCAGAATATTTGCCTTCTGTAGCGAAACTCTAAAAAAAAAAAACCCTCATATTTATCTAGTTAAGAGTGTGCTCTGCAAGCTCGAGCCTTTCCTCTGCGCTAGCGCAGCCCTTCCGGGCATTTGGATTGCGCTCAGGCTGAGAGCTTTTGGAGGATATATCCCTGATAATGCAGGCTGAATTGTTTCCTCTGCTCCGGAGGGTTTGGCTGTTGATGGCAGGGATCTCTCGAGGGCAGGATCTTTAGAAGCAATTGGGGAAGAAGCCAAAGAAAAGGCAAACAGCATCGTGTGGTGGCAGCCGGGAACGAAGCTTGGCCAAGGGTGGAGAAGTCCCACTGCAGGGAAGATGTAGGTGTTACTAATATATCCATGGCCTTGCTCTTTCCTTCGGAGGGGTGCTCCGAGGGAGTCAAAAGCAGTCAGGGAGGGGTGTGAGAAAAGAGAGCGTGAGGTTTCTTGGCAGATGATTAACTGCTGCTCGTCTCCCAACTGTCTCGGGGGAGAGACAGGATGAGAAATACCCAGCAAATTAAAGCCCTCGCTCTGACTTGCTGCAAACTTAAAAAAAAAAACAAACTGAAAAGGAAGAGGAGTGAAATGTGTAAGGCCATCAGGTCCGGGTTTGAGTAACGTGGGCTTCCCGCTTGCACGTCACCCCTCCGTGCTTTCACACCGCTTTCTTCTGGCTTTCCCACAAGCGCGCAGCCGCCTCCGCGAGGGTTCGGGGTTACGTGTCCCCCCCCTCCGGATGGCTCTCCAGCCTCCTGTGGGTTGCCTGTGCCGCTCAGTACTGGGCTTACTGGTCCTCTGCAGGAAGGGTGATGGTCCCGGATAGCAAAGGAAAACCAGAGCAGCGCGCAGCCCAAGCCTGCGCTCTCAGCCTTCCTGCTTTCGGGAACCGAACTGCAACGTTCCCCACGGGATGGAGGGCATGGGAAAATTGCGGCCAGGGCTTTCACCTGCCCTGGGCTGATGGAAAAGCACTTTGCCGTCTCTTGGGAAACAGTTTTACTTGCTCTATCCTTTCTGGACGCACACCTGCTCTTGGGATCCATCTGCGGGATTGTCCGGCTAAAGCAGAGGCGACTGCTCTGACCTCGGCGTTCCTGCCCTACCGGGCCGGTGCCCTTCCCTGCCCCGGCGGGAGAGACCGTGTCGGTTATGAAACACGTAGGAAATGACTGATGCCTGTAATAGGGCTTTGTTTGATCTGTTTTACAGACCCTGCCCTTTCCCGGGTTGCTGCTCACAGGCGGTGGCCGCTCTTGGATTCCGGCAGTCGGCACTGGAAATGAGTGTACCTGTGTTTCATCGGTGGTTTTCCTGCTCAGGGCAGGGGAGAGGAGGCGTTTAAACAGCCTGGCTGCTGTGTGGGGCTCTCGGGGTGGGCACGGGCGAGAGCTGGGGGGGTCTCCGCCTGGTCCCTAGGAGAGCACGGAGGGCTACAAGGAGCAGGAAACGNAGGCACAAACCCCTTCTGAGACGTGCCAGGCACCGGGCTAATGGCCATGATTCCAGTCTGCCCCGTCGTGCCAAGCTGGATAGGGGACAGAGAGGGAGTGAAAGGGGGGGCGAGGATGATATTGGGAGGGCTGCGGGGGGAGCTTTTAGGGATCTGGGATAGAAATCTGTAGGGGATGGGGCTGTATTGGTTCTGCTCTTTTTTCCTTTTGCTGGTTTTGAGAAATGACCGGTGTTGGAGCGTAGGTTGAGCCGAAACGGCGCGGAGCTGCCCCGCGGGCCGACCGATGTTCCCCCAGGAGTGATCCTTCAGCCTGTGCCTCCGCTTCCCCAGCGCCCAGAGCATCCCAGCTCCCAGGATCCTCCCAGAGGATCCCAGATGAATCCCTCGGCAGCGCGCTGGCGGCGTAAGCTGGGGAGAGGGGGGAACGACGGGCCAGGTTTTTGCTGTGAGCAAATGAGAAGGAAGTGGTTTCCCACATTGTATTGCCTTTTCGCCCTTCTCGGAACCCTCCCGCAAAAGCATTATCATTTTCCAGGAGGCACGTTGGAGACCTCCAGCTCCCAGCCCTTCCCAGGCAGGTCAGAGCAAACCTTCTCAGAGCGTCCCTCTTGGGTCCTCCCATTTAAAAGGCAGATGGTTCCTATAAAAGAATCCCTGTTTCCACAGGATCTGCTGGGTGCCAGGAGCCCGTCCGTCCCCTGGGAAAGGGGGTGGCTGGTGGGTGAGCGGGGTCCTGGCGAGCACGTCCCCGGCCCGACTGCGGTTTCCTTGTGTCACGTTGCTGCCTTGGGGCAAAGTCATGGGGGAAGGAAAACCTAGCCGGCTCGGTGAGCACAGCAGCTCCCCGGAGGCATACTTCCTCCTTCCGAAATGTCTCAGCTTGGGAATTTATAGATCATCTAAAATAAAACGCAGCTTGGCTTCTTGCCGGCATCCGTGGCGGAGCTGGGGAGACAGACGGCGTGTGGCTCTTGGATGGGAGCAGCGTGGTTCGGTCCAGTCCTTCTCCCAGGGATGGAGGGGACCTGTGACAGCCCCATGGGATGTCTGCATCCCTCTGGAGCGGGTGCTGTGACTCCCTGTGGTCCCCTCAGAGGGGACCATCTGCTGATGGGGCTCCCGGGGAGGGAGGAAACCCAGGGGTTGTTCTCCTTGTCTCGCCGAGGAGGGGAATAGTGCAACTGGAGCCGCATTGCGGAGCGATGAGTAAGCTGGGACCAGGAGTTCTGACCCAAAAGTGGTCCCTTAAGCAGTTGGACCTGAATCCCATTCCCAGCCTTTAAAGGAAAGCCCGTGCTGGGCTGCTGCTTGTCACGCATCCTGCGTGTGCTGGGGAAGCAGGAGTGGAAGAGGGATTGATGTCATGGAGCTTTCGTGTTCCCAAAAGCGGGGTGACGATGTGCAGGAGCCTGGAGCACATCAGCCAGCCCTGACTCACGGCCAGGCCCGCGTCGCTGGGAGCTGAGGGAGCACCACTGGCACAGGTATAGGGGACGAGAGCCGGGGGGGGACCCCCCTGCGCGTCCGTGAGTCAGCACTGGTAAGGCAGCTTTTCCTTCTGCTGTCGGAGCCAATCCCAGCCGGATTGCCGCAGAGACGTGCTGCTATCAAGGTCGTAATCTGTTCAGTCTATGCGAAAAGGAAGGAAGAAAGCCGCCGGCCCTACGGTGTGTTACAGCGAGAAGAGTTCCTGGGGCTGCCGGCTGGATTTGCCCGGGCGTCGGGGAGCGCGGCAGTGCCGGAGGCTTGGCTGCGTTGGCGGTGAGCTTCGGCACTCTACCAGCGTAAATCCCCTTCTGTCGCTGTGCGATCCTGGCGGGTGGCCCAGCCCCGCGTCCCCGTCCCCCGGCGGCAGCGGGAGAGCTGGCCAGAGGGCAGGCGGCCGAGCAAAAGCTGAGCTTCCCCAGCTCAGGGCTGCACAGCGTGGAAGGGGGTAACGCCAGGGAGCAGGTAAATCCCACACCCTGCCTGCTTTCCCTTCGTATTCCAAGGGGTGTCTCAATTCACAAGGGTTATACGAGCAGCAAGTAAAGGACTTGCATCCGCGCCCCTCCCAAGAACCAGCAGGTTCTTATCTCATCCTCCTTCCTGTATTTTTTCCAAGCTTTTTTTTTTTCCAAGCTTTTTTTTTTTTCCCCAAGCTTTTTTCCAAGCAGATCCGAACCATCACCTGCGTTTTTGGGAGAGGCGGTCCTCCCCCAGCACCAGTAAATCATAGACCCTCAAAGACTCGCCCGCCGCCGCTGCTGGGAGCCCTGCAAGCCGGTGACTAAGCCGAGCGTCTGGGATGGGGGAGCTGGCTGCCAGATCGGGGAGCCATGGAGTGCGGAGCGGAGAAGGATCTGCCGTAGCTGAGACGGCCCTCCAACCAGGATGAGAAACCGGGTTGCTGAGTTTGCCTGCAACACGGCTGCGTGCCCACGCCGCTTTCTCGATGCTTTGGGCATCTGTTCTGGAGGTGGGGGGCACGCTTCCCCCCTCCCTGCGCAAAGCTCTGGGATGCTCTGGGAATCCAACCTTGTCGTGATGCTGGGGAGGGCCAGGCTCTGCCCGGGCTCTTGGTGCCTTTCTGAAGGGAGTTGCTGGACCCAAAGGCAGCCAGAAGCCCTTCAGCATGTCGTTAAAGCCGGATTTGCCTAGGGATGTGGCCCATTTCATCCTATGCCCAGATCAGATGGGAAGCGGGATTGCTCCGTCTGTTATCCGTGTTGCTCTGTGTGTCTAGGATAGGCCTCCCTGCCCTCATCTCATCCAGAGCATCTCCCTCTTCCTTTCCCTCCTCCTCCATTACCTCACCCTACAGGCATCCTTCCGAGATGCACCGGACTCCCTCCTTCTCCCGCATTTAATAGGATTCTTCTTCGATCTGGTGTGCATCTCGCCCGCCGAGCACAAAGCCGCTCTTTCTCCCATTCATTCCTCCCGACCCAGGGTTAGCATTCCAGCTGACAATTGCGCCCTTGATGCGTGCGCTGGCGGCGGGGTTTGCAGTAAATGCCAGGCG
Organism: Rhinoptilus africanus; assembly: GCA_013400135.1. NCBI lineage: Eukaryota > Metazoa > Chordata > Aves > Charadriiformes > Glareolidae > Rhinoptilus > Rhinoptilus africanus. The sequence continues at coordinate 103,247 of VXBO01009782.1, read as the reverse complement.
AAGGGACTCAGCGGGGTTAGCTGGGCGCTGGAAATGAGCCCGGTGTTTTCCCAAGCTGCGGATTCGATTTCGGAGGTAGGGGGGTGGCGGCAGAGTCACGCCTTCCCCTTTCCAAGGGGGCAAGCCTTTCTTTGCAGCGTCAAAAGCAACCGCGGGCTTTCTAGGAGAGGCATGTCCCCTCCTTCGAGGACGTCGCGGGGGCCGTTAGGTGCCCTCTGCCTCATCATCCTCGGCTCTTGAAGCCCTTTATAATCCAGGCTCACAGTTTGGGGGTGCGAGGCTGCTCCCCCTGATCCTGCCGGATGAGAAGCGGAGGCCAAGGGGATCAAACAGCTTGCCTAAGCCGAGCTGTTTGAGGCAGAGCTTCGGGGGCTGAAGGCCAGCTTTGCGGGTCATCCAGGGGGCTGATGGCGGGGGCAGAGGGTCCCCAGCACCTACTCATGGAAACACCTTTAAAAGGCTCCCTTCCGGATCGAGTTAAATCAGTGCTGGAGCCGTAAACACGCCGCTGAGCCCTGGCTGGCGAGCTGTTTACTCTCAGCTTACTGATTCAGTGCGGTCCCCGGGGAGCAGTAGGATAAATAATAGGTTGGCGCCGACCGAATTATTGTTTCGGGCTTGGTTGTTTGTGGCTGTTTGGAGAGAAGTGTGTCCTTGCAGGTTGGCGCAGCTCTCACGGCTGAGCTGGAGGAAGGGGCGGGGGTGTGGAAAAAAGCCTCGAAACGAAACCGAAGGGGACGGGAGCTCGGGGGCTGAAGCGTGCGCAAGGGTGAGGGTGGAGAAAGAGGAATGGGGAATCGTAGAACGGTTTTGGTATGAAGGGACCTTAAAGCTCATCCAGTGTCCCCCCCTGCCCTGGGCAGGGACACCTCCCACCAGCCCAGGCTGCTCCAAGCCCCGTCCAACCTGGCCTTGAACCCCTCCAGGGATGGGGCAGCCACAGCTTCTCTGGGCAACCTGGGCCAGGGGCTCACCCCCCTCACAGCCAAGAATTTTCCCAATATCTCATCTAAATCTCCCCTCTCCCAGTTTGAAACCATTCCCCCTCATCCTATGGCTCCCCTCCCTGATCCAGAGTCCCTCCCCAGCTCTCCTGGAGCCCCTTGAGGGTCTGGAAGGGGCTCCAAGGTCTCCCTGGAGCCTTCTCTTCTCCAAGCTGACCCCCCCCAGCTCTCTCAGCCTGTCCCCACAGCAGAGGGGCTCCAGCCCCCCCAGCATCTCCGGGGCCTCCTCTGGCCCCGCTCCAACAGCTCCGTCTCCTTCTGCTGTGGGTGCCCCAGCGCTGGGGGCAGCACTGCAGGGGGGGCTCACCCAGCGGAGCAGAGGGGCAGGATCCCCCCCTTGCCCCCCTGCCCACGCTGGGGGGGTGCAGCCCCGGGTGCTTTCTGGGCTGCCAGGACACATTGCCTACTCGTGTTGAGCTTCTCCTCCACCAAAACCCCCGAATCCTTCTCCGCAGGGCTGCTCTCCACCCGTTCTCTCTGAGTGGCTGCAGGTCTGTGTTTTCCTGGAGCGGCAGCAGATTTAGAGGCTGGGCTGGAGGTTTGGAAAGAAGAGCAAAGTTTGCTGAAGTCCGGCCGGATGGGCTTGCAGGGTGTTGGCGATGATGGGTGTGCTGGCAGTGGGAGCCGATGGGGGAGAAGGGCTTTCATGGTGTGCATGGGCTTTGCCAGTTGGGACGAGAGGGGGATTTTGAGGACTGCTGGGAAGGGGGGTGGTGAAAAGCAGGTTAGTCCTCTCCTCCTTGGCAAGCATAGACTGAGTCTGTGGCTTCTGAGATTCCTCGGGCTAGCTGGCATGCCCGGCTGGCTTGCTGTTGTAGGGGCACTTAGGCAAATGAATTGCACAGTCACTCCGAAAAGACTCGATGCCAGCTTTTCCAGCAGGCAAAGCACATGCTCGGGAGTTTCTCCAAGTCCTTGGACGGAGGAGAAAGACTGTAGGGCCAGGGAGAGGACAGGGAGTGGGTCGGGACCGTCATCCAGCTGGTCTTCCCTAGCTGCAGGGTCCGAGCTGAGCCCGGTGGCCTGTGTCCCACGGAGCAGGGGAAGGGCAGCCCCGTAGGTGCTGCGTTAGCGAGGAGCTGTGATGGTTTCTGTGCCGCCACACACCTCCGCCTTCTCTCTTTGCGGCTGAAATGCCCTTGTGAAAGAGTAGCAGGTGGGTCTGGCAGGGTTTCCCATCAGGAGGCGGTGGCTGGCAGCATCCCCGTTAGCCAAACTGGTGATGGGAAAGCCTTGCTGGCTGGGCGCCGCAGGGATGAGAGACCTCGAGAAGGTGCGACCGGTGTACTGGAGCAAAAAAAAAAAACCATATCTCCAGCAGACCTCTATTAAGTCTTCTTTTTTTTTTTTTTTTTTTTGGACTTTTGGCTCTGCAGAGCCTTGGCAAGACCCCTGCGCAGTGTGCTGCGGGCGGAGGGGGAGTGCTGGGCTGTGCAAAGATTGTCCTTTGTCTGTCCTGCCAAGTGCCCCTATAAATAGAGAGGGACACGTGCCACTGATTAATTGCCTGTCTGCGCAGGCAGCCAGCTCCTGAGGCAGCCTTTGTCTGCTGGGAGCAGCAGCGCTTGCCAGGAGAGAAGTCCCCTCTTCTTTGGAAAAGGGAAAAAGAGGGAGAGGTGAGCAGAGGTCAGTCCTGATGGGAGATTTTTTTTTCCCCCTTGGAGGAGCAATCCCTCTCGCGTTATGGCTGCAGGCTGTGGTAGGGGACAGGGTGGTCTACGGTAGCGCAGGCGGCACGTGCGTTGCACCGTCCCGCGGCGCTGGGACCCCTCACGGCTGCTCCAAGCTGCCCAGATGTGGCTGCACCGTCCCCAGCGAGGGATGCAGGACCCTCACGGAGGGCCAGCAAAAGCCCCAGGGGAGGTCCAGCCTCCCCCACCTGAGCTGGAAACACGGAGGACGCTTTTAGGAAAGAGGAGCTGGGAAAGCCAGGAGGTGAAAGAGGAAGGAAAGAAAGGAGGACAGGCGGTTCTTCCTCCCAGCTGGGCCTTGAAAACTTCCCATCTGCAGCAACTGCTTCTGACGTGGGTCTTGCAAGCTCGCTTCTTGTTCATGTCTGGGGCGTAAAGCTGTGGCTTTACCTGCGCCCTCTTCCCCTGTCGCACGTGGGGAAGCCCCAGAGCCCTGGGTTGGGGGGGGAACACACTCCAAACCCAGTCCGTCCCTCCTGGATGGGAGGATGCTGACGGTGCGGCTGGGGGCTGGGGAGGGGGGGTGTGATGCTGGGCTGCGCCTGGTAGATGATGCACCCCATGGGCACGGGGAGGTTGACCCCCCCCAGGCTGCGAGGCAGCACAGCAGCTCCTCTCCCATTCAGCTGGATGACTGCTCCCGGCTCCGATTAAACACCTAAGAGGGCCCAAGGCACAAAAAGCTACAGGCACGGCAAGGGCGAGAGGGTGCAGGAGCCAAAATCTACGAGGCGGTTGCCTGGAGTGGCTGTCGGAGGGTGGCCAGAGAGGGGAAGGAACCCTTCATCTGAAATTTAGGAGGCAGTCGGCCGTTCCAGCAGGCAGGCAGCGCTCACCTCCCTGCTGCAGAGCCGCTTCTGAGTCACTGTGAGCTTCTGCTCTCCGGCCAAAGCTCCCGCGGCAAAGTTGCCCTTCCTCCTCCTCCTCCTCCTCCTCCACCACCACCAGCCCCGCAGGGGCCAAGCGGGGCCACCTCATTGTGCAGCTCTCCTGTCCCCTGGGGCCAAGGGGACAATAGCTCACCCCTTTCCCTGCCTGCCTGGCGCTGGGCCAGGCTATCCAGCTCCCTGCCTTGTTTTTCTCATCACTGGAATCAAGGACACGGGAAAAGGGAGTTGATGAGCCTGATCCTGCTCTCCACCACCGGCTGCGGGTCCCCTGACGAGCGTCCCCTCTTTGCTTGTTCCTAGGTGCGAAAGAGTATGTGTTTCCCAGGAGCGAGAAGTACCCAGTCTTCTATCACAAAGAAAACAGCTCGGCCATCTACATCGGGGGAGAGGGAAAGCTTTATTACTACGACTTTGCCACCTACGAAAACTACACGGTAAGGAGGTGCTGCTAACGAGTTTGACCCCCGGAGCCTTATAAGAAGGTGACCGGCGTCTGTCTCGCAGCCCAAACGCTAGGTACCTTGCTCAGTGTCTTTGCCAGCAGTGAAGTCAGACCTGGGAAGGGTTTGGTCTCTGCCCAGCCTGCCCCATCCATCTGGGAAGCTGCAACATCAGCATGACGAACGGCTGCAGCAAGGGGGAGGTCTCCTACGCTAGTTGTGAGCGGGTTCTTCCCACGCCGTGGTCCTCTGGGACCTCCTTGCTGCCCTAGAGGAAGGAATTTTCTGGTGGAGGATCCCTTTTTTTTTTGACATGAGAAGGGATGCTCAGAAGATGTGTTCCCATCCCTTTCCATTGTCGGAGCCCAGGCTGCTGTTCTGGATCGGCTGGACACTGAGTTAATACAGCAGGAAAACCTCCAGGGCACTTGGCTTTCTCGTGACTCCTTCTTGTCCTTCTCAGACAAGTCAGTTGCTGAAATTTGGGCCCAGAAACTTCCCTTCTTGCTGCCAGGAATAGTGTAGTTCGTGTGTTCCAATCCTCGAACCACCACTCACTATAGAACGCCCATTCCGTACAATGACCGATCCTTTCCCGAAATCCTTTGGAGAGCAGCCCAAGCTGGCTGCCAGACATGCCTATAGCTGTGGCCCCGCATCTCCGCTTCTCCTCATCATCTTGAGGGCTTGAGAGATCCAGGCCAGCTTCCCCCAGGGTTTCCAAATGGTGAGGTGTAGAAAAGGGCTGCGTTGAAGTGGTTAATGACCTTCTTGACGATGTTCTTGCTTTACTTCCTGCGAAGAGTGACTAGCGTGTAGTGCCTGGGGCTGAGCCCTTATCGGTTGGCTTTCAGAGGGAAGGAATTAAAGCGTATCTCTTTCTTTTTTGTATCCTAGGAAGACTTCCCGGTGAAAAGTGAAGGACAGTGCATGACGCCTGGGGGTTTGGTAGGTCCTCGCTCTGGTGGAACAACTGGGTGGTTGAGGGATGGAGGAGGAGTTGGGTTGGAGGCCTCCTGGGGAAGGAGCTGTGTGTGCTCCACACGTGCTCTCTCTCTGGGTGAAGACTTCCAGTGCTTGTGGAGGTCATGGGAGACGATCCTAGTTTCCTCCTCTGGCTTTAAGACCCGTGAAAAAGCCTGGAAGCTGTACAGCAATGTGCTTGGTGGCGCTGGGGGCTTGGAACTGCGGGGCTGTGCTCTGCCGTTCACAGACGCTCATGTTCCTCCTCTTTCTCTTGCAAGGAGGACAATAAAAATTACCTCACCTTAGTGGAGAAGTACGGAGACGGGCTGTTAGTGTGTGGGACCGGCGCCTGCGCTCCCACCTGCTGGAACTTGGTATGTTATGGCCACCTGCGATGGGACCGAGCAAAGCACTTGCTGGTTTGATCTGTGCTGCCTCCGTCGGTGAAATAGTACCCTGATTTGTATCCCCCGCTTTCTCAGGGTGCGCTGAGATGCCCAAATGCCAGCTCCCTTTGGGCTGCTTATCGTGACAGCACGGGACAGCCCCCACGAGCGGCGGTCTATACGTGCCACCTCTCGTAGCCCTGCTTTCCTCACCTCCTACCTCCAGGAGTGGCTCTGGAGGGGGAAGGTGGGCTTAGTCCTTCCCTTGTTTGGGCTACGCCAGCCGAGGAGACCTGCTTTCCTCCTGCCCCGGGGGGTGGATGTGGGTACCTGGCTCCCCTGCGCTTACCACGCTTCTATCCTTCCCCAGACGCAGAGGAAGGAGAGCGCTTCCTGGGATGGGAGAGGCATTGCTCCTTTCACCCCGGACTCCAACGCCCTTGTTGTCGTTGACGGTAAGTCCGACTGCCTGGCGTATTTTCGGTGGTAGTGCTGTGTGAGAGGGCCGGGCTCTCTCTAATAAAAGGAGGCACCTTGAGGCAGCTCCGAGGGCTTTGTCTGCTCTAGCTGGCGATTCGCCTCCGGGCTTCTTGCTTTTGCCTCCTTGAAATGCTCATTGTTCTCCCACAGAGCAATGGCACAAGTTTGTTTATTCCTGCCCAGGGCATGGGGGTTGAGTCTTGGTGTGGGATGATGGAGTGCAATGGGAACAGCGGGGAAGGTGGCTCCTGCAGTAACTCCACAGCTCTGGACCTGGCAGAGAGGCAGATGAGGGTCCTTCCCGCAGGCAGAGCAGGAATCTGCCCCTGCCACTCTTTAAAGGAAAAGGACTGGGGGAGTCCTGCCAGCCCTGCTCAGTCCTAGGCAATGAGGACTGGGTTTCTTGACTTACGTCTACCATCTCTGTGAGTTCATGTGCCCAGAGAGTTCTTGGTTCTTTGTTTTCTTCTCATGAACCCTTCTGTCCCCTCCGGAAACAGCCTGCCGCAAATGAGCCTTCCTATCCCGCAGGTCACGACATCTACTCCACCATCAAGAAGAGCCAGCAGAATGGCAAGATACCCCGTTTCCGACGAGTGAGAGGCGGTGGGGAGCTCTACACGAGCGACACGGTGATGCAGAGTGAGTACGGGGTGGGGGGGTGATCCTGAAGGCGTGGGACCCACCAGGTAGATAAATTGGACTCTTTGTCAGTCCACAACTGCGGGCCATAAGCACACAGGACAGTGTGGAGGGGTACGTCCTCTCTGCCCAGCTTGGGTTTGGTCAACCCTCTTCTCGCTTGGGTTTGGTCACCCCTAGAGCTTTGGAGAGGGCTGATCTGGTCCCCATCTACAACCACAGAATGGTTTGGGTTGGAAGGGACCTTAAAAATGTAGTCCCGATGTAGTTCCAACCCCCCTGCCATGGACAGGGATACCTCCCACTGGACCTCACCAATGCCGGGGAGGAGGGACCCAGCAGCTCCCTGCAGCTCTTTTGCTGCCAACCTTGGGAATTTCACCTCTTGGCTTCTGGGACAAACCAACCACGAACAAGCGAGTTCCTCTTGCTCGGGGTGAGGAGATGGGGAAATGGAGAGAAATGGGTGGCAAGTCCCCTGTCGGATGCTGGAAGGAAATACGGTTGTGTAAAGGTGCCCATCAGCTGCCGTGTGGTAGAAACAGGAAGAACAACTTCCACTCCGGGCAGTGACTCTTTCCAAATCCCCAGCCAGGGTGAAACCCTGGGGCAGGAACACGTTGGACTGTGCGTGGGACAGGGTGGGGAATAGAAAGGACCCTCCTCCATTTCCACGAGCTTATTGTGTTGCCTTCCCCCGAGCCTCCCCAGTGACGCTGGGGAATGGGAGATTATTGAAAGCCGGCCAAAATAAAAAAATCACATCAAAATGATACCGGGGAAAACCCGGATTTGTGCACACAGGGCAGTGGATGGCGGCAGCCGGGCCACCGGCAAAGAAACCTGACAGACCCAGAGCCACGAGGCCAATCCCCCCCACAATTAACTCCCTGCCTGGGGGACGCCAACTAACGATGCTCAGAGGGCCCCTGCTGCTGATGGGGGTGCCCTTTGTGGCAGCGGTGTATTAATAGGAAGAGCATCCTTGGGTTTTCCGCAGCGAAACGCAAACAGCAGCGCGGCTTGTTTCCAGGGAGGAAGCCTTCCAGTGTGATTATAGCTGCGCTGCGTGAGGAGGGAGAATGGGTTTCCTCTGCTGCTAAGCAACTGGGGCTTCACCGAGGCTTCGCCGAGGCTTCGCCGGGCTCTGGGGAATTGGCCTTCAAGGGAAAGGGTGCGTGGAGTTGGGCGGGAGGGAGAGGAAAGGGGCATCCCCTGGGAAGGCGGCCCAGGAAGAGCGGTTGTTAGTGCCATGCGCCAGGCGGGTGTCGAGGATGGGCTCAGACCTGTCCTTTGCCCGGAGCACAGACGACGTTTTGCCTTCCCTCGTCTTGTCTGAGAGGGAGTGGTTTGCTCCCCACCGGTGGCTTTTCAGATGAAATGTGTGTGTTCAGGCCAAGGTCTCCTGACAGCTCGCTTCCCTTTTCAGACCCTCAGTTTGTCAAAGCCACCACCTTAAGGCACGAAGAGCCTCACCAGGACAAGATTTACTACTTCTTCCGTGAAGACAACCCGGACAAGAGTCCCGAGGCCCCCCGAAACATCTCCCGAGTGGCCCAGCTGTGTAAGGTACCATGGGAACAGTGGATGGTGGGGAGGCAAGAGTGTTACAGGGGCGGCACATGGACATGTTAGCTCACCTGGTGTAATCAGCACATGATTTGGCCCCTCTGGCTCAATTCTTTCCTCTGCCACAGAGTTTGTGTGGGCTAAGGCCGTGTCCTTTGGCTTTCCCAGCCTCTGGCTCCCAACTTGCCTGTAGGGCAGAGAAAGCCTTGTTCTGTCTTGCTGGCATGTTAGAGAGGGTACATGGTTGTTGCAGTGACCAGCATCAAATATATCTCTGAAGCATCCCCCAGTTATCCATCCAAGACGCTGGAACAGGGTGGGACAGTGCGTTCTTCTCTGCCAACCCTGCTTTCCCTCTTCCCCCAGGAAGATAAAGGGGGAACCAGTTCACTCTCTGCTTCCAAGTGGACCACCTTCCTGAAGGCCAGCTTGATTTGTGTCGACCCTGTCACCAAGGGCAACTTCAACTGGTTGCAAGATGTCTTCTTTGTCCCTGCCAGTGACTGGCGGCGCTCCAAAGTCTACGGGCTCTTCACAAATACCTGGTGAGGACGTTTGCAAAACTGGGGGGGGGATGTCCCATCCCATGGGCCAAATCGTTTCTTTCAGCCCTTTAGTCTCTCTGGCAGGTAGGTGGGTGGAAAACAGCCCGAGTGGGGATGGCCAGCGAAGGCACGATGCACGCAGCCATGCCGGGCCGATGGCCCCTGTCTCCCTGACCCTCTCTTTGTCTCGTTGCCTGCAGGGGAAGCTCTGCCGTTTGCGTCTATTCCTTTGGAGACATTGACAACGTGTTTCGGACATCCAAACTCAAAGGCTATAATGGTCCCAACCCAGAGATCAAGCCTGGGCAGGTGAGCGAGCGATAAAGGATGCCCACATGAAGTGGAAAGGCTTCCTGAGGCCAGGAGAGCTGGTCCCGGCTCTGCCACTGCCGTTGTCGGTGGGTCAGGCGAGGGGACAGTCCCACCACTGCCAGGTGAGGGCTGGGGCAGCGAGGAGGGTTGTAGGCACTGCAGGAAGGATCTGAGCTTTGTTGCTGGAAACAAAAAGAGGCTGGATAAGCTCCAAGACCTTCGTAGGAAGCAAGGGGAGATGGGCTTTTCCCTGCCTGGGCAAATGGATCTGTGAGCTCTCGTGTTCGAAGCTGGAGGACCAACGTCTGGCCAGTGTTTGCTCACCCCGCGGGTTTCCCCGAGCCATCCCGAAACCCTGTTAGGGGTGCACCTAACAAACAGCAGGGTGCGGAGAGGCTCCCCTAAGCCTCTGGGGGGGTGACAGGGCGTGAGTCTCCTCAACGGCGAAGATCGCTGGTAGGAACCTGGCCTGAGCACGATCACAGCACCCCCAGGGCTTGTGGTTACCCCCTTGTGCGCCGCGCCTGGTGGGCATCCTCCTCCGGGACAGGGTATCCGGGATGAGGCCTGTCTTGCTCATCCCTGGGGACCTGCCTGACTCTGAGGGTGGCTTTTGTCCCCTCTTGCTGCAGTGCGTTTCCTCCGGACAGCACACCCCGAGCGAGACCTTCAAGATAGCCGACAGCCACCCGGAGGTGGAGGACCGGGTAGAGCCCCTCTCCCCCACCAAGAGCCCCTTATTCCACAACAATCACCGCTACCAGAAGATCGGGGTGCACGAGGTCTCCGCGGGTGACGGACGCCGCTACAACGTGCTTTATCTGGCAACAGGTACTGGGAACCATTCCCTTTGGAGTTCCCCAGAGTTTGCTTTCCCCTTGGGGGCAGGGAACCCGAGGGAAGCAGGGGAGACCCCCAGCGCGGAGCGAAGCAGGGGGCTGTGTTCCCAGCTTGGCATATGTTTGTCAAGCAGAAAAGAGCTGCCCAGTCCCAGTACAGCTAAATACGTCCAATTTGGCTGCATTAGGCAAAGAGAGGCTGAAAGCAGGATCCCAAGGCGTGGAATCTGCCCAGTTGGGCAGCTTCAGCCCGTGGCGAGCCTCAGGTTTTTCGGGCAGGGGAGGGGTAGCACAGCTCTCCCCAGGTGCAGCTTTACGAGCAGAAATCCTTTGCGGAGGGACCCGCTCTGTCACCTCCCGTCCCCCGCTTGCTCTGGTGTAGGCTTCCCGCGAGGCCAGCGCCTCTGGCCGGAGAGGCGGCTGGGCTGATGGAGACGCTGCAGTGCTGGGCCAGGGCAATTCGGCCGCAGGGGGAGAAGACGGCAGAGCAAAAAAGTTGGTGAGCTCTGTCAGGCAGCTGCCCAGAGGATGCAAAAGGTCCCTATCCCAGCGCTTCCCTCCCTCCCTTGCCTGCCTACCTCCCTGGGCTTGCTCCCTACGGCTGGGCTCAACGCTTTTTCTGCACTGGGATTTATTCGCTGGCACTTCTGGAGGGACTTCCCAGGGTTTTTATTTCCTAATCTGTGATTAAAAAGACGCACGCGGCTCTCAGTAGGTGGCCTGGGTTGGATTAAGGCCCACGCACGCTGGAAATCTTAGCTTAAATGCAGCTAACGCCTTGCAGAGTCCCGCCGGGGAGCTTGCTCCGAGATGCAGGGCTTGGCACAGGCAGCTGCCCACCCTCGCTGAGACGGGCATGGAGGCAAGAGCCAGCATCTGGGGGGGTCCTAATCCCTGCCTGACCTGGGATCGCGTCTTTCACCTCCCCCTGGGTGATGGTGGAGAAGGGAGCAACTATTTGGGAAGGGGAAATCGTGCGAGTAGCAAAAAAAAAGGTTAACGACGAGATTTCCCGAGCCCTGTTCCCTCCGGATCTGTCTCTCCACCCCTCCACCAAACTGACTCATTTTCTTAAATCACCAGTTTGGAGTTATTGAACTGGGGAGGGGAGTCAGTTTACTTCGAAGAGCAGAAAGGCAAAAAAAAACCCCAGAGTTTCAGCCTCAGGCGAGCGGTGAGATGAGGTTCGCTGAGGAAGGAGCCGGCGATGAAAGCGGAGCGGAGCTGGAGAGCGGTTGGCGTTTCTGGCTGGGGCCGCTGCAGCGCAGCCCATCAAAGCGGGCACCGCTGGGTCCCGGAGGGCGACGGGTTCCTTGTGGCTCTTGGCCGGGAGGATGACAAGGCTCCGCTGTGGGAAACGCTACGGTCTGGGGGACGATTTCCTAACAGAGCAAGCAGGCTGCTTCTGGGAAAAAGGTCCTGTCTGCTCCGGAGGGCTGGTTTGAGGAATCCAGTCCGGCCTGGGTATTGTCTGCCGCGGCGAGGGCTGGAGGCAGAGCTGGTTCCCTGCCTGGCTTCCCCACCCCTGCCCGCAGCCCCCCTGCCTGCCCTTTCCCCCCTCAGCCTGCTTCATCCGGCCTCTCCCCTCTTTCTTTCCAGACAAAGGATCCATCCACAAGATCGTGGAGCTGCCAGATGGGGTGCAGAACATCATGGAGCTCCAGGTCTTCCCAAAGAAGGACCCCATCCAGTCCATGATCGTGGACCACAAGAGGGTGGGTCTCTGCCTGCTCCGTCGGGCTGCGGCATTAAAGGCAGACAGCAGGGGAGGCAGGGACTGATGAGTTAATGACAGCCCTTGGATCTGGAAGTAGCCCCTTGGGTGGGCTTGTGGGTGGTCCTGCAGCGTCCTTTGCTTAAATCCTACAGCTGGGCTGATGTCCCCAGTCCTGGGTAGCTCTGTGTCTGTTCAGGCCAGTGGAAAAAGGAGCTTTCCCAACATCTCCTCTCCGGGAGGCGAGGGAAGAGCGTGGCTGTTTGCTCCCTGGGTGAAATCTGCTCCAGGATCACAGTGAAGCTGCAGAAGTGGTAGACGGTGAAGCTGCAGGAGAAGCGCTAGGCACTCGTAAGGTGGCACCGTGACGCCGCGCCGGGATGATCCACCCCTCTGCTTTCCTCCTGCAGGCCATGCTGTACGTTGGCTCGACAGCTAAAGTCATGGAGATACCCATGGACATGTGCAGGCTGTATCGCAACAACTGCGACAGCTGCTTGCTGGCAAGGGACCCGTACTGCGGGTGGTTCAACGGGAGCTGTCGGTCGGTTTATCGAAACCGGTACGTGGCTCGCTCTTTCTCTTCTGCTTTGGTGNGCTGTCCCCTCTCCAGCAGTTCCCTCTCCCCAGCACTCCAGGGGGAGCCTCCCCAGGGCAGAGTAGTAGAAATACCCAGAGCCACGGTATTCCCCTTCCCGGCCAGGGCCTCGCACGCTTTCGGGACCATCTTCTCATCACAGAGAGAGAGATGAGCCCCTTGTGTCCTGGCAGGAACAGCGCGGGTGTCCGTGCTGTCCCCGGAAACCGTGCCCCTGCAGGGAATTGTCCCTCCCACGGCACCCCCGCCGTAGGGAGGGTGAAGCCAATGGGTCTTGAGCACCCAGCCCCTCTTTGCTGTTAGAAACGTGTGTCGTTCTGCTGGTTTTGATGCCGTTTAAAGCAGTTGCTTGTGGTGAGCTGTGGCGTGAGACGGATGTTTGTCATCCGCCAGCCTCCTAAGTTGGGGGGGGAAGGGTTTGGGCTGTGTTTTTCCCTACCCACCTAATAGCAGGTGTTTAAACTTTCTCCCTTATTTGATGCGCTGAAGGGCTGCTTCCCTCCCTAACTTTGCCAACGCTTTGTGCCCATCTGCTAGGGAGGTACACCAGAACCTGAACCTAGACCCGTGGCGAGGAAGGTGCCAGAAGGGGGATATTAAGGAAGGTACGTGAAGGTTTGGAGGGATTCTCAGATCTTCGTACGAGCCGTGCCCGGTGTCGCAACTCCTTGCCGGGGAACTGGGAATGATCATGCTGAAACCCAGACACCGAGCAAGCCTCGGCTTGCCGTTTGTTGCGAGAGAAATGTATTGGAGCTGGGTGAGACGGCTTAAACTCGGTATTTGCTGATGTCCTGGGAGAAGAGTCCCATGGACTTCACCAGGAGTGGGTCAGGCCCTACTGTTAAATGGGGGTGTGATGTCTCCCCATCGACCCAACTCTTCTTCCCTCCAGACTTGGGGCAGGGGGGGGGAATCTGTAGTTGCTGGACCTGCCTGTTTCCTCCCCGCCTTCTCGATCTCTTCCAGTAGATGACTATCAGAACATCACAGTTGTCCCTTTCTCCCGCTACTACCTCAACTGTCCCATCGAGTCCCACTATGCCACCTACAACTGGTACCACAACAACAGCCTCATCAAGACCTGCAACACCACCCACCCCCAGCAGGACTGCTTGCACTTCATCCAGAACGTGAGCCACCTTCACTACGGCCACTACATCTGCGTCTCGGAGGAGGACGGCTTCAAGCAAGCCCTGGTGAAGGAGCGCCTGGTCAACCAGCTCAGGTTCATGTCCCAGAAGGGCCTGGCCACCGTGACGTTGGGCTCTTGGCTGCAGCTGCTCCTGACGGTGGTGTTGGTGGAGCTCTTCCACTGACCACGACAAGACTGTCTTCCCACCGTCCTGGCTGCTGCAGCTCTTCCCGCACTTGCTCCCCAGGCGAGATCCCCGTTCTCTTAATGGCTCCTTGGACGTTAATCTTTGACTGTCCCCAAAGGGATCCTGGGCAGCGGCCCCTTTGTCTTTGGCCTGGGTGGGAGAGGCATGGCGAGGAAGATGCCACGGCAGGGCCAGAGGGAGCAGGGTTTGGGGACGGGGAGGAAGGAGGTGGGTTGCTGTGCACAGCAGCGGGGAGGGAGCGGGGCCACCTTCTCCCTGAGCCCACCCTGGCGGCTCTGTACTGGATATCATCCGCAGCCTCCCCGGAGTGGGGGACGTTCAGGGGACTCCTGCCGCTGCGTCCTCGGGGTGCGGTGACTCCTCTCTTTGGGAACGTGCATGTGATGAAGAGGAGCAGCCAGCCCTTGGCTTTTCTGACTGGTTGATCCGTGCTTCGCTCCAAGCCGGGGACTGAGGCCACCCAAGGTTTTTTTAATACCTAGTGTCTGTCTGGGTTGGCAAGCAGCTGGAGCACTCCCGGTGTCACATGTGAGTCCCCTTCGGGTCAGGAGAATTGGGCTCTGGGAGGGTTTTAGGGTTTGGTTTATTTATTATTTCATTTTTACAGCTGGCTTTGATGTGGGAGGGAGACTGGGAACGAGCACTGGAAAACCCGCGAGGCAAGGGCAGGTCCGAAGGTAGCGTTTTGCATGGAAAAGCCTCGGAAGGTGACTAGATTTGGGGTGTGGGGAAGGACAGACCGAAGGGGACGGGAAGAGAAAGTGGAAGCGGCGCCCAAACCTACCCCCAGGAGGCCCTAGAAGGAAGTTTTTAAACGCACAAATCCTCTGCAGGCAGCTAAGGGCATTTATTTGTGGGGAGCAGGCAGCTCCTGCTTCCCAGCACCTCTCCTCCGGGAGAGGGACCGGGCTTCCTCAGGGAAAGAGGCTGCCGATCTCAGGGCGATGCCCACGGGCGGAGGGGGGGGTGCTGCGGCTGTCACCCCACCGCCCGGAGCAGATCTGCCCCTCTCCCTCACAGTGAGGGGACAGGGGAGGACCAGGGTTTGCTCCCCTTGGGCTTTGAGGTCCCCGCGCAAGACTAAACTGTGAAAAAAAAAAAACACGGGGATGCTCTCCCTGCGCTTGTGTGCCGGGAGCGATCCCACACCTTCTCCAAACCTTTCCCAGCCCTCTCGCCGGCCGGCCGGAACGCTCCAGCCTCAGGCCTTGTTATCTCATGCTTCCAATAACCTGGCACCGCTCCTGCTTGGTGCCCGCTCGGAGACAGGCAGGAGTGCCCGAGGGGGTCCCTTTCGGCAAGGGGGAGAGGTGCCACGTGCCTCTTGTGACCACTGACCGGGGACAACAGGCCAGAGCTTCCTACTGCACTACATTTCCAAGAACATCCCCCCCCCTCCCCCAAATCTAGGATAGAGCTTCTTACATCCCTTCTCAAAGCACTTTAACTTTGTGAACTAACAAATACCTATTTATTGTTGACTGGCGATTACTGTACTTGTATAATTTTATAATATTATAGAAAGTGGGTTCAAATTAGAGAAGAGAAAAAACAACAGCTACCAAAAAACAAACGAAAAAAAATACAAAACCACCTTTCAGAGGTTGTGACACCAAAGTGAGAATGTGGAATAAAGGATGGAAAAGAGCAGGCGTGTGCCATGTTTCTCACCGGGAGCTGAGGGATGCTGCTGCCACAGTGGCTGGGGTCTCCTCTCTCCATTGTCACCCACCACCATGGGATCCCCTCCCTCTCTTCCATGTCTTCCCTGCCTCCGGCAGCAGCCCCGGGGGCTGCAGGGAGGAAGGGCTGAGCTTGGGAATGGAGGGAAGCAGGGAGTGAGAATTCAAGCTTTAAAAACGTGCCGACGGAAGCGGGAGGGAACAATACCTTCCCTCTCTCTCGCTCCAACCCTCCATCAAAGCACCTTGCCACAAAGGCAGACCCCGAGCAGCGCTCGGCCCCCTTTTTGCAGGGCTTTCAAAGGGTCGTACCTTCATCTAAACCCCTGCCAAGCTGCCTTTTTCTGCGTTATTTTTAGCCCTCGCTTCTGGGCCCGTTCCTGCAGTTAACGTTGGAATATAATTCCTTATTGGTGGTTGGGTAGGAGCCCCCTGAGCTCCAGCCCCAATTTGCAGGGATGCGCTGGCGAGCTCCTCTTATTTTAAAGCAGCGGAGGTGATGGGGGACCAAGGCTGGTGACGATGGGCATCTGTGTCCCCTGGGAGCTGTGCCGGAGGTCCCGACCCAGGATTTGCAGGTCACGGATCTGCAGAGGGGAGTTGGCAGCGGAAAGCGGAAAGCCCTCCCCTGCCTTCTTTCTTTCTTAGCAGCGGGTTTGGCAGAAAACTTCCCGCCGGCAGCATGTGCGGTAGCGGCATCTTGACGTAAAGAGGGAGAAACGAGCCCGAAAGAAGGCAGGCAGGTTTCAGCAGAGCTAAAAGAAGAAGTGTGATTTCTGGCAGTCATCCTTCCCCCCCCCTCACTTCCAAAACGAAGCGGTGGGAGGAGGCGAGGAGCTCGCCCAGGGATGGGAAGGGAGAGAAACCCGGCACCCAGGCGTTATCGCCCGCCGGCTGCATGCAGACGCCGAGATCTTTGCCTTTCCCAGCTCCGTTGCTGCCAAGCTTTCCCAAAGCTCTTAAAAAACCCCAAACCCGAAGTTTTTGGTGGTGCCCCCGGGGCAGGGGCGAGTGAGAGGGCTGGGAAGGTGATGCTGAACCTCTCCCTCGGAGGGGGTCGGATGCCGTGGGCTGCGATAACGCCGTTTCGGCTGCCTGGGTTGGTTTTCTTGCCCCGGCATCCGACTGAGACCATCAGAGTGAGCACCATGGGGACAGCCCTGGGT
>VXBO01009782.1:24194-46621 GCA_013400135.1 Rhinoptilus africanus | reverse complement strand
GGGGGGGGGGAGCGGAGAGGGGAGAGAGGAGGAGGAGGAGGGTGAGAACCGCCTGCTCTGGGCCCCCCTTCATTATAGACTTGCCTAAGGACGGGAGAGCACTCAAAAAGAGCTGCAAAGTGGGGAAGGGAGGGGAGGGGGAAACAACTCACAACAGCACAACACATGGGGACGCGCTTCAAAATCAAATGAATAGGCCGGGGGCAGCAGGAATGGTGGAGAGAGGAGATGGTTTGGTGTCTCCTCCTCATCCCAGCCAGCTCCAGACCCGCTGGTGGGGCAGGAGATGGGGTCTCCAGTGAGCAGGTGCCCATGGGATCCCATGCCTTGGGGCAGGACACGGCTGGGATGGACCAAGAGATGCTCCTCTGCATCCCTCCCCGCCTGCTCCGGGGCAGGCACATCGCTCCGCCGTGCGGGGATGCACCAGCCACCCACCGCTGCGATAAAAGCTAAAGCTAAAAGATAAAAACACCCCCGGGGACTTATTATACATCAACGTCTCGGCTACAGCACTTGGGGCAGCATCACGCAGCCACCCTGCTGCGTGTGACACCCCGGTGGCCAGCAAAGGGCTTGGCAGGGCTGCGCCCAGCCCCTCGTAAATATTTATTTATCCACCGTTAGAAGTTATTATCTCTACGGGGTGAGTTGTTTCTCGGGGCCGCCAGCCCCGCAGAGGCAATGTGGTGGTGCCGGTGCATCGATCGCGCTCGGGGAAGGAAACCCCCCCGCGGCAGCGGAAGGTGGGGTGTTATTTGATGGGGCGGTTGCAGGATCTGGCCCTGGGGAAGGCGATGGTGCCCCCCACCACGCAGCACCACGGTGCTGGGCGCTGAGCTCGTGGGGCTCAGATGCGGTCTGGGTAAATAAATACGGATAAATAAACCCCAGAGGTGGGAGGGCACTTTCTGAAAAGATTCGGAATGAGGAAGGGAGAATTATCATTGCCCCTCTCCTTTGAGAAACCCAGTTTTTACGTTGCTCCCGACCCTCTGATCCTGGGCTGGGCCATCTTCATCCCACCATGACCTAAGCCGGCTCCTGGGGCAAGGAGAGGACCCCAAAAAACCCCTGCTTGGTCCTGCTTCCCACATCCACCTTGCTTGATAACCCTCTGGGGTTATCAGCCAAACCCCTGCTTTATTTTGGGGCACATTTGCAGAGCCAAAAGGCTTTACTTGCAGGAACACCCTTCCCAAGCGGAGCATCCCATCCGCACCACGACCAGGACTGCAGGCAGGGGGCCATCGGAGCCCCCATCCCCCAGGCTGGGAGCAGACGGCGCATTCAGCAGCGACCTTGAGTTTCTTCTCTCGGGCGCTGAAGAGCGGAAAAGAAGAGGCGCGGAGGTGCTTTCACCCGCCCGCGGTACTCAACGGAGAGGAGAAGGCGGCCGGAGCCAGGCGCTTTGTGCCGTTAATTGCAAACACGCCTGGCTCCGGCACGCCAAGGTCATCCCTGCGTCAGGCCAGTCCGGGAGCAATTCATCCGTGTGCGCGAGGGAGCGAAAGGAAGACGCAGAGCAAACCCACGGGTGCCCCTGCAATGAGGGAGGGGGGGATTTGCTCAGCATTCAGAGGGCGAGGAGCAGAGCCGAGCCCCTGCCAGCTCCCTGGAGCATCCCCAGAGGAGGACACTCATCCTCCCCCAGGACAGGCATCCCAAGCCCATTGGGATGCCCGTGCAGGCTCTCCTGCGCTTGAGCTCTTTCAGATCGACTCTGCTAAGCCTTTCCCTCCCCAAACCTCTGCGCCGGGAGCTGGGAGCGATGCGCACAGCTACGGAGCCCTGTGGGATGCTGAGTCGGGGCCGGAGCGGCTGGGCACAGCCAGAAAGGGCTGGTGGGGAGTGGTATTGCTCCCCTCCTCCCATCCCGCTCCTGATTTTGGGAGACGGTGCTCCAAGTGCCGGCAGTTTGAGCTCGGGCTGGCACCGCTAGCGGTACCCAGCCTCTTCGGGGGGGGTGATGGGCTGCTACCAGGTCCCCACCAGCGCATCCGCCGACCGCTTCTCCTTCCCGTCTGGAAAAACCCACCTTTTAACTGCAACATGCTACTCTCCTTCAATAGCAAGTGCCCTGAAAAACAATAACCGATTCCCTTCTGCCTTGGCTCCCTCACTATGGTTACTAAAAGGCCCCTCATGTGTCCTGCATCCCTAATACCACCCTCCCCTCCCCTCCATCACTCCCCCGTTACCATGGCAATGCGGTGATGGAGCAGCACCAGAATGTAAAGAGAGACGCAACAATCACACGCCACCCTCGTGCTATCATTTAGGATATTGATGTTTGAATCTCCTGAGATTATCTGGGTATAATTGGTTTATGGAAATAGAGACAACTCCTGCGGTGGAGTTACTCAGGCTGTCGGGGCGGAGAGCGGGTCCTTGGCATGGGGAGGGTGGGAAAGATGGGAAGGGGTGATGGAGGGGCAGCAGTGGGGGGCTGCCAGCCCATGTGCCAGCCTGTTCCCACTGGGCTGCAGGTGCCAGCCAGCCCCCAAAACCCAACAGACACTGGCCCACGATGGAGAGCCGCATTACTCCTGCCCAGGGAGCCGCCGGGATGTCCGATGAGGCCGGCGCCGCGGAGAAAAGGCCTGTTGTGCCACACGGACAGACCTTGGGACCCTCTTCACCACAGAGCTCAGGGTTTCTACGTTGGAAAACACCCAGCAAGCAACAGTTTGCTCTACAGACCTGCGGTGATGTTTCCAGGCTTTCGCAGCCCCGGCTGCTGCTAATCCCTCAGCGGATGAGTCCAGTCCCCCAGCATCGGTGCACCCACTTGGGTACCAGCTCTGCTCTGGGGAGATGCCCCACAGAAACCAAACTCCGCAGCCAAGCAATTCTCTGAAGCCACTGACAGCCTCTTTCTCCCTCCTTTTTCCAGGGAAGCGGTGCCGAAGCCTCTCTGCCTGCTGGAAGGGCTCTTTGGGATCGGCGGCTCACCCCGCAGCAGCGCCGAGCGGAGCGGGCTCCCTCTTAACACAGACCAAAGCGTGACCGGCTAATTGAGTCCCCTGGCACATGCATAATGCACGAGGAGCCAAGTTCTCCTTACCCAAGCATCCTGTTTTATTTATTAAAACACTCTTTTATTTATTGTGATATCATCTCGAAACCCAGGCAGCATTACCCTGTGGATCCTTTGACATCATTTTATACTTTCAATATTAGGAATGCTTTCTTCCTGACGCCCCAGTGAGCCAAAGCACCCCATCCCCTGCCTTCTCCCGTCTCAATGAGGAATCCTGGCTCCTCTCCCTCCACCCAGCATCCCACGGAGGTGATGCTTGTGCGTGTTGCCGCTAAAGAGGTTTCCCCCTTCCTGGGGCTTGCCAAGAGTTAATAACAGAGTGACAACAGCTAAACCCTTTCGCTGTGTCCCCACGGTCTCTGTTGTCCCCCTTCGTGGGTGAGGGGTACTCACACGACAACGTAGGGCCATGGCTCCTGGCCTTCGCGTGTGGCTGGCAGGTTGCTGGCACTGTGGATGGTGACGGTGATGGCTTCCTTCCCCGCACGGGCCACGTGTCCCTCACCAGCCCCCGGTTCATGCCTGAGCTCCTCCACCTCGGCGGGGGACTTGGATACCTGCCGTGAGCAAACAGGAGAGACACCAAGATGGGGAGCAGCTGGCTGCTCCTATAAAGCTGCAGCATGTCCCCCTCACCCAACCTCATCCCCATGGCCCCAGCTCAATGCTGAGAGCCCAGACGGGGGAGACGACATCCCCCGCACATCCCCATGACCCAAACCTGTCCCCACAACTCCTGTTTAATGCTGAAAGCCTGGATGGAGGAGAACAAGCTGGGGAGATGATGTCCCCAGCACGCCTCCATCACCCAAGCTGGTCCCTGAGACCTTTGCTCGACGCTGAGAGCCTGGATGAGGGAGAGCAGCCTGGGGAGATGGTGTCGCTGGCATACGTCTGTCACAGTTGCCTCTTCCCTCTCCCCAGTGCCCAGTTGCAGCTCCTCACCATGAATGTCACCACGCCATGGCAAGGCCACAACGGGTGCCAGGGTCTCGGGGAGGACAACCAGCAGCAGGAGAGCATCCCGCACGGGGTGAAACCTGCCCAGCATGGTCCCATGGTGGCCAGCTACACCAGGGTCCAACCACAGACCCCGAGCCAGGTCACCAAAATAGGGATTAACCATCTAAAGCACCTCCGTTTCCCCCGTAGCCCTCTGACCTGCCAACAATCCCCCCTCTCCGGCCCCAGCGCCTCCCTGCTTCCCCTTCTCGCCAGCCCAGGCATCTCTGCAATTTACAGGGACTCCGCAGGAGTCGGGATCTCAGCCCAACCCAGGAGGGGGAAAGGGGAGAACACAGCAGCTCCCCCTTCCCCAGCTCATTAATTCCCACCAGCTGATGTGATAAGGAGCAGCAGAGCCACAAGCTGCCGCTCCTCACCCATGGAGGGGGGGGGAACACCATCCCCAAGCCCATCACACTCAGTCCAAGTGAGAGACGCCGCCATCCCCCACAGGCTGCATCCTCGCCGTGCCACCATCCCAGGCAGCATTAATACCTCTAATATTGTTTGTGCTGTGGCTACAAGGGGTTAAAACCCACCCTGAACCGCTTCAGACCCTGAAGAGCAAACCCTTCGTGCCCTCCCGGGGTGAAAGCAAGAGCTCCAGCCCAGCATCCACCCCGCGGGCTTCTCAAAGCCGCTGCCTGCAAATCCCCTCCGACGTGTGGCTTTGCCTCCAAACTCTGTAAGGAGGGACTGGTTCATCCTAAACCCCTTCCCTTGTCTCTCCCGTGGCTGCCCGGCTGCAGCGGTGATGGGCTTGGCAGCGGGGAGGTGACCCACCACTTTGGGGGATAACAACCCCAAACCTAAGGAGTGCTTGTGGCATAGAAACCTGGGTGCTCTGACCACCAACAGCCTGGAAAAAAACATTTAAGTAAGCTTTTTCCCCCCCTTATTTTTTTGTTGTCAGCTCAGAAGCCAGCTGGAGCTCGGGGCTGGGGGCTGGGGAGAGGCTCAGCATCCGTGACAGCCAGAAAGTGGCACCGAAGGAGCAGAAATAGGAAAAGAAGGGGAGCAAGGATCCTCCAACCTGCAGAGTGGATGGGGGGGATGGATCCCAGTCCCACCCCAGCTCCAGCTCCGTGGCAATTATCCCTCCTCCTCTCGGCGACGTTGATGGAGAGGGGAAATTACAGGGTTTCTTGACCTGATGTGGGATGATACCCATCAAGTCACCCCCCACGGACACAGGCTCTCCCCGCTGGCAGCCAGAGCTGCTACGCACCCTGCCCAAGCACCCCAAAAAACACAGCAGAGCAAGACCTGACACCTTCCCGAGGCTTTTCCAGAGAGGAAGAGAAAATGGGAGGGATGTGAAAGAGCATAAACGCCATCCTTAAAAAAAAAAAGACATGATTTTGCCCCATCCCAGCAACAGCAAAGGCAGGGATGCTCTCCCTGGAGACGCCTCTCCTTTCAAGAAAGCATCTGTTCAGGTTTCAGTTCTGGGGTTTTAGGGAGTATTTGCACCCCAAATACTCACTAAAAACCCAGTCCGGAGGAATTCCGGCTGGCAGAGGTGGGAAAAAAGCTTGCTTTGAATGGCACCGACGCCTCTGAGCTTGCTGCTGGAGCCCTGCTCTGGGGGACTCCAGGCTTTATGCCGAGATGCCAGTTCGGTGTCCCACCCCCCACCCTTATTTACAGCTCCAGATTACTATTTTGGGAACATTTTCCTACGTTTTCCTTGTTTTCTTTCACATTTCAGACAGCAGAAGCAGGTTTCTTAGCCCGCATCTTCAAACCCACCATTTGTATTTACATATCTCTGAAAAAGCAGGTAGGTTTTACGGCGAAGCCATGGTTCCAGCACGATAATTAACGAGGGGCTTTCATAGAAAATTCACGAGTGGTTAAGCTAAGTAAAACTCAGCAGGGGAACAAAACGTTTTAAAAATAGCAGGCGTGAACAATGCCAGGCTTTGCAGGCAACCAGTACCTGAAGCCCTCAGCCAGGCTGTGATTAACTACAGGGAAAAAAAATAAATAAAAAATGTCGCTATTCAAAACCAGGAAGAAATTCAGTATTTCTTCCAGCAAGGAGGGTGCTTGCGGTTCCAGGTAGAGCCCACGCTTGTTTTGCAGCTCTCTTAACTCGGTGGGAAGCAAAACTTCTCCCTCCCTGCCAAGCCAAGGGCTCTCACCCAGGAGTTTGCAACCTGTAGCTTGCGGAGGCAGAGGAACAAAAAAATTCCCATGTCCCCAAGCTGGGGACACCACGCGTTAAAACCCTTTCCAGATCCCTCGGGGCATCCCCGACTCCTGCAAAACATCTAGAGCATCTCACACAATCCGCCGCCCTGATCCCACGCAACGCCTTAACCCCAAGCCGCCCTTAAAGCACGCTTGACGGCGATTATTAATTATTCACCCTGCGACGTTTGCGGGGAGGTTGATTAACGGTGCCTGAGCTGCCGTCGTCGTCATTTGTTTTTCTATCAACTCTTTATCATCTCGAAAGAAGCATCGGGCCCCAGACAGCTCCTCGACAGCAGCGTTCTGGCCGAGATTAAATTGCTCCTGGCTGCGGGCTGACGAGACATAAATACCCCCGAGAGCCCGGCGTTTAGTTGGGGGAGGACAGCCCGGGCTGGGAGCCAGCAGGGACCTCCGGGCATGGCACTGCAGTGGGACAGGGGCTCCTCCATCCCCTGCCCCACGGCTGGAGACTGCTCTTTCCACCCCTCTGGGAAGGTCGGTGTTGGTAGGATGCTCCTTGAATTTGGATTTCTCCGGTGTGGTGGGCAGCAGAAGACCAGAGGGGAGGGCTTGGGGCCGTACCTCTGCAGCCTTCACCTCCTCAACACCAAACACAGCCCCCTTTGGGACCATGCGACGCTGCCCTGCAGGAGAAGACACCTCTGCCCTACCGTGGAAGGACTTGGACCCTCCTGGTCCTTCGTAGGGAGCCCCCCAAGCCCTCCAGCCCTGGCTAAAGCCAGGAGCGATGCTGCCAGGGGAGTGGGGATCCGCTCCTCTACAGCAGGAGCATTCACAGCCCCGAGCTCCTCCCTGCCCCTCACAATTTATGACCGGCTGTTGGGAATGTGTCAGCTTTATCCTCCTCCGGAGACTCCATAAAATAATAGGAGGCTCTGTGAGCGAAGATGGACTGGGGCTGGTGTGAGTTTTCCTGTGTGATGTCTCCCCAGGCTCCTTTCAAGCTTCCTTATGGCAGCTAAACACCGGCGAGCCGCTTCCTCTCCCCTGGCAGCTGAGAGGACGGGAAATAAAGTGCCACTTGGCTTTAAACAAGCAGCAGGATCGGGACACGGGTTACACCTCCAGCGTCGTGCCATGGGGGGGCTGAACATGAGGTAGGGCTGGAGCGTGGCCAGGACATCCCGGAGCCAGGCCAGCCTGAGGATGCTGGTCCCCAGATGTCCCCTGGGATAGCTTAACACATCCAGCCACCTCTCAGGGCTGGACCTGAGGGCTCTGGGGTGTAGGAGCACATCAAGACCAGAGCATCTCCCCAGAATGGGGACGAGCATCCAGTTAACAACCCATCGGCTCCGTCATAGGCAGCGAGCAAGCGCGCATCTCCGGGCACGGGGGAACTGGGCTGGAGAGGGGGATTTTACACATCATCAGGCAGCAAAACGGGGTGAAATATGAGTTTACAGACCGCGGAGAGCCTACGAGGACTCAGCGGCTGACGGGTGAGCGGATGCAGCTGCTTTACCGCTAGAAAAAGTAACGCAGGACGAGCCTTCTCCCAGCGTGCTGTGCAAGGGACAATTTAGCATCCTGAATTCCGGGTTTTCTGGGGGTGGGAGATGCGTTGCATCCCGGCTGCACCATGCCCTGTTGTCCCCGTGTCCACAAGCTCCGCGTCGGTCCCTGCAAGCCTGGGGTGTTAGGGTACGGCGTGACATCCCCCATCCGTATGGATTTGCATCCGCTGCCCCTCCACCAAGTATCAGGGCTCCTCGTCTGTCTGCCCCCACTCTCCAAAGCAACCGGAGCCTCGGCGCTAATCAGATTTGAGGCTGTGAAATCTCATTTGAGGCTCTATTAATGCATAGCTGGCATGACACAGGCCCCGGCCTGTCTCCAATGAGCAAAACAAGGAAAGCAATCTAGCCAGGGGAAAAAAAAAAAAATAAAATAAAATGCATCGCCCGGAACAAGCTCATGGGAGCCGGCCAAACGCAATTACAGTTAAAAGGAAGATTAAAACAGTATCAGCACTCTTCTTCCTCCGACCCCGGCTCCCGCCTGTGGGAGAGGAGCACCAAGCTGCACCCATGGGCATCCCCGGCACTGTGGTCCTTCAAGCAGGGATGCGGCGGCAGCAGGACACTGCCCCTTCGAAGCCAAGGGATTTTGTGTGATGCCACCACCTCCCTGCACCCGTGGAAGACGCGTGGGCTCGCCCATGTGTTGCTGATGCAGCACGGGGAGGGTGTTATCCTGCTGGGTCCAGCCCTGGATGCTTTTTCTTTGCTCAGACAACGCCGAGGTTTTGCTCCCTGAGGCCTTGGAGCTGCTTGGCATGGGATGGGAGGAGAACCCAGCCCCCTTATAATGACACCTACAATTAGCTTCCAACAGAGAAGCCCTTGCCCTTGAAAAAATAGCCTTTGGGATGACACAGAGTGCACAAAGCAAGGGAGAGCCGCCAGCTTCCCAAATCAAAGGAGCCGGCACGCACATGGTTTCCATTTCTAGGAGTTCGCAAGTGGATCCTCCCCGGCAAAGGCTCTAGACTCTGGCAAGCGCAGCTCCAAGCACAGCCCGAAGACAAACAGCCATATGGTTTGGAGAACTTCAGCACCAGGGGCGGCCCGAGGCAGCCCCAGCTCCTTTTTGAAGCAAACCCAATGGTATTCCATGGGGTATTTCCCAACACCTTCACCCAGCAGGTTCAAACCACTCTCCGAGGGGAAGAAAAAAAAACCAAACCAACCGCCCGAGGGGTTAAAGCCCTTTGGTAGATCCCCAGCATAACAAAAGCGAGAGAAAGAAAAGCGATGCAGGAAAGCAAACACTGTTTTATTCATCGTTTCATCCCACCAGCCTCAGCTTCNCCGCCCCCGCCCCCCCCCCCCCCCCTGCACTGCTCCAGTAACCCCCATTGCTGCGGGCGGACGCCGCTGCTCCGCTCCCATTTCCCAGTCAGCAGCAGGGATGGCAAGGTGGTTAGATTTTTACCTTGGATTCGGGCTGAGCTTGATCTATTCTTCCTATTATTATTATTTTTAAGCAGGTTGTTTCCTCGGGGGGACCCTGCGGGAGCTCATTAGAGATCAGAGGGCGGTTTCGGGGTGCCGGGAGGGAGGATGCTCTCCCCCCATCGGCATGCAGGGATGCCGACTCCGAGCCGATTTCCCTGGGGAGCCCCACTGCCGCCGGCCAGGAATCCCTTTGGGCTAAAAATTGCCAAATTCATTTTCCTTCCATTTATGTAGAAAACTCCCAATTCACCTGTCAAATAATTAAATGGGCCGGCAGCCCAGCACCGCCTCGTCTGCTCCATCAGGAGAGTTTTACACTTCCTATATTTATCAGTGGCACCAGTGCAATTTCTTCCCCCCCTACCTCTTAAAATGGAGCAATTTTCTCTTTTTAACCCCATTTGCTTTTCTCATCAAGGCAGTTATCTGACACTTAAAGGGACATGATGACTTAAATTGCAGGAATTAGAGCTAGCAGCCGCTCCTCCCGCCCGTGTCTCCTCCAAGCATCCAAAGAGTTTGTGCTTTACAGACGAGCAAATCAAGAAACGGCTTGAAAAAACCTTTTGAGGATCCGTCTCCTCCACCCGAGAAGATTTTTCTCCTTTTTAGCTCAGAAAATGCGAATTGGCACCCTGTGCTGGCCCATTCTCATGCCGGATCCGCACCAGGGCAGGGAGAAGCATTAAGCAAAGACTTTTGGACCAAGCTGGGCGCCCTCAGCTCCCTAATATTACGATAGGGAATATCATTTCCTTGCGACGTGCGTTTTCCCCCCCCCCCCTCAAAAAAAAATCACCTTTCGGTAAATCCGAGCTATGCAAGCAGCACCCCAAAGCTATTTGCCTCAGGTTCCCTTTTGCCGGCTGTTCCCTCCGGCACGGAGCGGTGGATGATCAAGGGATGCTGAGAGAAAGGCGAAGTCCCCGATGAACCCGTCAAGGCTCGCTCCTCCCGGGGCTGACAGCTTTTCAAAGCCCTACAAATTGCTCGCCGGAGCGGCGTGATTCATCTCGCCCGCGTCCCGGGGCGAGCCCTGCCGGCAAAGTTTGTTTTTCAGCCTCATTGGGCTTTCGAGTGAGTGGAGGCGGCTTCAGCCCCTCACCCCGGTGTCGGGGCGGCAGGCTGGGGAGAAGGGCTGGACCCCTGCCACCCTCCCTGCGATGCTGTCATCAGGATGAGTGATGGATAAGCCGGCGGGGGGACAGGCAGCAGACACACGCCATCCATCACCCGCTAACAGAGACCTCTGCCCCAGCCCGGCCGCTCCGGTGATGGGAAGACGGGAGCTTTTATCCACCATCATCGCTCGGTGCCATGGGGAGCGTGGCGAGGGCATCCGCACCCCAGCGCAAGCATCCTACCGCTGCAGCTGGACTAAAACGCCACGTCTCAACCCAAAACCAGCCCCTCGGCGCAGCCAGACGGTTGAGCCGGGCTCACGGTCAGGTCTGGGGTTGGATGTGAAGGGTTTAGGAGGGATGAGGACTGGGATCTGCTCCCCACCGAGAAGCAGCAGAGCTAGAAAGCCAAAGCAGTTCACAGCCCGGCATCCACATCTGACCGGTGGGGAAGGGGCTCCTGAGACCCCCCCGTGCATGCACTAAGGAAATCCCAGCCTGAAAACTCCCAGAAAAGGGGCCAAAATTAGCCCAGACTCCCCCATGTCCCTGTGCCTGGCATACACTCCCTGCTTGAGGCATCAATGCTTTACTTTCCGTATCCTGCTTATAAAATAAAGCTGAGCCTTATTCCTGGGGAGCTTCTTTGCTTGTCCCTGTGGTTTATCTTACACCAGGTCACTTGGCGCCCGCGCCCGCTTTGCTAGGGAAGCTGTTTCCGCTCCGTGGGGAATCCAAAGGGATAAAGCACAGCCTAAGCGGAGCCGGGAGAGGGTTTGGTCCCATTTTTTTCAGACCTGTGGAAGCTCCGGGAGTCACAGCCGGCCTTGCACGGCGCACGGATGGGGTACGCTTAGCGCGGGAAGCACCAGCTGCCTCCAACCCAGCTGCCTGATCCCCCCGCGCTCCCAAAGCCTGGTAAACAAGCGGGACCAAGCGGGAACACAAGCTGTGTGCGAACCCGTTTGTTTGCCGCCGAAAGGCTGCGATTCCTTGTACCCCGACAGCAACAGATTGCTGTTTTGGGACGGGCGCCTCGCTGCCAGCTGGTCCAGGCAAACTGGAAACAAACCGTCTTTCGCGGGCTCACAACCAAGACCCGCTGCCAAGGAGATCTCCAAAAGCTGGCTCCTTCTCCCCCAGGCACCGTGGAGACCTGCTGGAAGTGAAATTGGGAAGGGTTCCCAAAGGAAGGGACTGTCTTCTGCTGACCTGAGGGCTGATTCCCCTTAACCGAGCCCTGTGCTCCACCACAAAGTCCCCAGGGGCTCTCATGAGCCCAGTCCCCTCTCCTCCATCCCTGCCAGGAGGTGTTCCTGGAGGTATCCCTCCCCTGGAGGAAGAAGGTATCCCTTGGGCTGACAGCTCCAAGGTTCAACCTCAGCCATCCCAGCGACTGGGATCTCATCCGTGGCATGTTATCGACCTGCGCGGTGCCGTGCCGAGGTCCTGGGACAATTACGGAACCGTCTGGCTCTGCAACACGCGGGAGGCATTTGAACAGCCAGCAGAGCCTCCCGCTTCGTGCCTAGGAATACATTATCCGCAGGTTGCGGTGAGATGAGAAAAATCATTACCCCCGTGCCTTGGCCTTTCGGGCAGAGCTCAGCACCCATCCGTCACCCCCACCGTCCTGCAGATGAGACGTGCGGCACGGAGGCAGCGTCAAGGAGCTGGTTCCCCACGGGGATGCCTCCGCATGTCTTTGCCATTTGGGAATGTGAAAGAGATAGACGCGATATTCCGGCATCCAGAACTCCCAGGACACCGGCCCAAGCAGCAGCCCTGCGATGGGACCCCTCACCCCTCTGAAGTTGCCCCCTCCATGCCCCAGTGTTACTGACTCCCCACACTAACAGTCACCCAGGTCCTGCCTGAATTTCGGAAGATATTTAACTCTCAGCCTTCAGTTTAGGGTTCCCCTTCCCCGTGCACTGCAGGATCGACACGTGACGCTTTGAGATGCTCGGGTTCGGACCCCCAAGAACCAAAAGGGCTCCAGACTGGGAAGCAACTCCTACAGCTTCCGCTTGCCCCGGGCTGCAGCATCCCAGGAGAGCTTTTGGAGTTTAAAACTTCCTCCCAGCTCCACCTGCTCCATCCCCCTTCCCCATAACCCAGCAAAGCTCAGTCACCCTCCAACACGTTTTCCATCGCTCCATCCNCCATCGCTCCCTCCCCCCCAGGAGGGCGGGGAGCCAACACCCCCCCCCCCGCCCTGCCTCTCAGCTTTTAATTTTTAAATAAAACCCATCCTGGCAAATACTTGCTGGGTGACATCAGCAGCAGGTGATTTATGGCATTCCCTCTGGGGGCCCAGGAGCAAAATTGCATTTGCTAATGCCTCGCCTTACGCCCCTGGCCCAGCTCCGCATCCCGCCCTGCATCCCAGCTGATTGCTATCGATTTCCACAGCTCGGAAGAGTTGACGTCTAGACATTTGCAGAGCAAACTCAATCAGGCCTCGCTAATAAGTGTTTCTGGCCAGTAAATTTTCGGCTGATCAGGGCGGGGATAGCGCATCCACTCGAAAAACCAAGAGAGGCCAAGAGCTGCGGAGGGCGAGGAGTTGCCTCGGGGTCCAGGGGGGTGGGCAGTGCTCAGCACCCTTCCTGCAGCGGGGCTGAGCAGCTCAGCAGGGCTCGGGCACCCCGTAACTCCTGTGAAGCACATGGACCAAGTGCCCCAGAGCCACCACCGACGCGTTTATCCTGCCCAAGGGAAAGAGCCAAGGCAGGGCAGCGTCCTGCGGCAGGCAGCCCCCATGCAGGGCCAACCCCAGTTTTACCCTACAGCCAAGCCAACGCAGTCGCCAGGACCAAGACGCACGTGGCCGGCATTTAGGACGTGCCGGTGACAGCACCACGGGGTACAAGCCATCACCCGCAGAGTCCCTTGTCACCCCCCTGCTGCAGGAGAGTGACTAAGGGCTGCCGGCTCCGTCCCGGCTGCAGAAGACCTTTCCCATCAAGGCCACCACCCCCAGTTCTCCCAGTTGAAGGGCATGGGGGGACTCCACGGAAGGAGAAGAGAGCCCAGCGGGTGCCCGGGGTGTCTTCACAAGATCCATCTGGTCTCGGGTGCTGTAATCCAGCTTTCTCCAGCAATGTTTTCACAGGTGCATGAGCAGCGCAGGCAACATCTTCATCAACAGACGTGTTATTCTGACAGCGAGGTGCAGGAAGCGGAGCCCCTGGGGTAAGGGCTGGCTTTTTCTTTTTTTTTTTTTCCTTTGTTTAGACAGCTTTTAACGTAAGGAGGGAAAGAGAAACGCAGCCCCTCTGTCTGCGTGAGCCTTGCCCTCCGGTTTCTGCGGTTTTTAGAAGTCTAGATTCGAGCTACAAGACGAACTATTTAAGACATGTCAGTCTCAGATGCCCGCAGTCGGCATTTTGAAGAGCTCCTAGGTGACACCGTCCACCCCCCCGGGGACAGCCCACTTGCAGGGCTGCCTTTTGGTACTAGAAATGCCAAGTTTGATGTCTCGTTCCCCCATCCTCACCGCCAGGCTGGGGACGCGATGGCCTGGGAGCAGGAGCAGAGCTGGTTCCCAAGCTGAGCCGGGGACAGGATGGAGGTGGCCACATCCCCTTGCACCCCTCCAGCTCCACTCCAGCACTGCAAAGCCCTAACAGGAAGCTACTACGAATAATAACATTTTATTATTAATTTAGGATGGTGTCTTCTCCACCGGATGCACTCACCTGCGCTGGCGAGGAGGCCAGATCCGGGCTGTAGCCTGGCGAGGAGAGGTGGAAGCTGCTGCAGCTCAACGGTCGCCTTGGGGCAGGCACCGAGGAAGAGGAGGAGGAGGAGGAAGGATCCTCATCTGCTGAGTCACCCGGGAGCTCCGGGGAGGAGCTGAGAGCAGGGTCAGCCCGCAGCCTCTGGGAGGAAGAGAAGGGGGTTGAAAGCCCAGCTTTGGGTCCCAACATCCCTTTCCCTGCCCACCCAGTGTCCCCCCCATACCATCTCCTGCCCCCATCCCAGGGAGACCCCTCTGCATCCCAGCTCCATGCTCTAACACTTGGGCTCAGGGCCTCACCCCTCAAAGGCAGAACATTTGCAAGAAATTAATAACAAAGAAAAAAACCCAAACCCAAACAAAACCTCACCCTAAACCAGCCATAACCCCACCAACAACATTGATTTTAGAGACTCCTCCACCCATCCCTAAGGATTGTGCCTCCACAGCCCCAGGAGAAAAAAAAAAAAAATGAAAGCACAAAACTATCCTAATTTAAAAAAATACCTTATTAATAAGGTTTTTAGCAGCCCAGCCCTCCCTCCACCCTTTATAGGGAGCACCCACCCAGCTGCCCCTGATGCAGACTGGCTGGTCCCAGCCCTTAAAAGAGTGGGGCAGAGAAGGGTGGGGTGATGCTGGGGAGCTTCATCCTCCCCGGGGGTCTCTGCTGGAGGGGCTGCCCCACACCGGCCAGGAAGGTGAGGGGTTTTTGGGTGGGTTAAGCAGGTAGGTTGGAAGCTCTAGTCCTGCTGTAAGTGCTCTGGGTGAAGTCTGGGGCACGGTGCCGGTTTTGGGCTTGGTAGGGTGCTGTTAGCATTGTGTTGGACCATGCTGGGGAGGGCAGAGCCAGGGGGATACCCCAGAAAGGACATTTTCCTGCAGCTCTGAGCATGGTTTGTCTGTGGGACCATCTTTACTGGCTTTGCTTGGGTGGTTGGTGTCTCACCAAGACTCTGCCTGCATCCTGAGCCTGTCCCAGCTTGCTCCTGTCCTGGACAACGAGGGTCCCTTACTTTGGTGGCAGTTGGGGGATGGGTACCAGCCTTCTCTCCAGCAATGCTGGGGAATGAGGGAGGGGAAACTGAGGCAGGGCTGTGCTGCTTAAAAAAGACACCCCTGAAAGCCGTAGAGACCTCTCCCTTTTGGCTTTTCCTCCGGCTGGTGCCTATGTGGGGCCATCAAGCTACCCTTGGGCCAAATCCTATCCTAAGCAGACTGCTCTTGTTTCTCTGGAGTGCAGGAACCCTGATGCCCAAATCCGGGCTCCCTGACCCCCGAATTTGGAGGGTCTCCTACCTGAGGGGAGCAGGCATGCCCCTCGGTGGGCAGCGAGTGGTAGGCAGACTCGGGTGTGCGGAGCGAGCGGATGGGGACCGGGATGCCCAGGGCTGGGAATGCTGGGGCTGTGCCTGCTGCTTGCTGGCCCTCCTCCTGGGTGCTGGGGGAGGGCGGTGGGGGTGAAGCCGGAGTGGTGGGTGGCCGGTGCTCATGTAGGGATGCGGTGAAGGACAGCCGGCCACAGTGCATCGCTGGCTGCTCACTGCCCACCCGCAGCAAAGCCATCGTGGAGCTGTAGCGGTACCAGTCCTCGTCCCTCCTGGCAGAGAGCTTCATGCGGGGCTGGTTGGTGCGGGGGTAGATGGCGAAGAAGGCTTCGCCCACCTGCCTATTCTTCCTCATCCTCCCTGCCCTCCCGGGGAAGCAGAGGGCCTCAATATGGAGCCGTACGTCGTGGTTCTTGTCGTTCTTGCAGAAACCTGCCAGGAAAAATGAGGTGTGAATCACAGAATGGTCAGCGTTGGAAGGGTCTTCTGGAGATCATCTAGTCCGACCCCCCCACCAAAGCAGGGTCACCCAGAGCAGGTTCAACAGGAATGTGTCCAGGCGGGTTTGAAATATCTCCAGAGAAGGAGACTCCTCTGGGCAGCCTGTGCCAGTGCTCTGCCACCATCAAAGGCCAGAGGTTTTTCCTCATGTTCAGATGGAATTTCCCATGTTCCAGTTGGTGCCTGTTCCCTCTTGTCCTGTCCCTGGGCACCACTGAGAAGAGCCTGGCCCCATCCTCCTGATACCTGCCCTTTAGATAGTGATGAGCATTTATGGGACGTCCTCTCAGGCTTCTCTTCTCCAGGCTAAACAGCCCCAGGGCTCTCAGCCTTTCCTCATCAGAGATGCTCCACTCCCCTGATCATCTCCATAGCTCTCTGCTAGACTCTCACCAGTACTTCCTTGTCTGTCTTAAACCGGGGAGCCCAGCACTGGACCCAGCACTCCAGATGTGGCCTCCCCAGGGCAGAGCAGAGGGGGAGGATGACCTCCCTTAATCTGTTGTCCGTGCTCTTTTTAATGCTCCCCAGGAGACCTTCTTGGCCACAAGGGCACACTGCTGGCTCGTGGTCAACTTGTCCAAGTCTTGCTTAGGTGGTCCCAGGAGCATCTTGCTGGGCTCATCCATCAGCAGCCTTGGTTAGCTCTGCTCTGTGAACACTCAAACGGATCTAGATCTTGGTGGGGGAGGGGTTGCATCATTGGTGGTGTTGGCCCTACTCCAAGCTGGACCTGCCCCATCGATCCCACTAAGCTCCAACAGCTTAGACTCCAGCTCAGGGGGTTGCTGTGGGGGCCTTTGCCATCAGCCCATCCCTGTGGCCTCCAGCCTCTTACCTCTGGGCAGGGTAAAGGTGAATTTCCTCCTCTGGAAGGAGCAGATCTGGTCGAGGTCACTCTGCTCGACGGTGTCGGTGGTGCCGGTGCTGCTCTGGGTGACCTCCCCGTTGTGGATGCGGAGCCGGACGCCAGCGCTGGAGCCCTGCAGCAGGGGGTTCTCTACGGTGAGCCGCAGGGCGTAGCGGCCCCGCCGGTTAAACTGGGCACCGACCACCTCAAACTCAAAATCCAGAGTCTTCTCCTCAGCCTTCAGCCGGGAACGCTGTAGGGCCAGGGGAGCCCGAGTTTCCCCTGTCTTCCCCGCCATGGGGACAGAAGCGGGATCTGGAGATGAACCCTCCTTGATAGCAGGGACTTTTGAGGCTCTCTGCCCCGGAGCAAGCCCTCCTGGCTCCCTGGGGCAGGTTTCTGAGCCAAGAAACCTGCTGCCTCTCTTCTCTTCCCCTCTCCAGTGGGGGAAGTGCCTGGGGGTGCCCCTGGGTATGTGTCGGCTTCACATCTCCGCAGCAGGCGGCTTTCAAAAGCAGCGAAAAAGAAATCCCCGTCCCTGAAAAAACATGCAGGGAGCTGCTGAGAGCTTTTCTGCCCCTCTGCGCTGGCAAGGACAGGGGCTTTGAACTCCAGTTTGTTTGCTGGGAAACCAGGTAACTAGACGCAAAGCGGTGGCTGCCTTCCAGCAACCAGCCCCGGGATATCCAGGGTGATGCTGAGCAAAGCGACGTGGACGCATTGTGTGCACGCAGGGTGTGCTGGGGAGTGCGTACATCCCTGCTCCCGGGGAGCTGATGGCCCCTCGAGCCCTTTTCCTTGGGAGATTCACCACCAAGGGCTTTGTGGGATGTCGCAGAGCCTGCAGGAGGTGTTGGTGTTGAGGACGGGGCAATCTCTGCCAGTTGCTCCCGTGTGTTACTGACACCCCCCCCCCGCCGTGGGACAATCCTGATCCTCCTGCACCCATGGGACTTTTGCTGGATCTCCTGATGATAGGACCAGGCAGCCGAGCCTGGGGCCACGTTTTGGTTTGTCTCTAAGGCAAGTTTTTAGCTGGATTTGCTGGTGGAAGTGGCTCCCTGTGGGGTTGAGGAACAGGATGAGCCTGGGGAGCAGTGCTTGGCTGCTGGATCGGCTCCCAAAAGGGATAGGAGACCTTTGCCCACCTAATCCTAATGCCTAGTGACTTTGCAGGCAAGTCCAAGGCAGGAACTGCTCCAGTAGTGCCTCTACAAAACAAGCAGTTGAAATGGTCCTTTGTGTGCCCAGCTTGGAAATGTGTTGGGGACCTTGCTGGGCTTTGGGGACCAAGGGGTTGACCCCAAGCTGGGATGTCACCGCTGCAGTGAGGGCTGGAGATGCCCTGAGAGTCATGTCCAGGCTGCGGAACGGGAATTGGAGCTGGTGGGACGCCTGTGTGGGGGTTGGGAGCCTTTCAAGGGTGATGTCTTGAGTCAAAGCTTGGCTACAAAGGGCTTTTGGTCCAGGTCTGCTCTCCTCCGGCTCGCTGTGACGTGGGCTGCTCTTTCCTGCACGGGAGTGCGCGTTTCTGACTGGTGCAACTGGAGCTGAGCTCCCTGCCTGCTAAACCTGCCGCCGAGCCAGCTGAGCATCCGGGGGTTACTCCCACCATGGATATTTTGGGACTGACCTCAAGGGGTTTGGTGGCCTGGGGTGGGCAGGGAACTGGAATGGCACCGTCTGATCCTCGCCCGGAGCCCCCTGTCATATCTCATTCCCCCATCGCCACTGAGAACGGCGCGTTCCCACAGCTTTCGGGATGTTTCCAGTGAAATGTGAGCCGGAGCTGGGCTAGCAGATGGCCCTTCTCTAAGGCAGCTCCCCACTCCATGGAAAACGCCACATACCAGTCTCTTCACGCTGGTGCAAGCTTGAAACAACAAGGTTATCCTGGGCAGGGGGAGCGGATTCGGGGGATAAAACAGCATCTGAGACCATGGGGCGTAAAACTTTTTGCTTTTTTCTTCTAGTCTGGGGGCAGCCCCCGGGATCTGCAAGGCACCCAGCCAAGACCTGGACCGAAATCCTTCAAGAATCCCTTTGGAAGGGTGCGTGAGCCATAGGTGGACTCACTAAAAATAAATCCTGGTTTTCCACCCCTCCCTGCTCCTTCCAGGGAGGTTGGTTGTACATCCTGTTCCTTCCTCAGTTTTCACCTGGGGAGAAAAGGCAGGTTGGAGTCTTGCTTCGAAGCACCAAATCCTGACCGCCACCTCGGCCGGCGTGTTCACCCTCCTGCTGCGGT
Organism: Rhinoptilus africanus; assembly: GCA_013400135.1. Lineage (NCBI taxonomy): Eukaryota > Metazoa > Chordata > Aves > Charadriiformes > Glareolidae > Rhinoptilus > Rhinoptilus africanus. Next base: position 27,597 of record VXBO01009782.1, on the reverse strand, counting down.
GAGGATGCTGCGGAGGTCAGGAGGAGGACAGGAGCCAAAACGGGCCACAATTCAGGGGTTTGGGGGCACCCAGTTGGGTTTAAAGCAGAAAAGGGTGGTCTGTGTGGTGTTAATCTTGAGCTGGTGAAATGGAGGCGGTGGTCGGGGGGGGAGGATTCCCCTGCCGGTGAAGCCTGTAGGGAAGAGTGTTAATGTCTCCAAGGGTGCTCAGATGTGCTGATGGCTTCCTTGAGAGGGCTGAGAGCATAAATGCTTTTAATGCCCATGGAGGGTTTGGTGGTTCTTTCCCCTGATGGCTGGAGACGGCTCAGTGCTCCCAAAGCGAGCACGGTGGTTTTTCCCAGCCGAGAGCCCAGGGATGGCTGGAATTGAGCGCGTGGTGCTGCTCCGAGCTGTTTCACCTACCAAATCATGGCAATCTGAGCTGCTAGCGCCCCACGGAGATGTCCCCTTCCTGCTTATCGGTGCAGCCGGGACTTGCTCTTGCACCCCCACACCATGGTGGGGACCCCCTGCCACTGGGGTGGGCTCTGTTTTCCTGGGGCACGGCAGCAGGAGGAATCATCCCGATCAAAACTGACGCCTGCGTGAAGGAGCACGCCCCGGTCTTCACCTCCCAAATGCATCTGAAAGTTTCCTCTGCCTCAATTAAATCCCTGCCGGGCTCTAACGCGGAGAAACGGGATCTATTTCATCCTCAACTAGCCTGCATAATTTCCTTCCCACCCTTGTGCAAACACATTACGGAGCCTCCGCTAATGACAGCGTCATCAAAGGCTAATTTTCGCATAATCTAATCTAAGGCGCAGTTCATTCATTCTTGCAGCCTTTTCCCAGCTGCCGCAGAGGCGCACGTGCAGCGGGTCTGGAGGTGCCACCTCCATCATCGTGCTAACGTGGCACCAAAGCTGGGGCTGAGGCCCTCTCTTGCCCTGTCCCCCCCCCCCAAAAAAAATTAAATACTGATTTCCATGGCTCTGTCGGGAATGAGCCTGATTCATAGGACAGTGTGAGGTCTATTCGTTTTGGCAGCCGGTGGGTTTTTTGTTCTGCAAAAATGAAAGGTGGCCTTTGATGGTTGGAGCTCTGCCCATGGGATGAGCTCAGGGTTTGGGTCCGGAAAGCTGTGTAACAGCGATGAGAGATGGGTGTTTTGGCCAAAGGTGGGTTCCTCTTGTCCTGAGCTCCGTTCTTCCATGTAAAAGCCCTTTCCCTTAGGGAGATGTCCCCATGGGTGCAGTGAAAGGCAATGATTTTCTTGTGGCTGATGGGTTGCACCCAAATCTCTTCTCCGTCCTCTTATCCGATGGCAAAAGATAAAACAGGCTCAGGGCATCAGCACATACAAGGAGAGTACGCTTTATCTCCAGGAAGAGAAAAAGAATTTGGAATTGGGAGGGACCTTATAGTGCGGGGCAGGGGCCAAGGATGCGCGCAGCAGGGTGTTAGTGGTGTCGGAGGGTCTCTGCACCCTGCAGCTGCCGCTCAGGACTGGGAGAGGTGTAAGGAGCAGGGAAACCAGCCCATTTCCATGCTTATCCCACAGGAACATCTTGGTGGGCTGTCACCGAGCTCCTGGTCCACCCACCCCTTGCAGGGCTCTTCCCAGCCTGGTCCCTGCTGCGTGGGGAGGGGGCAGCGGACCTCGGCAAGGGTCATCGCAGCCCGAGTGGCAACCACACGTATGAGGCCGGTGGCTGGTTTCCTAGCAGCCATTTTTGGGTTGAAAATCCCTAACTGCCGGAATACTGACTTTTTTCAGGGAATTAGAGTGCCTTGAGAAGCTTTAATGGAGACAAAGCCCTTCCAGGGGTGGTGTGGATCTGTAGGGTGATCACTTTGCTAAGATCAGGATGGACATCGCCGGGATATTTTGGTCTTGGGGGCAGAAAAACCTGTGACTCTGAATTTCAGCCCCATCCCCCTCTGCTAACCCTTTCCCCAGCCCCTCGGCTTTCCCAGGGAACACCTTTGGGATCCAACAGCAGCATTTCTCACTTAAAAACAATCCTGGGGAAGAGGAGGGGGTGGAAAAAGACCCGGTGGGTCACTTTGTTCAGCATTGCCATGAGGTTTTGGCTAAAAATTAAGCTAAATCTTCAACCTTGATTAATTTTCCTTTGCTTCGCTTGCCGTCACGTGTGGAGTGTGTGTATTTTTCTGGCTTATATTCTTCTTTTTTTCTTTTTTTTTTTTTTTTGGTTAAGCTGCTGTCTCCTGAGCTGAGGGTAGCTGGTGGGTAGAAAGACGTGTTGGCCAAAGGGACTGGTTACTCCTGGGGCAAAACATCCCCCAGTTCATACCCCAAAATGTTTTGCACCCCAAAGTCTTTTGCATCCCTTTCCTGCTCCTGTGGGACCGTCACTCTGCACCCGTGGCACTTGCTGTGTGAGCCCTGGGCAGGATCCGGCCATCTCCCATGGGCCGTGGGGAAGATGCTCTGGGGGTGGTGTCCCCGGACCAAGAACACGCATCCCCAGGCTTCCATCAACCCCAAATTTTCCTTCCTTGTTCCCACTCCTCTCAGGTTGCGCTGGATGGAGGGGGGTGGAAAGCAAATAAATCTGCGAGATTTGAGGAAGAGACTGGGCTCAGCTGATTTACACCAGTAAGGAGCCGGCTGTTTAATTTACCCCAGGAGGAAGCAGAGATGTTGGCATCCCGCGGAGGGGACGCGGCAGCATCTCGGTCCCTGAAATCTCAGGGCGGGCTGGAGGGAGCAGCTAAATCCCAGCCGAGCTGGGGAAGAAGGGGGCTGGGTCGAGCTGCCTCCTCTCCCGAAAAGCTCTGCCTAATCAAAGGGAGAGCGGAGCACGGGGTTGGTTGTTTTTAATTTTCTAAACCCCAGGGTGGCCCCCAGCCAAGGCCTCCTGGCGATGGAGGGGATAAAGTTCCCTGAGCCACCGCGAGCCTCCGCTCCCTCGCTGGTGCTCTGAACTTTGCCTTGAAGCTCGCATGGCCGCATCCTGCCCCGGGCACCCGCAAACAGATGCTCTAGACCCAGTTTAGCGAGACCCCCCCCGTCCAGCCAAGCCTCCGGGTGCCCTTTCAAGGAGGTCGCTGGTTGGAAGAAGGTAACTTTTTTTTTCCTCTTTTTTTTTTTTTCCCACTCCTCTTTGGTCCTTTCTTCTTGCAAACTTGGCGTGGCGGGGGGGAAGCTGGGTTTAATGAACCCTTTCAAGCTTTAATCTGCAGCTCTCTTTGCTTAGGGTGGGGTAAATCCTGCTGGGGGGTTGCAGGAGCACCCCCCCGAAGTCCCAGCTCTTAAGGGAGGATTTCACCTCCCTNACCTCCCTCTTGGGAATGCATCCCGGGGGTGGGGGGGTGTTCCTGGGGGATGCTCGCACCCCTCCAGCGTTACAGGAGCTGAGGTTATGGGGTGCTCTGCCCTGAACCCCCCCCC
>VXBO01009781.1:25578-47420 GCA_013400135.1 Rhinoptilus africanus | reverse complement strand
GCTTTCCTTCAGTCTTCAGGCACTTTNTCCTGTTCTCCGTGACCTTTCAAATATGGCGGAGAGCAGCTTCGCAATAACATTTGCCAGTTCCCTAAGCACTCATGGGTGCATCCCATCCAGGGCCCATGGATTTGTGGGTGTGGAGTTCACCTAAATGATCTCTAACTCTATCCTCCTTAACCAAAGGAAAGTCTCCCTTTCTTCAGACTTTTTCTCTTACCTCCAGGATCTGGGATTCCTGAGGGCTGGCTTTAGTTGTAAAGACTTTAGCAGAGAAGCCATTCAGTAACTCTGCCTTCTCTGCATCCTCAGTCACCAGGGTACCTAACTCATTCAGCAGTGGACTCACGTTTTCCCTAGTCTTCCAAAGAATCCCTTCTTATTGTCCCTGTCATCCCTTGCCAGCTTTAATTTCAAGTGAGCCTTAGCCTTTGTCAGGACATCCCTACATACTCTGAAAACGTTCCTATACTTCTACCATGTGACTAGTCCTTTTTATGACATTCTGTAAGCTTCCATCTTCATTTTGAGTTTTTCCTGCCTCTTTTGCTTGATTTCTTACTCATAAGGATACGCCATGTACAATCTCTGTGTGATTTTGGAAGATTACTAAGAAATGATCCAGCCAGTACACTTCTGGAAAAGAAGAAATACATTATAAGGTCTTTTTCTTACAGGGTGTATAATACAGCTTTCTTAAGGTTTTACAAGTTTCAACAGATACAGTCATCAATCAAGAAACATTTGCTTAGTTCATGAGTAAAAAATAAAATTAACATATTTCTAATGGTATCAGTAAAACTTACATAGCAAAATAAAGCTGCTTGCAAGTTTTACATCTTTGGATTGGCTCGAAGTACAGAAAAGTAAAAAAAGCACATTTAAATATAGTCCCTATAAAGTGCATAATCTCCATAAGAAATCGAAGAAAAAAATATTACTATATTATTACTATGCAGAGGATAGTTCTGTAATGCCTTCCTGATTAGGAAGCAAATATTATCCAGTGCTATAGAAGAACAATTAACCTTGAATATCTGAGCATTTTTTTCTGATGCTCAAACACTTAATTTTACTAGGCCTTCCCTATACAGCCTGTACATAATTACATCTCCATAGCTGTGACCTCAATGAAACTTGCACTCCTGGTTTTGAGCAATGCTGGCCATTAGTGGCATTAACCACAATCTCAGGCTTTGCATTATCAAGACCTGTTCCTTTTAGCTCTTCTTTGAACACCAGCTAAGGGGAAAAACCCAAAATCTATGGGTTTCAGAGGAGTAAATGCAACTAGAGAAAAAGTTGTGTTTTGAAGCATTTATGTCATATCCTTTAAAACAACACAGAAGATTAGTTGGTTCTGATTTTCCTGAAAAAGGAGGTCAAATATTGGAAGACTTGCTGTAGACCCACCTTTGCAAAATCCGTATCAACTTGTGTCATCACAGCAGCTCAACAACTTCCGCATAGTGGTGCAACTAAGAATTTCCGCAGTGGAGTAAACCCAGAGATATTAGGATATGTGAATATCAGTGGGCTCACAACAAGCCAGATCTATATTCTATTCCACTAAAATGGAAATATGACTACTTTCTTTTTAAAAATTAATCCAGAGCTGAAGCAAAGCACAGCACAACACATCAAACACTTTAGAAGCTAGAAAATACTTCTGAACATCAATACAGCTAAAATATTTTTTTCAAATTCTACCAAAATCTGTAAATGGCCATGCTTATCTTCTGAACACTGAGGAAAATCACACAAGCTGTGTGAGGCAATCAGTATAACTGGTATGAAAGAAGGAGAAAAATAATTACTGATACATCTAAGAAAGTTTTGATACCAGGCTATTTGTATGGCTCAGTCCAGTTCTGCATTAAACTGCTACAAACCACCTGCTGAAAACAACACTCACCAGAATACATTCCCTGACTCTTGTATGCAGATCCTCTGACAAAGACATATTCTCCTGTTCAAATAATCCAGACCCTACCTAGTCTCTCCCTTCTGTTTCCTTGCTTTTTTTCTTTTTTTTTTCTTTTTTTTGATTTTGGGTTTTAAGCTGCTTTTTCCTGGTGCATAAAGAGAGCATGCATCATAATGCCATATATGGCGGGTGCTATCTAAAACATAAGGTTATTGTGTTGCAAGAAATGCACATCTTTATATTCAATTGCTAGTATGCTTATAACATTTGTGTAAATTCTTGAAGGATCATAGACCAAGTTCATAATTCAAAATAAAAGGTTGCCCAGGAAAAAAAGTCAGATGTTACATGAGATGGGTGTCCATGAACAAACCATTCCCTCTTGTTCTGGCTTGATAATTAGCAACAACTGTTTGTCAGGCAAGCAGGAGAAGTGTGCATTGTTCCTCCCACTTCAACGAGTCAGGCTTCTACATTTCCTCAGGCCCGTAGTCCTTTGCCTAAGCCTTACTCAAAATTAACTTCGAAGTTAGTTATAAACAGATGGTCCTCTACATTTCCTTGGACCCCTAGTCGCTTGCCTAAGCTAACTCAAACACATTTCCAAGTTAGTTTTAAAGAGACATATTTCTGCCAACTTAATACCCTATGAGTCTTGTGCCTTCTTTATTCACTAGCAATAAAGAGTATTAACAATAAAGCCAATGATAATGGACTTGACCAATAAAAATGCTATTTCAAGAGGGTCACTCTGGCTTAAAGACAAGAATGCAGTCTAATACTTTGTAACTTTGCTTTGTGATACAATATATGAAGACAGCTTTAATTATGTTAGTGGTAACAAATTAACATGCTAAAAAGGAAGTTATTAACTTATTTATTTATTATTTATTTTTTAAAGTTGTGTGACACCATTTCTAAAGTATCATTCATGAAAACTTTCTCCTGTTTTTCCACAGTTTGTAGGGCCAATATCAGTCTTGCAATTGAATTTGGGCTACTTGGGGATTAGGAGTTTCAGTCAAAATTTCCATGAGTTAATCATTCTGCTAAAAATAAGATCTGTTTGGTAAATGACAATAATAATAAAGTTCAGATAAAAAGTATAGTAAGATAGAACATTCTCATACTATTTTAAAATAACACATTTGGAGTAAATTTCAAAATACAGTTGTATTAAGTAGTGTATTTACAAAGTACTTACAAACTGCAAATACTGTGTAACACTGAATCACAGCAAGAAGTGTGATGCACTATATTTTTCATCTACTGCCGTCAATCAGCAGGTCACATCCACTCTTTGGTGTAGTTTTTCATTAACCTGGAGAAGACAGTGCTCTCACATTCCTTATGATTTTCTGCCGACTGCCACAAAAACCAATTTGTGAGCTTCCAAGTAGTCCAGAAGACACTGAGAGGAAATCAAGTAAAATGCAAGGAAAACTCAGTCCCACATTCCTGCTACCATACACGACCTGAAAGAGCATTGGAAAGACTGTAAGGATAGAAAGGATGTCAAAAATACATAGTGTAGAAAGAAAAAGTTATAGGAATGGGCATAAGGCGAAGAAGAGAGGAGACCTGAATATGCATGTGGTCATGCAGTAGCAACCAGAAAGAAGAGGAAAAAAAACAAAAATACGATTAGGAAAAGGAACTGTATCATGAGATTTGTGAAGTATAGCAAGCCAAATATTAAAAAAAAAGTAATGAAAAACATGATTGAAAACACATGGTAACCGAACACGAGAAACAATGAACAGGTTATAATCCTTATTCTGTGTTTGAAAAAGAACTATCACAAAGAAAATGCTCTGTAGATTTTTCATCTCTGATTGGCTCAGTCTGAAAGCCTGTAGGTTTTTAGTAAAGGTAAACACAGCCTACAATACTTAATGCATCGATTTATATGTCGTGTTTTTATTTTTACCAAGCCAAATAGTAACAAGGAGAGGCTTTGGTAGATAATTAACTGCTGTCGTTATTTCCTTCCAAGATTTATCCATGTGTAATAACATTGCCTTGCTAGGAATATGTCTTTATACATCAGGAGCACTAAAATACTTTCTAAGTAGAGGCAATTTTTCTAACATCTTTACCATTCTTCCTTTCTACCTTTAAGTGTAAATTCTATGCAATATTTATAACAGTTAGATAACTAACGCTTGTGAGACAGTTTATAGTTTAAAAATAATTATTTGTATTTTCCTACATTAAAAAAAAGCTTTATTATCATTTTCAATATTTGTTCTGTCACTGTTATTCCTAAGTGCAGCAAAAGGTGTTGCAAAATTCAGATTCACAAAATTGTTTCATTCTTCTCAACACAAAATCTTTGTATGCTGTCCGGTTTGAGGAATTTTCTTGCAGAAAAGAATACTTTTCTACCTCCTGATGTCTCACTTCACTGGTCTCCTATAAATGTCATGCATGCAAACCACTTACTTTCCAAGAATCCTACTTTTGAGAAGCATCCATACCATGAAGTATTTAGGTCTTCATAATATGAGGTATTTAATACAGTCCAGATCTCAAGCATTTGTGCATTAAGACACTGCATACTTAAAATACTTACATACTGTATCTAACTAAGTAGGCAAACCTACCTGTCAATTCCAGCATCTGAAAAGACAACTGCATAATATTTCCGTGCCTCTACAACCAGTGGATACACCACATTTCCAAAGCCTTTTGCTTGCCAGGGAAGGAATCTTCTTAAAATAAAATTCAACCATAATAATCCCATCAATATTTCATATAAAGCCGATAATATGTTTTAAATTATCATTTACTTTGCCCATAGGAATGGGTTCCTTATGATGTAGAGTCTAGTTGTAGCACCATATCAGAGAAGACATAGTACTCTCTTTTCAGCCATCTCAACCCTGTTGATTTTATGAACTAAAATGAACCCAACAGCACAAACCATTTATTTTTGTTTTCTTGGTAATTTGCTACTCATTAGTAATTGAAAAATATGAAGAGTTGTTTCTATCATTCGTCTATATATTCTTTAAGAGGACTCATACAATTTGATGAAGCTATAGTTGCTATTTTAATAGTGCTGTCATCAAGAGTAATCGTAAGGAAGCAGTAAATGTTTCTCAATTTCATTTTAAGATCCTCAACCTTTATCAGCAATCAACAAGAAGGAGAAAGAGCAGATTGACTTCCAGGCCTTTGAATGACTCTGACCAAATGGAAGGAAGTGCCTACAGGTGGCCTGTGTCAGGGTCAGTCTGCACAGGACGGAGCATCTTTCTCAGACAGAGCTGTGAGCCAGCAAACTGGAAAATTTTTCTCTTAGTGCAAATGTTCCATGCTAATCTCTGTGTTTCTGTTCAACTGGGAAAAATTTCATATTGTGATAAGCACCATAACTCTTAATGAAACACTGTGACAACTATGAAAACAAATTTTGCCTTCAGAAAATATTTGGTCATCACATGAGGAACACCACGCATTTAGATCTTGTATGTGACATTTCTCATATAAGAAAAATTTTGTTAACATTTCTTGTTACTGGATTATGTTACCTTGTTATAATTACTACAGTTACTTTTGTCTGTCCTGGTCTGAATGAAATTTTTACCAAAAAACACTCACATACTTGAATATTGTCTGTGGCACCAAAGATAAATATATCTCCACAATGGTGGTGAAAATGAACAATTAATTTTGTTCTTTTCCAAGAGAATCTTCCAACTAGTTGTGAAAATTATAGGATCTCTAAATCTAGTCATAATTTTGAGATGTTTAGGTTTTAGAAATTACATAAAAACCCCAAAATCTTTTGATGACTGAAACACTCCCTTTTAGTTTAAACTGGTACTAAAAAGATTTCTATTTTTTCCATTTTATTTTGTCAGAAGACAGAGTGGAAAATTACAGCTACTTTTATTCTCTTTAACTAAGGACAACGTTGTTTTGCAAAGCAAAGAAATATATGCATCTTGGTTTTGTCCACTTGATAATGACAATTCACATAGGAACTTCGCAGTCCAAACACAACTGTGACTTAGAGGTATTAATAGGTGTTCTGTTGCTCTAGCAACTGCAGAAAGCCAAAAAAAATAGCTCTAATTAGTAACTACTAATTAGAGTAACACTTTGCAACTACATATTAAATCTGGACTGTAATAACACTCTGTAAATTTCACTCATAAGAGCTTTGGGTACAATAACAAAGTGGTTTTTTGCTTTATATCTGTTCAGCTATAATTATCACAATATCAATGTAGGATTAATATTTGATGATCCAGAATGGTGAAAAACACAAAGTCAAAAACAAAGATCTGTCTGCTAAAAGTACCTTTTTGAGAACTGACCCCAGAGAAGTTTTTCCAGACACTTCCCCAGAAACATCCTGAATTTACTAAGCAAATTTGAAAGCATTGAGCTCAACAAGTCAAGCTAAGTATAGTGAATCTTTTCACATCAATCAGCATGAACTATTTGTCCAAAACTACTCAGTGTCTTGGTTTCCAAAAAGTGTTCTCTCATGTCTGTAAAAACTGGCAACTGAAAAAGTAAAACAACAGATATAATACCACCTAGAAAACATAGCTCTTTTAAAACTTATTGAGAATGGAGAATAGCTCTAATTTCAAAAGACTGTGGATTCAGGGGAAACTGAGCAAGGAGTGTGTTGTTGGAGGTCTTTCTGTGCTTTAGTTGATAACCCATTCAATGATGAAATTTTTCCAATCTAAACCTCCCCTGGTGCAACTTGAGGCCTTTTCCTCTTGTTCTGTCAGTTGTTACTTGGGAAAAGGCCCCAAAACTCACTTTGCTACACCCTCCTTTCAGTTGTAGAGAGCAGTAAGGTCTCCCCTCAGCCTTCTCTTCTCCAGGCTAAACAACCACAGCTCCCTCAGCCACTCTAGACCCTTCACCAGCTTCATTGTTCTTCTTCAGACATGCTTCAGCAGCTCAATGTCTTTCTTGTAGTAAGAAGCCTTAAACCGAACAATCTCCACCAACTCCCCAGTGTTTGTATCATGTGAGTTATTCTAATGCTCTGTCACTGCTTTCCAGCCAGGTGTGCTCACCAGGGGCACATACGTGAGCTGAGATCCAGCGACCATTACTTCTTCTTCCCCTTCAACAGGGTAAAGAGGTTAACTGTCCCAGCAGGCCTCTGTGTCCTTCTCAAACTCCAATAACAGGAAAGAGCAGATCGTGGTATCTGTTAATATGGCACACCTCAAGGAAACACACCTCAAGGAAACACATCTACAACATTATAAGTAATAGTTCTTCAGCAGTGCTTATGTGGATTCCTCTGCTGCTGACCAGGAAGAAGTTATCCACAGGCTCCGAAGTGGGAAGCAAAAGTTACACTTGAAAAATGGCTGTAAGATCCAAAAAGGGAAGATATTAAAACATAAATATTTTGTTAATCATCTATGAAAAAACTCTTTGTGTATACAGTTTTGAGCATATTCTTAAAGTGTAAACAAAGGAATAAAAGCCTAGTGCAAGCTAAATGCTTAGAGTACAATCTCACGGAAGTCAGCAGCAAAACTTCCACCTGTTTCTAAGTTTGTTTCTGTGGACAAAATTTAGGACATGTGCATCAGATGTCATTTAAAGAGGAAGAAATAAAGAGCAGCTCCACTGGGGCCAGAATAATTACGTAAGTTTACCAGCATGTTAACTCAGCTCATAATCAGCTTCAGAAGACTCTTCTAATGACACAGCAGCAATTTTCCTATGCTTTGCTGCCATCCAGAGACTTATTTCTCATGAGTGAATACAAGTGACTCTTTTTTCTGCTTGGAACCATACCAAGGGTTGTCTAGAAAAGACTGTGACAGACACAGCACAAACCAAAATATTTAGAAGAGAAATTTCTTGGGACAAATGACATTTCAGTACAGGAACATGGGAAATATTCCAGTCCTAGTATCTTAAACACACATTTTTCAGCAAATCTCTATTTGGCACATGGTGCTTTCAGATGTGGCAGCAAGATGGGGAGAGAAAGTAAGATTTCAAATATGAATTAATTAAGTCTCAAGGTTTGTACACAGCCTAACCAATCCTATTCATTTGCTTTAATGTCAGCACTAGAGTAAATACTCATGCAAATGAGCAATAGTTCTTAACAGTAATATTTCAGCAACCACATTACCAAAATTTTTGTCTACAAGAATCTTAATCAATACAGCATACTTCTTAGCAAGTTTCTGTGTTGCAAATTTTACTAAGAAAGGTTTACTTTCATATTAATTTTTGAAACTGCCAGTGTGAAGAGATAAACACGTCCTACCTTGTCTAGACTAGACTAGGTTTGGTGATATGTACAATCTGTGTGAGATTCAGCACTTCTGAAAGTCATGTTCTCTTCAAGATGCCTCATTATAGAACTGGGTGACTAAATTTAAATGCTCATATTTCAAAACTTTGACCTTCAGTTCCACAGAAATTAAATTACCTTTTTTGCCCCCTAAAAACCCTATTTTTTCTTCAGTGTTCCACGCTACAATATCAGCATCTGGTAGAAAGCTATATACTATATTTCTAATGGGATGAATCTTGAAATACTCATTCAAATCTTGCTACAGCAAACTATTGTTCCACTGTAAAGGGATTTTAGCTTCAGTAGGGACACGATAAGAATCTAGACTCTATAGGATTCAAGAATTAGTGACTTCCATAAAGTCCATTTTCCACATTCAGTTACCGTTCTTGCAAATTTCTTTCACATTCTTTCTGTTCAAAAAGGTCGATAACCCAAAAAAATTTCCTTTGAACATCAAACTCTTCACGTCTTTCCATTCAGCTTTGGAACACTACAGTTGCTATGTCTTACTGTAAAAAGGCTCAAATACACTGTTTAGTTGAGGCTTAATTAATGTCTACTATGAATTTCTATTTTAGCTCCTGTAGTTAATCACATTAACAGTAAAGTAATTTTTACCCACCCATGCCTCTGGCCTAGTCTATTTGGTGCCACAGGTCTGTAAGGAGAGAAATGGGACACAATGGTTATAAGCAGGATACTTACTCATTTAGGCCCCAAGCTGGACCTGCAAGCTACTTGTGAAACTGCACTGAAGAGCTGTGTCCTATTTTGATCAACAGATTCTCATCCCTGCAGCTCCCCACCATTCAGAGGAAAATCCTCTAACTATTTGGCTGAGATGAATACTCTTATCTCTTTCCCATTAATGGGTGCTTGAACCCCTTCAAATGGAGAAGAAATTGAATCTGAAATGGACCTTCACTGTGATGCAATGATCAGTTTTCAGGAGTTCTTAATACACTGGAAAATTTAAATCTACAGTAAAACCAGGACAGATAGTTTAATTTCCCTCTACTCCCTTCCATAAGAGAGACGGTCTCTCAGGCACTCTCTGAATCATCCAAATGGGTACTGATGACAAAAACAGACAGAAAAATATGTAGCCTCTGAAGCCCAGCAGGGACAAGATGAGAGCTGAGTTCTTCATAGCACTATTTGGGATCATATAGTGCTGAGTGTCTCCAAAATTAGATCAATTAATTTCATCCCCAAAAGTAGATGATGACAGCTTTAATACATAACATGTGCGTAAGGAACCTCCAGAGCTGGACTACTAAATGTGCTTTTGAATAAAACATGTAGGCAGGCAAAGGTCTTCCAAATCTTCCAGAGTCTGAATTTTCCACTAGGGCATAAAAAGTTCTGAATTTTCCACTAGGGCATAAAAAGTTCCCAGGTTGTGGTCTGTGTGTAACAGCTCTTCTCTGCCACTTCTTCCACCTCTCACTTTTCCCCTTCTCCAGCATGGAGTCCCTCCCATGAGAGGAATTCTTCAAGAACTGCTCCAGTGTGGGCTCTCTCCATGGGACACAGTCTTTCAGGATCAAACTGCTACAGTGCCAGATCCTTTCCAAAGGCTGCAGTCCTTCAGGATACACCTGTTCTGTCATGGGCCCTCCATGGGCTGCACTTTCCTTCGGGCTATGTCCACCTGCTGTGGTGTGGGGTCCTCCGTGAACTGCATGTGGATATCTGCTCCATCATTGTCCTCCATGGGTTGCAGGGGAATCTCTGCTTGGCAGCCTCGAGCAGCTCCGGCTCCGGCTCCGGCTCCGGCTCTGGCTCCGGCTCCGGCTCCGGCTCCGGCTCCGGCTCCGGCTCCGGCTCCTCCTCCTCCTCCTCCTCCTCTCATGACCCTGGTGTTCACACTGCTTCTTCTCATACCTTTTTTTCCTTTCTTCCTCTATCTTTGTGGCATTTTTTACTTTTCTTAAATATGCTTTTCCTGAGGCACCACCATCTTGGCTAAGGGGGCTCAGCTGTGCCCTGCGGTACATCCATTGGAGCCAGCTGGAACTAGAGGTGTCTGGCACAGGGAAGCCCTGCCCTCTCCTCATGGAGGTCACCCTGCACCATCCCCTTGCTACCAACCCCCGAAGACACATAAACCCAACACAATACCACTCATTATAATACATGCAATAGAAGTTACATAAGCCATATACAAAAATGATATACATACTATTCACATGAAAAATATCAAATAAGTCTATTTAATATATTTCAAGGTTTCCAGCAGGCATTCAGATCCACTAGGCCGCCATAAAAATTGTAAATCTCCTAGGGACAACATGAGAGAGGAACTTAGGATGCAGTCTCTGTGGATATCATTGGAATAAACCTGGACATGGCAGATGTGGTAATCTGTGTGACAGGACAGCAATAATTTTCTCATATGTTTGTAAACAGCCTACAGAGTTGAGCCTCTGTCTATGTACTAGTGCAGACCACGATGACTTTAGTTCTGTTAGTAAGGGAAAATAAATATTTGTTTACAAAAACATGAAATCAAGGAAATGTGATAAATGGAGGAAACAAAAGTAACTGGCATTGATACTGTTTAACAATTCCATTATAAACTTTTGTCAGCCAAAACAGTCTGGAGAGGGGACTTAGGTGTTTTGTTCCCATGTGAATATGACTATAAGTCAGTTATCTTACTCTATAAACAGTGAACAGCCCAAAAGCCCTTTGAGCTCTCCTGCACAACAGTGGGCTGCACACCAGGATCTCCTCTTGAGGAGGGACACTGACTTAAGGTTCTACTTGTGGAGGTTGAGAGGTTCCTTGACACATAGATTCTTGGTAAGTGGCTAATAGCATACTAAACTTTGAAATCTTACCTAAGTGATAAGAAGGATTGATTGGACATATATAATCCTTTAGACATAAACCATTGACCAAGTCTGAGACTAGGACTGGATCCAGCCTCACCTAGACTCCTCTCTGAGTAGGAGCTTAGAAAGCAAGGGAGTCCTTTCTGAACCTCAAGACTCAATGGGAGAGTCTCCCTGACAGCTTGTCTGACCCTGTCCTCTATGCAGTAAATAGTCAAGTATACCTTGCCACTGAATCTCGTAAAACACTGTCACATTCATTACTAACTTTGTTAAATCACTGTTTTATGTTAATGTTTCACTACTTACCTCTTACAAGTGAAGTTAATCACTCCACCCACAGCAAGATCCAAGTTTAGCAAGAAAAATAAGAGTTAGGGCAAACACTTTGACAGCTTGCTAGCCTCTGAGCTACTATGGTTGAATTTCTAATGCCACTCCATTTTCCACTGTACTAGCAAGTGCAGTAATGTTTCCAAATTACAGTACACTGCTGTCAGAGTATATCCTACATTGTCTCTTTGTCCAAGGTGAAATTGCTTGTGGAAACTTTAATTTGAAAACAGTTCAGCTATTTCCAAGGACATATGAAGCTAGCAAGAGCATAGTTAAAATGAATGAGAGGATACAGTCATTCACATAAGAAGTAGTAGATTTGTGCAAACGTTTGCCAAAACATATTGCAAATGACAAGTTTACATTCAAGGGATTCAAGGGGAGGCTGAACAAGTTTGCATAAGAGAAACCTATAAGAGGTTACTAACTACACAGAAATGGCATCTGGTTTAGAAAAAAAAGTGCTGAAATGAAGAACTGTTGGTAGCGGGGAGACTATAAAAAGCCAGGACTGCCCTATACTTCTATGTATTAAATACCATAAGAGCAGCGCTTGAGACTACTCTGACAGCTTTCTGCACCACATAGGGCTGTTCACTATCCTTTCTACTTCTTACACAGCCCTTTCATAACATTTTCCCTTCATTGCCCTATACACAGCCAGGTGCTGCAAATTTGATAGCAAATAGGCTCCTCTAGCCACTTCTCAACCCATCAACACAGACAAAATAACCTAAAGTGTCAGTAACAAGAAACAGACCCTGGCAGAGGTCTGTAATATTGCAGATTTGAGATGCATTTAATTGGTCATAATAAATTTCAGAATAAAAATAACAAGCCCGGTTATTGTGCAAATCTGATCTCCTAAGCCTCCACAGAGTACTGATTCAGACAGTTGACCTCACTATCCAAAGGGATATTCCATACCATAAGAAAACACGCTCAGCTATTAAAGCTGGGGGTAAGAAGGAGGAAGAGGGGGCATTTGGAGTGATAGTGTTTGTCTTCCCAAGCAACCATCACATGTGATTAAAGCCCTGATTTCTTGTTCCTGGCTGAACACCTGCTTGCTGATGGGAAGTAGAGAATGAATTCCTTATTTTGATTTGCTTGCATGCACAGCTTTTGCTTTCTTTATTAAATTGTCTTTATTTCCACCCACAAGTTTTCTCACTTTTACCCTTCTGACCCTCTCCCCCACCCCAGTGCAGCGGACTGAGCCATTGGCTGTCTAGCTCAGCTGCCTGTCAGGGCTGACCCACAACAATAGTTCAAACAATTTCGCTGTTTAATTTTGCAGCAGCTAAATGTCAAATCATCTTTCTTCTCTCTTCAAACAAATGAAGATTTGTAGATTTGATGAAGATTTGATTGTAGATTTTCTAATTCTGTCTCTTCTAACTACAGAGAAGCCCCTCACAGCCCAGTCTGGAGGAAACAGAATGATGTGGGAGAGATGTCTGCAAAATCAGAGAGCCTTTATTAATAAATCATTGATTTTACCTTGTTAAGGACTTCTTTCTGTGGGTGAGCTGAATCAAAATATTCATCAGGTAGTGCTTCAAAGTTATAGAAAATTTGAGAACCCAAAATCTGGGGCAGGGGGGTTGGGGGTGGGGTTGGAGAGCCTAGCTGCCTACATAAGCGAGGCACAGGAGATGGAAGCACCATTGTAATCACCCACATCACCTTGTCTGCATCTGTAGCCAAGGTGTGGGTGTCCCACCTGCCTCAGGGGGTGTGAGTGTGTATGTGTGAGGCTGAGGCTGATGATCCTCGTTACATGTACAGAAGAAGGAGGCCTACAGCTCCAGCTCTTCCCTGAGGATATGGGTGGAGGTCTCTCACAACTGGAACACCGGCCATATCCCTTCTGCAGCAGCCGGGCCTGGAGGCCTGAGGGTAGGGAAAGGGGTGTCCTGGGGCGGGAGTGTGTTCCCATGTTGTCCCTATAAAAGGGTTCTTCACCCTATGGGCAAAAACCAATCAATGCACCAAATTGGGCAGAATCGGGTGCTGGGCATTTAACAACAGCCAGCACACCTCACGTTTCAAACCAGACAATATTTATTTATTATAAAATACAGCCGGTTAATGATTCATCCACTGCTCCCAACTATACATAGGTGTCTAAGCTCATTCGCCAGAAGTTACATTTTTTTGCTATTTTATGTCTAAGCCTGCCACCGCAAAAAGAACACAGAAAACACATTGCTTCGTTTCGTACCCCATTCTAGGCTGGGTGCCTCCCTTGACGCCTCAGCCGCGTCCCAGCCGAAACTTCCCGGTAAACTTTTAGCTTTGTTCCCTGGGGTCACGCAGGCCACTGCGGGGACCGGGGCCCCGGGCCCAGCCGCGTCCCACGGTTGCCAGACAACGGCTCCCGGCGCTTCCCGACAGCCTTCGCGGGGGAACCGCTACCCTACGGCAGCGGTAAACCGCGATCCCAGCGGTAAACGTCATCACGCACCTGCAGCCTTCAACCAATCAGAGGCGCGCGTCGCGGGCTGCCCGGCAACGAGCCACGTCCGGCGGGCACGCCGCCCCCTGGCGGCGCGAGACCTGCAGTTGCCCGGGGAGGCGGCGGCGGCCGGCGGCGGCCGAAGCACCAGGCCAGCGCTGGGCTGAACCCGGCGCCGCGGGCAACCGAAGCGAGGGGCTGCGTGTGAGGCCTGGAGATGTGTTGGGTACCGCCAGAGGGAGCAGAGCTGGATCTGCCCGCGCCGGTTGAGGACTGGGACTCCGGTGAGCAGAGGGGCCCAGCTCTTCACTCCCTCGGTTGCAGGCAGGGCATGCCTTCCCTTGGCAGGTGAGGCACTGTGTAGCTTTGAGGACCTAAGGCTAAGCAGGGATCTAGGAACCTGCTTGTGGAGACCACTTGCCCGTGACAAAATATCAGTATTTACCGCAAGGATGAAATAAATGCATTAATCCAACAAAACCCAACTCCATTAAATTACTTGTTGAGGGTATTTTTCAAAAACAAACATATTTTCAGGTTTCTGAAAACTGAAAAAAGTTTTATCTCTATTCTTTCATCCTGAGAGACTTCAGTGTGTCTAATGTGGGCCTATCAGAAGTGTGCTGAAGATGGCATTTGTGCTGCCAAATACTGCAGCTTTGCCTTTTGCTTCCAGATGGAGGAAAATGTTTAACCCCACGTGTGTAAGGCAGAACACCTCCAGACCCCAGAGCTCTGAAATTTAAATGATCTGTAGAAGGCACACTAATCAAGAAGACAGCACTGGACAGGAGGACACACACTGTGTAGATATGTTTTGCCTGTTAATTGCCAGCTGTTCAGGCCTTGAACATTTCTGACTGTGTGAGCAGATTTATCTTCCAGACATGCTGTGTTTGAAATGCTACATGACATACAGAATCAAGATGCAGCATGTGATTCCACTGGGTGAACAACTGATATAAAACCCAAGACTGATAGAAAACCCAAGAAGAGGAGCAGTAAAATCAAAGAAACACAGCTGACATTTTGTCAGCACATGAGGAAGAATGTGGTCTATCTTCAAAAAAGGCAGTAGGGCTGAGAGTGGAAGTGGCTTTCTCTCATAGGAGGAGAAGCAGGAGTAGCCTGGGGTGCCCTAAAGTAGGGTGATGAGTGTATAGCCTGATGTCTCCTGATGGTCAGGATGGAATTCACAGCATGTGTGTTTTGATTTTCTCTGAAAGACTGATGATAAAAGCACTTTGAAGGATTTGCAGATGGATAAGATTTCACTTCAAGGAATCCCTCAGAAGAAGAGGAGCAGTGGTCTGGCCAGGAATCAGGGGAATTGGCTGCCAAGACTATACACTGGCCACTAATTCCCTCAAATACACGATACCCTGGAGAGCTGAATATTCTGACATAGACTTCCCATCTTTAATACAGGTCATGCCTCTGATGGTTTCTATCTCTAAGTGTACTTTTCTCCCACATGATTTTTTTACTGCCATCCAAGCACTTTTATATCTAAGAACGTAACACTGTAGGAAGGAATCTCCACTAGGTCTCTTCTTAATAAAAGTGACAGCAATGCACAAATAGAGCAAAACTACTTATCCAAAACAGTTAAAAGACCTGCGCCCAAGCAAGGATCTGAATAAAGTACTCCAACTTCCCATTTCAGTGCTTTAACCATATACCTTCTCTTGTCCCTGAGAGAACAACATGACAAAGGAACAACAGACATAGCACAAAGATGCTCTGTATGGTATAGAAAATGGTGAAGATATTTTGAAGGCTTAGTAACAATTTTGTCATGTTCACCTGAAGGGTATGTATTTCCACCCTGGGTAGCCCTGCTTCCTACAGAGGTAACAAAAACAGAGGGGATATTTTAAAAAGACAGTATAAGGATTTCCTTCCAAATCACCATTCAGATGGGACTTAGTCAGGCCTGAAGAATAGAGAGAAAAATAAGAAGAAATAGCAGCCAGATACGGTGAGGTGGAGATATATTTGTACTGCTGACTGAAATAATTCTGGAATAAGATGCTCATAGGTTGTGCCCAGGTTAGCTGTACTAAAGCCCACAAGCAAGCTTTGTTCTCTTTTGGATGAAGAATATCAGCTTCTAAAGTAGATGAGGCAACACCTAGTGTTAGCTGAGGGATACTGCATATTCCAGCATCTTCATGAATGGCTAAACATCTGAGTCACTCATAATCTATGACTGTAAAAGTGTTTCTATGAAAACCAGGTATTCTTACCTCAGGTAAAGATGAAGTATTCCAGAGATCAGGCAAGCATTACCACAAAAGGCACGCATCAGGTATTTGCTTGCTTTTCCTCAATACCTGGGTGCTGTTAGTGGTCAGTGTTGTTGGTATCCTGTTTAGACTTAGTAATAAGTAGTCAGGAGCCTTGGGAAAGCAGTTTCAAGGAACAGTATTGACTCAGAAGTGATATGTTTTAGATGAACAAGTTTCTTTATCTGTATGAGCAATGTTATGTTGGACTAGCTAAAATGGATAGTACAGGTCCCATCACCATTTAACCTGCAAGTCCTAGAAAGTCAATGTGGAAGCATGCAGAGTTTCTTTCTCCAGTATCATTCTATGGTGCTGACCACAGTCCAAGAAGCCAGAAACCTGCTGGTCCTGCCAGAGAGGAGAAGAATTCCAGCCCTGCAGCACAGGCTGTTACTGAAAGGAATAGATGTATGGCTTGACTAAGTAGGAGGAACGTAAGAATGCAGGGCTTGCATAGAATGTGCTCAGAGCTTCAAGCAGGGAATGAAGAGATCATAGCAGATGGTGTGCGTGTTCCAGACATGCTCTTTAGGATGATGTTGCTGTGTTGCAGAGGAGGTCATTCCAAAGTCACCTGATGCTGGTCAGCACAACTCAGACCCTCCTGCTACCGCAGGAGACTTTAACCCATTTGGTGAGGTACCAGTGAATCCATTTTCTTCCCCTTTCCTCTCTCATCACCTGTGACCCAGCTTCCTTAATGACCATCATTCCTCCATAGTATGACAGCAAAGCCCTAGGACCAACAAATGTCCACAAACTTTCTGAAGAAGGTTAGCACTGGCCAGATCACAATCAATATGTCTGAAAGGGATGTTTATTTCTTTTACTGTCTGGGCCCAGCCTCCACTAGTGCTACAGAACGATCAGTGCAGAGTTACCAAGCAGACAAGGGCTGTGATGGCAGCTGAGGGTACCAGGAAGTGTGAGGTACCTCTGAGATGAGTGTGTGAGTTCTGGATCTGTTAGCTGGATGAGATGGTGAGTAGGAGACCCATGAGCTGCGTAGAACGGTTTAGGATCTGGGTGGGGATGGTGGATGGACAGAGGGGTTGGCCATGCCAGTACAAGCCACAACTGTGTGTGTGCTTATGAATTAAGGAGGGGAGCACAAGCACTTTTAGTAGTGGACTTCCATCTTTAACAGCTGAAGAGGAGGAGGGGACTTGGCTGCCTGTGCTTATCTTGTATGCGAGTCCTGTATGTGGGTGCTGTTAAAGGCAGAGTCTCATCTGCAGCAGTATGTGTGATCAGCCGAGTCAATGTCCTCTGTCAGTGTATGCCTGTCTGTCTGTCCCTGGAATATGTGCTCAGCTTTGCTACTGGTTGAACCTGCAAATGGGAAAGCAGCAGCCTCTTCTGTCACACTGGGCCTGAGACCTCTGGCTCCCTGGACCAGGCTCCAGTTGCCAGGCAGGAGGAATCTCCAGGATCTGGAGCTGCTAGAAGGTGATGGCTGCTTACAATACTGCTTAACATGAGTCTATGCATTTTGAGCCTAAATTCTAACTCACTTCTTGATCTCCCAATTTGAAGGCTGGGCTCATCATATGAGAGGATATAAAATTCACTGAAACTTCCTTCATCCTTATTTTGCTGGACCACCAATCAGTCTGGATTGAACCCTAGTTCTTTTGGATACAAGGGATCATGAAGTAACAGATTCCCCAGGGAGGTTTGGCAGAGTATGTGCAGCAAGACAGAGGTACCACTGAGAACTGTAATGCATTATGGTTTTCCACATAAAGAGCAGACTGGCTTTAAGCACCTCTGGTTCTGCAGCACACTTACTCTGAATTAAAAAAAAAATAAAACAAACCAGAACTAATGCATCAAGAACTGCAATCACCAAATTGCAAACATGAAGGAATTTCAAACCAAAATTGAGTTTTAATGAAATTTAGGTGTAGAAAATTCTAAGTCAGATCTTGAACACCAGAGGAAGTGACTGAAACTAAACAGATAACAAATTCAGTAAGGAACTGGATATTTGAAGAATATTCATCTTGTTATTAGCAGCCACCACTGAAATTTTGGAAAGGGTATTTTTGTCATATTTTAGGTTGTAAACCAATCTCTATACTGTAGTTCATCATTGACACCTGGCTTTCTGGGCAAATTATTGTTTGTTTGTTCACAGTGGTACACCTAAAAGTGTGGATTATCAGTTTCCTTTCTTGTCATCTAGGGGCTGAACTGTTGAGACAGACAGCTGACTGTTGTCAGCTCTTCTGTAACTGCTTCATTTGCCTGATTTCCTTTCTAGCTATTGAGTTCTTGGCCAAACGGCAAGTGACGTTTGCAGAATTCTCAACACAACTGATTTTCCTCAAATCTGAGTCTTAACACATAAAACAACTCCGCTATTATGGTTTTACCTCCCAAGCAGACAATGGAAAACTGCACCCATGATAATAAATAAATAAACAATGTTGTGAATACACGTTGAGTGGAGTACTTTTATTCTATTTAAACTCCCACACATCCAGGCAATTCAAGCATCAAGCTTGAAAAAGCTGGAGCAAGCTTGAAAAGGTTCTTCTGCTATCCCATGACCCTTCATCAAAATGTGAATGGATCCTAGGCCATATCTGGTGATTTCTGGTGGCAATGACTTAATATTTTCTTGTAGCACTGTGAATATGAAGAAACTTCACCAGAGTGACACTGGTCCTAAGTCATCTTCTAGAGAACAAGTTCCTCTGCTAAATTCCTTTCATTACTACATTCTAATGCCATAGGCAGCATAAATTTACTCGTGCAATGTAAGCTACAGACCAAACATACAACACTGCAGAAAAGAAATAGTACTGCATGGCATTTAAGAAGCAAACATTTCAGTGTAAGTCTAATGTGGGGAAAACAGCCTGTGAACATGTAAGTCTCACAGGAGCCTGGATATAGGTTGCCTACTTAGTAATGAAAATCCCTAAGTTCTTCTGAACTGGTGAGGTGTTTGTACAGTAAGCACAGAGCTTGGAACTGTTAAAGCTCCAGGCAGATGCCTAGATGCCTACAGGCCCAGATGTGGCCTGTACTTACCTATACTGCTGACTTACTTTACACACATCTTTTAACCTTTTGTGACAAGGGAGGAGCCTGATATTAAAGATCCTTGTTGCTTGTAGCATTTCTGTTCCAATTCTTTTAATAGCCTTTGTCCATTTGAACCACTTAGGTGTGGGATGACTTCGTATCCTTGAAGCTGTGTTGGCAACTAATGACCCAGTTATGTCACAAAAGTCCAGCACAAAACTCCATATGCCTTCCACATGGAACTGAGGCCTGGCACCCACCATTAGAAAGTCTCAGAAAATTGTTTTGCTGCTAGCAACCTCTGGGGCAGGCCAGTGAGTTTATACTTCTTTATAACATGCCACTGTGTTCAAATCAGACAGACAAAATGCATGTTCTGGGATGTTTTCAATAGCCACTTATGAGATGGACAACCACAATAACATAAGGAGTGCCGTAGCTTAGCCCCAGCTGGCATCAAAGAACCCCATGGCCACTCACTCGCCCACCACCACCCCTCCCTTCCCCACTCCCCACCACCGCGCCACATGATAGAGGGAGAATCAGGAGAGAAAGGAAAAATTCACGTGTTGAGACAAAGACAGTTTAACAACAAAGAAAAGAGGAAAACAGCAACAATAATACTGATAAAGGAATATACAAAACATGATTAATGTACCACTGTTCGCTGACCAAACCCGGGAAGCGCCCAGCCCACTCCAGCAGAAATTCCGGCTTCTCCCTCTGCCAGCTCCCCAGCTACATACTAGGCACAGCATCACATGGTACCGAACACCCATTTGGCTAGTTTGGGTCAGCCGACCTGGCTGTGTTCCATCCCAGCTCCTTGATATGTATTTATATGTACACATATATACATACAGATACTATTTTATATACATGGGCCATCCCTCTAAAAATGTGTGTTGAGTTCATTTAATCCACGACTTTGGGCTTCATCTGTTAGAACAGTCTCTCAGGGCAGGAGAGATGTTGTGTGGTGCTGGCCCATTGCCTGCTGTATTTGGAGCTTGCAGCTGGTGTATCCAGTGCAGTTCATGCCCATGGTCTTCAGATTGAATATATCAATCTTGACGAAATTGATGGGTGCCAGTTGCTGAAGTCAGTTCTGATCCCATCACTACTGCACTTTACTCAGTTTCATCACAGTCCATCTATCCTTAGTTTGTGTGATTCTTACTGTAGTACCATTGATATGGCATATAGCAATTATAATAATGATGACATACAGTGGCAGGGGTATTTATCAATTAACAGCATNATGAGGCTGTTTCAGAAATAAGTCTTATTATCTGTTATCTGACTCAATTCCCTCTGGGGTGCCATGTCACTGCAAGACTTGTTTTTCAAGTCCTGGGGTAGTGTTGCAGGCTGTGGCATGAGGCACAGAATATATTTCCAGCCAATCTGTGTGTAACTGTGTACTGTCCAGGTCATCCTAAACCATCTCCCACACAGCTAATTCCCTTAGGTGCCTTGCTCCATGATGATCCACTTGCTGGGATGACACATCTTCACTGAAGGGGTACCCTTCCCTCATGCCTGACAGCAGTCGCCTCCAGAGGCTGAGGGTTTATCTTTTTCCAAATGGCCTTGTCAATGCCCTCTTCCCCAGACAGGGTTCCCAGATGCTTGGCTTCCCTACCTTCTAATTCCAAGCTACTGGCCTGCTTATCCTGGCATCGGAGCAGCCAGGTGACAATGTCCTCACCCAGATTTTGCCTGAAATTTTTTCTCATATCCCGCAGCTACCTCAGGGACAGGGATTGGGTGATTATTTCTGGTTCTGCCTCTCCCTCCTGTTCTCGTGCTGGCCCTGCTTCATCATCATCCCTTACTAAGCAAACTGATTTCTTCATGTATTTCTTCTTCTGTATAGGGGTGACTGATACTGCATTGGTTGTTTTTCTGGTTCAGCTGCAGTGGCTGCTACTGCGATCTGAGTAGCCACCGTGCCTGTCAAAGGGGTTAGAGTAGCCGCAATGCCTGTAGGTCTGATTTCCATCTGTTTCCCCTGAGGGTGCTGCATAATACTGAGTAGTGTTTGGTAGATACTGGCCAGACCCCAGCACAGTGCAGTGAGTTGTGCCCCTCTGGAATAGCCACAGCATTTTCCTTTCAAATATTCTATGACTTTCTCAAGGTCCTGTAGTTGTTCAAGGGTGAAGTCCCAGACGATCAGAGGTGAAAAGTTCTCTAGATACCTGTCAACATTCTCTCACATGCCATGCCACCAATGCCACCATGCCACCAATCCGGCCTCAGGGAAGAGCTCTGGCTAGCAGTCTTAAATAGTTCTTTAGCCCTAAACAGGATCTAAAACACATTCACGAGCCATAACAATAGGACCAGGCTGGTTTGAACTTCCCAAGGATATTCAAAATTCTCAAAAACAGTTTTCCATGGCCCAGAGGAGAAAAGGGAGGCAAAAGAGATGGGAAAAGTACCCCTCTGTGTTTCTCCCATAGATTTGGTACGATTATTAACAAATTCTGAGAGATGGTGACCGATGTACAGGTAGGACAGCAATGCCACACAGGTGTACCAACATAAACGTTTGAACAGTGATGTTATATCATAAGTTGATATTACACAGGATGGCAAAATGATAATCCTTATTCCTCTCCCAGAAGTGATAAACAGC
>VXBO01009781.1:0-25573 GCA_013400135.1 Rhinoptilus africanus | reverse complement strand
CAGCATTTTCCTTTCAAATATTCTATGACTTTCTCAAGGTCCTGTAGTTGTTCAAGGGTGAAGTCCCAGACGATCAGAGGTGAAAAGTTCTCTAGATACCTGTCAACATTCTCTCACATGCCATGCCACCAATGCCACCATGCCACCAATCCGGCCTCAGGGAAGAGCTCTGGCTAGCAGTCTTAAATAGTTCTTTAGCCCTAAACAGGATCTAAAACACATTCACGAGCCATAACAATAGGACCAGGCTGGTTTGAACTTCCCAAGGATATTCAAAATTCTCAAAAACAGTTTTCCATGGCCCAGAGGAGAAAAGGGAGGCAAAAGAGATGGGAAAAGTACCCCTCTGTGTTTCTCCCATAGATTTGGTACGATTATTAACAAATTCTGAGAGATGGTGACCGATGTACAGGTAGGACAGCAATGCCACACAGGTGTACCAACATAAACGTTTGAACAGTGATGTTATATCATAAGTTGATATTACACAGGATGGCAAAATGATAATCCTTATTCCTCTCCCAGAAGTGATAAACAGCATTGCAGGGAGTATATAAAGCATAAGAATTTACATAACACAGCCATGAGAACAAACAAAGCAAGATCACAACAAGCGACTGTTTAACTAATATAATAAACACATAAACCAAATTCATTTGAACATGCTCTGGTGAGATCTGCCCATGTTGGGCACCAAAAAGGACTGTTGTGGCTTAGCCCCAGTCAGCAAGAACGAACCACGCGATCGTCACTCACCCCTTCTCCCCTGCAATTCCCTCCCATTGCCTCAGTCCACAGCTGGGATGGGAGGAGAACCAAAAGAAAAAGGCAAAACTCATGGGTTGAGATAACAGAATATTAAAGAAAAGAGGGAAACAACAACAATGCTACTGATAAAGGAACATACAAAACACAATTAACGTACCATTGCTCACTGACTGAACACAGAAAGCCCCCAGCCCGCTCCAAACAGTGACTCCTGCCGCCCCCTCCCATGGCCATGAGCTAAGCATGGCATCACACGGGCTCAAATACTCATCCCTGCTTCTTGTGAAAAATAAACCTACCCCGCCAGAACCAAGACAGGTGTGACTGTGTGCAGCAGCACAACAGTAGTAGTTGTACCGCAGCACAACAGTACTGCACCACAACAATGCTGGTACTCACCAGTCATGCCCACCCATTGCTTAAGAAACATTTATATATTCCATGCACCCTAGACACAGAGGAACTCTCTCCCCCCAGTTAACTTCTCAGTGGGTGCCTGTCTGCACCTTGAGGAGCTGTGTCTTCAAATCCCCTCCAGCAGAGAGCGAGCTGAAAACAGGTCTTACCCAATCAGAGCTAGTTGACAGCAGAAAGGCCTGCTCCTTGTTTTGCAGGTACCCCAGAGGCAGCTCCCACACTGGGTGTCTACATGTAGAAAGCAGGTCCCCTTCTGCTGCGACCACATGAAATTGCAAGAAGTAATTTGGAGACAGGGTGGGGTGTGGAGAGGAGGTGCAAGGAGAACCAAGACAATGCACAAATAGTAACATTTGTCAGGAAACAAAGGCAGTTTCTTGTCTTCAGCTGCATAAATTTATAGTGACTTGAAGGGAGGGTGTTAAAATATACAAAATAAAGGAGATAATGCACAGAAGACCTGTAGTTATTTGTTATAGGCATCAGAGAGAGAACTGTGACAGCAAAGTATTTGTCATCCTGGCTATTCAATTATTTATGCATCTACAGACAAATGGCATGAAGACACGGACAAATGACATTTTAAAATCCAAAGCTTTCACTTTTTGCAGTGTAGGAGGCAATACACTCTCCGTGGGTTTTGTGACCTGAAGGATTACATGACAAGATACAAGTTGTATAATCAGAGGTTATTTAGCCATGGTCAGAGTGTTTGCAAGGAGCAGGTTTTCTGAACTGTTTGATGTCCAGTTCCCTAGACACCAACAGGGACCAGCTGGTTGCCTGAGCACTGGAAAATCTAGCTCTTGGATAAGGTATAGACGAACATCACTGGAAATATCCATATAGAAGGACACATCTCAGAAAGATTCATGGCACCAATGGCAGTGGGTGCTGTCTGGATGAAGCAGAGAAGAAGGGTAAAAAATGGTAATCATTTACACGCCAGATGTAAAAAGATCACCTTCTCTCATAGTATTTTTCATGGCTTAGATTTTATATTTAGAGGTAAAGGGTAACTGACACGTTTTGTCCACATTTTCTAGACAGCAAGCCGCTGGAGAAATAATCCTCTAAAGCATATTTCTTGGTTATCTAATTAAGAGATTTCAGCCTTACTTCTACACACCAACTGTCACACTGCTTTAACTAGCTGATCTATACCAGCTTGTTATCTTACTTAAGCAGTAATGGCTGCTTCAACTCTACCAGAAAGAGAACAGAGCAGCCACAAGAGTACCGTGCTCTTTGAAAAGAGGGCTTTGCTCTTTCAGTGCTTGGCTCTATTTTACCAAGTTGAAGTTCTCCTCTTAAGCCTTGTTGCAGGTGGTACAAAAAGAGTACAGAGAAAAAACTACCAAAATGCCCAGATTTCTTCATTTCTATTTATTTACCAGCCTTCTTCACTCCACTTTTTCCCTCTAATCTGTTTTAACTGTGTAATTTTTTTATACGAATGGTTAAAACCAGAAAAAACCTCAAATCTATTTCCAAAATTTCACAGTGAAAAGAAAGAAATGTGAATCACTGAGCAAGGGTTTTTTTGTTTGTTTGTGTTTTTTTTTGCATTACTCTATTATTTTATGCTACTGCACCTTTACAAAAAAAAAAAAAAAACCCATGTGTCCTGGTTCTGGCGTGGGTAGGGTTAATTTTCCCCGGGCTTCGGCAGGGACACAGGTACCCCATCCCATGGGAGCCATGCTCAGGCTGAGCTGAGGGGGAGGAGACAGGAAGTCGCAGATGGGGCTGCCCACGTGCGGTGGGTGAGCGGTGTTTGTACATTCCTCTGTCGCTGTTATTGTTGGTGTTTTCCTGTTCCCTTTGCTGTTCTGTTAAACTGCCTTTGTCTCAATCCATGAGTTTTACCTTTGTCTTCCGATTCCCCTCCATGGCTGTGGCAGGGCAAGAGAGCAGCCAGTTCTTAGTTGCTGGCTGAGGCTGAACCAGAACATCACGCAAGCATGCAGGGTCCTCCAAGCATGCCAGAAGTTAGAGTGAGGCTATCTGCACAGTTTATTCATCCCCTCTCACATTGTTATAATTATGGCTTTTAGGAGGGATGTGTACATTTTCAGACTCTTTTTTTTTCTTTCTTTCAGTAATTTTACTTTTCACATCCTAAGGTGAAAGGTCTTGAAAGTAAACCAACACTATCTCCAGCTTGCTAATGGGCATTCACAGTTCACAGAAAAGCTATGTCAGATAAGAACACATTACTGTGTATGAAAGCACATTGAGTGAAGTCATGCCTCCTGCAATGCTTCACAAGAAATCCCAATTGCTAACCAAATATCATATCAGAAAATAAAGCCTCAATGTGTTAAAAACGACCAGCAGCAGAAAGGAAAAGCTGTGAAATTGCAGGAGGTAGCTGTTGGAAGGTCAACGAAGTTCAAAATAAATGGTGTCTTCAACACCTGGTCCATTTCATCAGCAAGTAAAAATAAAGTGCAAGTGCTGACTATCTCAGGAATCAGAAGCAAACCCTTTTTCCCAAGGAAGATGTTTGTCTGCATTTTTTCCTAACTAGGAATATACATAAATGTGAAGTTTTATAATAATTCAAAAGCATATATGTCATAACACAGTAGTCTATTAGCCAAGCTTAGCCAAGCAACAAATATTCACAAGAGTTCACAATACAGTGCTGAATATCAGTGATGGCTATACCTTATGTTCTCCAGTATAACAATTTAATCCAGGGTGTGTGTGGAATTATATTATCAAACCAGCAAATTTTGGAGTGTGCAGTTTTTTAATTTCTGCTAATAACATCACAATTATGAGACTCCCGACAGAGTAATCTTGACTACAAGGAAACCATGGCAAGAGTCCCTGTCACCTCAAAACCAGATTTGTTCATAGAGAACACTGGAGAGATGATTTATGAAAAAAAATATAGGCAAGGAGAGGAACAACAAAGTGCACAGGTTTGTTAGTAAGTATAAAAGAAAGAGAATGGAAAAGGATGTTCAGATATAACAAAGAATGCTTTGTTATAGCACTTAGAGGACGTGGAGGCACCTAGCTCAGGAGACAACAGGAGATTTCAGCCCCTGCATTGAAGAAAGAAGTACCTGCACTTTCACAGTGATTTGTGAATTTTGGACACACAGAGGGACAGTGAGTGAAGTCTTCCAGGCACATGATGTGAATGCGTGGTTTCCTGATGGTCTGTGTCCCAGAGAAAGCCCTAAGCAGACTTTGGCCATTAGGTTGGCTCCTTGGGCTGTGCCAGTTCTGTTAAACTTTTATTGTTCTGAAAGTGGGGAGAAACAACTGGACCCAAACTTAGTACTGCCCAGTGGTGACTGTAAACAACTGAGTAGGATGCACAGCTGGAGTAAGGTTCTGATCTCCATACTAGTCAGAGTTTCAAGACTTTGGTGTCCATGGTCAGTCAGCAATGACCAGTCTGGAAGAAAAAGTGAGGGGTAAGAACCACTAGTTCACAGATATCAAGCCATGAGACCCTCAAAAATACCACACAATACACAGTTTCAGGTGTGAGGGGAGTAAAAGAATAGTTGATCATTGAAGGCCAATGTGCTGATAAACAGGATGGGAAAGAAGATATAGGGAATAGGGAGGAACTGGGGTAGAAAGCCAAGTTCTGCAATTATCTGGATTGCAATACAATGTAGACCGTAAAGGACCTTGAATAAGCAAGTAGAGAACAAACAAGCCATGGGAAAGGAAAAGAGGAGGAAAGCTGTAGACATGACAAGGGGTGCAAGATCCCCAGGGAGTCCTCAGGCATGCGCAAAGGCACAAAAAAGTTATCCCAGCTCCACCTTCTGATACTTACTGGCCCTATGTGGCAGAACTGTGGATGGACATTAAAAAGGACCACTGAGGGGGAGAGAAGTTGAGTTGCACGCATCCTTCCATCGAGATTGTGTTATCTCTGCGGGGACGCCCGCTAACTATGTATGCCAGTCAGCTATGGCCTTCTACATGGCTGATGATCGGACTGATCTGTTGACTAGATGAGTATACTGGGGAAATATGATAAGTACCATTTTAGTATATGTTTTGCTACTAGTTAAAATAAAAGCTTTTTTAATTAACATTTAATCCTTGTTGTTGTGTGTTTTGTTCACGAATTCCCAAACCTGAAACATCAGGACATTTCTATTTCACTGACACAGCCATGCACTTGGAAACAGACTACAAAATGAGTTAAACCACCAGAACGGAATTATCTGTAGTGCTACTTCAGGTCTCTGAGTGTTCTGAGTTATTTCTGAGTGTTTTATAATTACTCTTCCCTCGTGCGTGCCAACCTAAGAAAAATGCTGGTGGCTGTTCCACTGACTCAACTTCCCTCACAAAGGCAAAGCTCAGGAGCAACCCTGGAGGGAACTAAGCAGAAAGTCAGCCTTGGGGCTATTTTACACAGCAGCCTTTGTCTTGTAATGGAGAAAAGAAATGGAAGCTCTGCCTCAGTCCCTTCTCCCAGTGCTTCCAGAGCCTTTTGGACCTGTCCCAAACCTCATCATTCACTTCTGAAGGACAGAGGGCAGGGGGAGGACAAGCAATACCAACACATAGGCTAGAAAGTGGCAGAACACGTCCCCTCAGATGCAGTGGTAGATACACAAGTATGTGCTCAGTTTGTCAGGTCTGCAGTGCATCCTTGCTATCCTCCATCTGACCATCTCCTCTCAGGTCACATTCAGGCCAAGGAAAATAGTTCCTGACCCACCAGATCACTAGTTTACACCAGTGAAAGATCAACCAGACAGAGAGACAGGGCAGATCACACCACCAGCCTGACTGCTGTGTAAAGAAAAGGCAGGCAGAATGTATTTGGGACCCCAAGGTCTTTTATAATTCCCCGTGAGAAGGAATATACAATGAGATGCTACTGTCTTCTAACCCAGTGCAGATACATTTCATTCCCCACAGTTCTGCTGCAAAGTGCAATATTTAGTCTCTCCTTTTTCTGTTTTCCTCAGCAAACTAAGGCTTTTTTCAGGTTTAGTCCTTCTGAAGGAGGACTAAAATTTGAGATCAAGATATGAAAAGCCTGTTAGGTAAGCTGGAAATGTTTGCTCCTCCTCTTCCAATGTGCAGTAGAAGGATGAAGATGAAAAAAAGAGGTATTTTCTGTTGGCAAAGAAAAAAACAGTGAACACATGTACATGGGAGGGAAACCTGAGGATTTGCTGTCTTTCTGGGTGAGACAGCACAGGTGTCTGCTGTGTTTCCAGGGTACTAGGCTCAGTACGTTGTGTCCAATCTGAATCTTATGAGACCTTCCCCAGCAATGAAAGAAGAGGGAGGAATATGTTGCTCACAAAATGAGTCAGTGTGATCACAATAGGACGTCCTGTACAAACACAGAAAACCATTCATCACCACTTCCAAGACTGCTACATCCAACAGCATTTCCATTTTAAGTAGACAGTGAAGGACTTCAAACAATTTGGAAAGTCTAATAATTTCCATTGAAATTGGTAGAAAACTTGCAAGGATTTCCTAGAATGAAGTTTAACTGTGCAGAAAAGGAAAAGAAAGCCCTTCCTCTCTGGACGTGAATCCAGCTATAAAATGACAATATATTAATGATTTAGAAAGAGAGGAAAAACCTGCATCTGGGCTTCTCAAATTACCTCTTACTTCTTATTTCAGCAGCATCCAACAGTATGATTGTGAAGCTTCCCAGGCATTTTTTTTTTTCCTTAAATGTACATTAATTTGCGCTTACAAGACTTGTCTGGCCATTGGAGGTTCAGGTGTACTCATCTTACAATAGCACCAAACAGACATCAGAAACATTCTGTTCACAAGTCTTTACTGTTTTATTCTATCATAGTAGGTGTTGTCATGAGCCTTTATATGTAATCTGCAGCCCTAGCAAGCAAGAATTAAATGCATTACCAGTAAAGACATAAAATACCCACCTCTCTTTCCCAGCTGTGCTCATATGACCAGAATATTCTGTTTTAATAAACAAGTTAGTGGTGTGTAAATCTTCTTAAGAGGCACCGACGGTAAAAAAAATGTAATCTAGTTGGGCTCATAAAGCAAAACAACAGCTATGTTATAGCAACATTATAATCTCCCCAAAGCATTATGGGATACCATGAAATCATTCTTCTGCAAGAGAAGGATAAATAACGCTTTCATTAAAATATCTTCTCCCGTATTTGGCAGGTCAAACCAGTTAATAGTGTTAATGATCCAGATTCAGGAAAAGGAGGCAATTTAAGAACACCCCAAAGAACAGGTGTGCCACTCAGAGTCTTGAATTTTTGGGTTTTTTTTCATGTAAGTTTCTTTTTTTGCTTTTTAAGACAAGAGCCCTGCACCTTGCCTCCCCCTGTGTTTCAGTGCAGCCTCGTTGTATGCAAAGTCAAAGTCAGTAGCAGAAGGAAGAGAGAATGGGAAAGCTGGTTAGCGCTGCCAGTGTCTGTGTGAGCATGACTAGATCGTCCATGGCGCCGGGGCTGGGGTTCAACCGTGATGTAGCCATTAATGATGCGGATCCGGGGAGGGGGGTCAGTAGCACTGCAAGTCAAGAGAAGAACATCAGTCAAGACCAAGCCCAGAACTGCCCGATGCCTACAGAGCAGAAGGTGGTCAGCCTCTGTGCCTCACTCTCAGTCTTCTGGGCTTCTGGGAATGGTCTCTTGTATTGGTTGAAAGCTTACCAATGGATTGTGTTTTCTAATGGCAGAGCACTGCCTTGTGTCTTCCTTACAGGTGTGGGCAGCTCCCATGCCAGCCCACATGGACATGGGCACTGCCCAGCAGAACTGCAAAGCAGTCTTTACGGGTAACAGGGAGGAGACTGAGGAGGGTGGAGACAGCACCAAAACACCTGCCCTGTACTCAGGTCTACCCAGCCAAGTGGTAAGAACCATATTCCTAGCACCTTTCAGCTAGGCAGAAAATACATAAGAAAAACAAAACAAGCTCTGTGGCAGAGGAGTGTCACTGTAGCAACACTTGCTGAGCACAGTAAAGAGTGAGGCACCTGTTTTCAGCTGAATCCATCTTCCCCAGCCATGATTCTTTCTGTACATGGATCTTAGCATGGACTAAACTTGTTCTTATACTGCATCTTCCCTTCCACGGGTCAGGAATTACAAAGGGTTTACATGACATATGTTAAGGAGAAGAAGTGCCACTTCCAGAAATGCATCCTAGAGTCATTGAGAAAAGATCACCACATCCCAGGGTATCTCCCAAGTGGTAGCGAGAACTCAGCTGGTGATGAAAAAGAACTGATTCAGAGCCTACACAATTCTGAACTCCCATTATGGCAACATGTGATAGAGGAAATAAATTTGTACGTGCTAGGCTGCTAACACCAATTGTCTTGATTTTGGGGAGCTCCCACACTACTGCAGGTCAAGAGTCAGAAAGGTCAGATACTACACAGATATTCTCTTCAGCAATGGATTGAAAGCCATGCTTGACCCCACAGCTGTAAGTCTGACGTACATTCCAGGGCCTCATGGTGCTGTGTGAAGCCAGAAGACGAATCGGACAAATTTAGAAACAAGTCTACCTGGCAAATACAAAAGCAGAGTAATTTCTCCTGCACCCGCTCCTCAGCTGCTGTACACCACTCTCACCTTATTTTAGCCAGCTGCATTAAGCAGAAATGCTTTGGGAAACTGAAGGCAATTAGTATCCCTTTTAAAAACACTTACCGTTCCATACTCAAAAGCCCCTCCAGAAGGTTTGAACTGTAATTGGAGAGAAGTCAGTTCGCAGCAAATCAAAGAAATACATCTGACAGCTGTTGCATACAGGAACAAGAACCCAACCAGTTCTGCCAAGCCCACTACAAGACTGTATTAAATCACTGGAGCTGCACCTTTCACATTTCCAGGCTCACGGGAGAAAAGCTGTGAATGGCCTACGCATAAGAACTCTGACAGCTTTACCTATGCCCGGGCACCCCGGGGAATGCTCATAGCAAGGGCCGGGACTCCCAGTGAGACGTGCCCTGCACAGTGGCGAGCTTGAGCCCAGAGGGGCCGAATGTCCGTGGGGACACACGGCGGCTGTGCCACCAGGTGGGGCTGTCAGCCCAGCCTACGCCTGCCCTGGCAGCCCGCAGCAGCACGGGCCGCTGGCCCACGCGTGGGTCGGGGCGGAGGGGGCGGTGATTCCCCCTGCTTTACAGACACTAAACAGAGAGCACGGGCTGTGGGTGAATAATAGCTGCCACCCTGACCCTCGCGGCTCTCCCTCTGCAGCAAGGGTGCAGCAGTCTCCCAGGCAGCAACAAGCACCACTTTTCTTTCCCAGTACTGCCATGCAACAGCTCCATCTCCAGACTTTCAAGCTTCCTGCTAACAGGGACCCATCCCTAAAAGAATTGGTCACCTAGCATCTGTGTGAGCTTCTAGCTCAAAGGACAACTTAATTAGTAGGGGAAGAAAGGAAATGTTATGGAAGAAGAAAAGTAAAGGAGGCATTTGCTGCTTCCATATTTATGCAGTAGTTTCCTAAGCTGTAATTGTTAGCTTTGCTTTTATCTCACTATTGCCTTGCAGTACTTGCAATCCAGTATGTAGCCCTAATGTACCTCCAATTTAGTCACAGTAGCACATCCTCTCATCTTCCCTTTTCTTCTGAAGACACTGATGCTGCAAGTGCATGTGTTTCTCACATCAGAGCACTCAGTGACTTCCCTGAGCTTCATGGGAACAGCTGCATGTGAAAAACTGAACACGTCAGCGTGCAGGCAGGGTGGGATCTTGAGATCATAAGGATTCCAAATCATTCCTTAGCATTTCAACTAAACAGACTGTCAACAGAATGTCCATTCACAAACAGCTCGTATGAACTATGCTAATAGAAAGTAAGTGATACAGTAAAAGAAAGTCAAATGTGATCAATATAAGGATTTGCTTTACTAGTGAATTTTGGACTGTGTAGGTCTGTCATGTCAGTGGGCATGGAAACCTCCATTTGCATTTGTCTCCCTTTCTCTCAAAACTACTCATACTTAGGTTGGGAGAACAGAGAGATGGCACAAAACTACTCTGAGAGAAAAAGGAATCTGGTTTAAAAAGTCTGAGAAAGGCTGAATGTTTGGAACAGAACAATAGCTGCTGCACCCGCTTGCAGACAGCCTGAGCAAAGCTGTACCACTCAAAGCAATGGTACAGCTGGGACACCGGGACGTGACAGGAGAGGCACAGGAGAACCCTGATACACTCAGTACCTTGAGGAGCAGGAAGAAATATTCTTCATAGGAAAGAACAGAAGAATGTAGATGCTTCATTTCAAGAACTGCAGGCTTTTCTCCATCATCCTGACCTGTCTGGTTATTTACAGTACCACAAAAATAAAATGTTTTCCACCTGAGTATGGCAGAGATACAGAGGCACAAAGTACAAAAGACAGCAGATTCAGGTCTGTGTGTTATCTGACAAGAGGGAAACATTAAGGTACACATTCAGCTACAGGTCTAAGTATAGCTAATGAGGGAGAAGTTGGCTTTTTTTTTTCAGGCTGCTGTAGTTCTTGTAGGTGAGTAAGCTCTTCTGGATGAAAAATTAGGGAGTATGCGTGAACTTTTGCCCCCAACACACTCCATTTTCTGTATTAACTCCATCATCCATTAGGCTATCATCCGCCTTTCCAGACCTCTAGTAATGCCATGGGGATCACATGCTTTTTAAGACTGTGAAGAAAACAGAG
The DNA here is from genome assembly GCA_013400135.1 of Rhinoptilus africanus. Taxonomy (NCBI): domain Eukaryota; kingdom Metazoa; phylum Chordata; class Aves; order Charadriiformes; family Glareolidae; genus Rhinoptilus; species Rhinoptilus africanus. Next base: position 14,713 of record VXBO01009781.1, on the reverse strand, counting down.
CCTGGAAATACTGTACAAATATTGTCCCAATGCAAGGAGCACATATGCCAGATATGACACTTTCCAAATATGCAGTAGCTCTCAGACAAAGGTCCAAGGCTTTGATCTGTACTATCTACCAGTGGACCCAGCCTTCTGTGATAGAGGACTACCATGTGCTCACATTCCCTCAAGCCTAAATGCAGAATGGTCTAGACAAGGCTTCCGCTTGTATTATGCCTAATTTTCCACAAACCTAACCACGTGGAAGAAGCTCTTTTGTCACTAAAGCACAAACAGCCTTGAGTAAATGTTTCACCAAGAATTACAGTGAGGGAGAAGGTCAGATCATGCCCTCAGCATGTGTCTAGACCCTGCAGAAGTTTGGCGTACTGGATTAATCAGTCTAAATTAAAGTCCAGTTTGCATGACAAACCCTCCTCCCTCCCCAGCCATCAGCTACCTTTCTTCAAGGCGAACCCAGAGGTCGTTAAACTGTCGCAGTCTTTGCTTCTTCTTCTGCTGCTGCTTATTCTTCTCTTTGTACTTCCTGTCTACCTTCTCCAGGATGTCAATGCTGTCAGGGAGCAGCAGGTGAGGCAGGAGCTCTTCCTCCTCCTCCTTCCAGGGGTGCAAAGGCAGTGGGAGCTCTTGGGACATGATGTAGGGGCTGTATGCCGCTGATGGAAAGGCTAACAAGGTTTTGGAGCATTTTCTGCTGGAAAAAGGAGGGAACACAGAAAATATCTGAAAAGGCTTCGAGGCAGAATCCTGGTAGAGATATGAACAAAACACATATAAAACGTGTTTCTCCCTGACATATTGGCTGACTTCTTATTTCTATGACTTGTATTCCTGCCCCTTCTTCCTAAAGTCAATATTCTGACCAAAATAGTTCTCTTTAATGAAAAAAGCTTTGAAAAAGAGGTAATCTGGAACTCAGGAAAGAATGCAGTTGGGCTTTTGAGAATAACATTGTGTACCTAGAAAGAGATTAAAAAGGAATCACTCACAGAGGAGGTCAAACCACACTCCCCTAGTCTGGCGTACTGCACAACACAGACCAGATCAATCCTTTCAGCAATTTCTGCCCAGATGCAAAACACTTGGGGGGGCAAGGAGAAGGGGCAGTGACAAGACGACTAAGGCATACTAGCTGAAGGAGCCAGTCCTAGATCAACAACTCTCATTGGAGAGATGGAGCTCAGCATTGCTACCAACAGCCAGGATGACCTCCATCCTGTACAGCCAGCCATTTATACCTGCAGGCTCAGAACAATATCAACACCAGACACTCATATACATAACCTCCTTTGCAACAATTTCTGCAGTTAATTCTTCCAGAGACTGACTGAGTAACCACAGGAAAAGGCACACAGCTGCAAAAGCATGTCCTTCTTCCCCAAGGCCAGTTCCCTCTCACAGCACAGCAGCTAAGGGAGGAGTCAGGAAGCGCCTTAATTACAGCTGTGATTATGTGATGAATATTTTACAACATACTTACGCATTCTAAAACCAGGAACAACAGTTAAAGCCCCAAATAAGACAGCAGGAGCTTGACTGAACTCGTGGCACTATTTATAAATTGTCCTTTGTGCTACTGCATGGTTGGAGCACCTCTTTTGCCTTCCTTGCTTTGGTGACACCAAGAAGAAGGAGTTCTCTTGCCTCCTGGGTAGAAGGTAACAGGTACTTACTGGACTGTGTGCAGCACTGCTATCTAGGACAGTAGCTGGATATGGTTCCCCATTTATGTGAGCTGGTCTGGGTTTATTGACACAGAATGCTGTGGTATTTACTTCTAGGACAAGCCCAGGATGGCAATCAAGTGAAACCCTCCATCCAGCCCCCAGGACTCTGACATGACACACTCATGCCACAGATCTTTCCCTCACCTCAAATTCTCTTCTCCTTCAGAGCTCACATTTTTTATAAAATTCATTTCGTATTTTTAAATCTGTTTCCAAGTCATCCAGAAATGTTAACATCTTCTCTCTAAGAAAGCACTAGAGTGCCATCTTCTTTAGCTTCTTCAACTTAGCTTTAAAATGAAGACCCCAGGAAAGATGTTCTGTCCAGCTGTCCTAATGAAAGTTTTAAGACCCAACCAATGCCAAACTGAGGCATAAGAGTCACTGGTTGGACAGTGAACTCCCATGGTGTGGGCAGAGAACTGGGTGCCCAGCTACCCTGAGTATCATTGATACCTGCCTTCCTGATCGGTGAAGATCTAGCCCTCCTTTGCACAGTTGCCTGTCCTTGATTTCCCTACAGCTACATCTTTACAGGGTACTATCGAATTTTGTTTGTTCTCAACTACATATTAACCTCTCTTTCTTTAACCTTTAAGAAGCTGCTATGGCTGTTTTTAGGAATACCTAAGCTAAGAATGTTCAGGGAGGGAGGGAGGTGAACTCCACAAAAAATATCAGGCAGGTTGATTATCAGTGTAAACACTGATAGAGCATGACTTAAATCTTACAGGATCTTTATGTCTTGGCCTTAAGCACAGGGGGCTTCTTCATGTGAGACTATCAGCCCATTGGTGTTAACTGCGATTCCATTCATGTACTCATGGGGATGAGTCTTGGCTCAATTTGTTTCAGTGCATGTAGAGTTAATAATGTATGTCCATGTCAAGAATCATAACAAAACCATGACTGCCAGAGTTTGAATCTCATGGTCTGAAAAAGGCAGCAAAAGCAGTGCAAAGAGAAAGGTGAAGCAACCAGAGTACGAGAAAAACATCTATTATTATTTTGCACCCAATCTGTGGAGCCCCTGGCACAGACCAAGGCTCTGCACTGTGCCCCTTGCATAAAAAGGTGATCGTCCTACTTGAGAGCCTCTTATCAGAAGGGTGGGGGAGGAGGAACAGAGATGTAAGCAGTGAGGGACAGCATGCCCGGCATAGAGGATAAAAGGGAAACAGTACCATCACTAGTATCAAACCTTTTTCCACTGTGGTCTTTTAGCAGTGACTAAAAGGAAGAGTGGAGATATCTGACAAACATAAGAGGATATATTTGGCAAGAGTCTGGAGAAGGGGGAGACAAGGATTGCAGACCCTAAACTGTTGGTAAGAAGTCCAGGAAGAGGTGAGTCAAGAGCACATGTAATTCCCATCAGAGTGTGGAGGAGGAGGTTATTTGGCATTCTGTAGTTATTGAAACCATGGAGATGGATAAAGGCATCCAGTGAGAGAGAAAAAGAGGCAGTAAGGGTATATCCCAAAGGATTAACCAGAACAGCAAGTACCTTGGCTTAAAAATGCAAGCAATCAGTCATAAGGACAGCTTGCAAAAAGACTGAGTGGACTCTGGGCAGTCAGATTCCAGTCTGAGAGAGAGTAATTGGAAAGAATCAAAAATATCAGAGTAAGAGAAAGGAGAGTGTTAAAAGGCAAGGCAGTCAAACACTTAAAAGGGAGGAAGGAGAAGCCTGGAAGCCGATGTGGTACAAGACAGCATCCAGATCCGATGAACAAAGCATGCATACTCTAGGGCTGCTAGTTTAAGAGTTTACAGGGGGGAAATATTTTAATTAAAACATCCTCCCAAAAAACACCCACCCCCCCCCCAACAAACAACAAAAAAATCCCCCAAACCAAACAAGAAAAACCCAAATAAAATGCTGTTTCCAAACTGACTCATGGAAGAGAAAAATAAACTGCTGGGGAGAAGAGAAGGAGCACAGCTCACTGTTATAGTTCCAGCTGCCACTAACTCTTCATGATTGTTTACAAACCCACCCTCCCAATGGCTGCTCAGCAAGATAAAAGCATGCATTACTTGTTGATGGCTTGTCCAGCTGGAGTGTGTTCTACCTTGTACCCTTCTCTCCTCAAAACATCAATCACTGTGTTGTTGCCCATGAAGTGACCTGCAGTTAAGAGATAAATGACATCAGAATGCACTGAACACAGGGAAAGAATGAGAACAACAAAGTCCTTCCTCATCACAGGAGGAGTGCCACACTCAGGGCAGGCAGTGCTTTATCACTCCCCACCAGTATGCACCAGAAACACAGGATCTCTAACATGATTACTGAACTTTCCCAAAGTCACTTCAATTACCACATTCTGTCTTTCTAAAATGCAGATGTGATTGAAATTACTCTGGTCCTGCAGGCTGTTGTAGATTTCTTGAGGCACCAAGAGATGAAGTTGGGAGACACCTGTTCAGGAGCAGCACCGAGACTACAACTGGTGGTGGTGCAAACCAGGTCAGAATTTGGCTACAGCATGTACATGATTTTAAAAGCCTCTGGCATCATAAAGGCACTATCTGAGATGCTGGTCAACATCATTAACAATTTTTAAATGATTAAGAATCATTCAACGGCAGAGAATAGAAAATGAAAGCAAATGACTTCATCTACCCCTTTAATTCCTTCACTATAAGCCACCAGGGACAGAAAATCCATTTCAGTCATGTTGACAGAAGTTTCAGAAGGACTCTGCCCTAATTCTGTGATTTATATCTCCAAGCCATTTTCAGACAGATGTGGTGGCTGGTCATCCCATCATTTGGCATCATAGTGAATAAATGACTACTCAAAGGGTGCAGAAGTTACTCCTGAAGGACTGTATGCTCTGCATGCTGCTTGACTGACTTCCACCACACTCATAACACCTCATCAGACAAGGCTGCTGAGAAGCGGATGGACAGCAGAGGCCTTGCACAGTCCCTCATAGATCTAGCATTTTTGAAAACATTTGTTCATTTAACAGCCTACGTAATTAAAATTAGGCTTAAGCAAATGACCTATTAGAGTCCTCTCTTGTCTCAGCAGATGTAAGCAGTGCTAAAATTGGTGAGTAACTCGAGAAAAACAGTTTTTGGTCATTATTCTTCATGAATACATAGCAATAAAGCCATCAGAATGATTCTATTAGCCAGGAAAAGCAAGGAGATAGAAAGTGAAGTCCAATGGCAATGAGATTAAGAGGGGAATAAACCTAGGGGATATATGATTTTTCACTCCAAAATGGATTCAATGAATTCGAGCACAAAATTCTAGTTTCTCATACCACAACAGCAAAGGGCTCATGAACTACCAGCTTCAGCATGACAGTTGGATGGTGTCGTGGTTTGGTCTCAGACGGCAACAAAGTACCACGCACCACTCGCTCCAGCCTTTCCTGAATGGAAAGCGCAAGGAAAGGGCAGAACTCGTGGGTTGAGACAACGGCAGTTTAATAGAACAGCAAAGGTAACACAAAACCAACAGCAATAACAAGGACAGAGGGACATACAACCGCGGTTAGGGAACTGTCGCTCACCGACCGGACCCAGGACGCCCTCGCTGCTCCAAGCGGCAACTTCCTGCCCCTTCCCAGCAGCTCAGGGAGGGCGTGGCTCCCATGCGATGGAATACTGATACCCCTGGGCCAGGGAGAGTTAACCCTGTCCCCACCAGAACCAGGACAGATGGTCTCATTTAAGCATAGACATTTATCAAGATGAAGTTTCCCCAAGAGCTGAAGAACACAAATAGATCTAGCTCAAATTAAACTTTTTAACCAAATATTGCAACATACACACACTGGGTACCATATTTTCTTACCTAGTACCACTATATTTTCTTACCTAGTACCTGGATTTTCCCTCAGCTCCTTGGCCTAACTTTTGCCTTCAGAAAGAGTAAAGCTTGACCATTATGTGGATCTAACCTGATACTGTTGGTGTCTGTTGCTTGCCAATGGTTCAGCCCCAGGTGCATTTAACTGAGAATTTCTCCATGTCAGCAAAAAGACCAGATGGAGCAGGAAACAGGAATGACTGTAATTAAAACTGTAATTGAGTAAAATTAGCCACTGGAAGATGAATACTAGGTACATAAGGTGTCAGGTCTAGTTGCTATCTCTCACCTTTAGCATGTAGGAGAGGTATGTGCAAAGGGAAGGGGAGAGGGGTTTCAATCCTCCTCCTCGGCCTCCAGGCAGCAGAGAAAAGGGTGTTTCCACCCCTTGTAAGTGAGGCAGAGGTAGGACAACTTAAGACTTTTAGGAAATGCCTCTCTATTGATGAGGATGGGGCAGTGTAAATAGCAAGTTCAGACTTGCTATCCATCTGACGTGGGCAATGTTGAACGAGCTAAGCCCATCCTCAGCAGTGAAAAACAGTGCTAAGGCTCTGAACTCTCATTTTCCTAAGCCAAGTCCTTCAAGAACAAAGGAACAAAACAAAAAGATAAGCAATCTATAGGGCAATTTATATGTTAAAATAATTTTCCATCACAGTTTAAGTGCTTCAAGAGTGAGCTACTGAAGAGCTGCTTACATCACACCATCAAATGCACTACCTCTTGTCAATCTTCAGTCACCCTTGCTCAGTGCATTCATTTAGACTGGTATGTAGGAAATTAATGCAGCACGTGGATGAATCCCATTTCAATCACTCAACTTGCTCAAGTGATTCCCTGAAGCTGGACCTTAGTATTCTTTTTAATTTGATGGAGTGATAAGAATATCTTTTATATCACAGTCACTTCTACAGGCCTTCACAGGGAGTCTTTGCTTATTGTTGCTGCAATGAGTTGTGTCTGTGTGTGAAAGAAAAATGGTATGCTAATATTGTGCAAAAGAGAATAGATCAAATGGATAGGTGTGTGTAAAACAGATGCATACAAATTCAAACAGGCATGTGATATTAGATCGTTCACAAAACGTGATCAATCAGGAGCCGCTCAGACTAGCTACATAAAAGGATTAGGAGAAGGCAGTGTTTGCTATCTGAAAGGTGGGCTATCTGTACTTCATGAGAAGTCTGGGTCTGGGTCTGGGAGGATGCACAGGCTCAACCTGAGCTAGGTGCAAAATGAAAAAAAGACAGAAGGGTGAAGGCTTGAGGTACAGGATCCCAGCAGGAGCCTCTCTAGAGTCAGCACTTTCCCCTCTTTTCTGGGAACTATCACAGAAAGATCTCGGTGGAGTGTGAGAGACCTGACACCAAAAGCAACTGTAAGAAACATCAGAAAGATTCACTCTCCAAGGTTTAAGATTAAGCAGCTATGCTGCAGGGGAGATTTAGCCCAATGTCACATGACGGGGAGTAGGCCTCTTTTACCTGATTTCTGTTTTAGCCTAACACACTTGAATGCCCCCCAAAAGAAAAGCCCCAGGCCCTCTCCCATCAGAAAGCCTGCTCTTTTCTTTCTGTACACAGCCCTGCATTACCCTCACACCACTAGGTGAAGAGATGCCTCAGAGAGGTCAGTTTACTCTGGCAGGGGGTGGGGGCCATTCTTCTGTGTTCAAGCTCAAAGAGAAACTAAGAAGCTGTTGTGTGTACCAGCTCAGCCATGCACTCTACTGGAGAGTAAATAAGACCCCAGCCTTTAATCTGCAGTGAAAGGAGATGGCATGCAGGGACTGCAACAGGCAATGTGCTCAAAAAATGCTGTTTGACTAACGTACACTTGCAGACTAGTCCACGCACTCGGACATGCATTGAGTACTCCTGACCTTCCTCAGTAGAAGTACCCAACCTTACAGAACACAGGCTACTCCTGCTTGCAGCTTTTACTGCCAGTGCACACAGAGGTGTTTTTATCTAGGTAACTGTACTAGGACTGTAGGTTTCAGCAGAGACTCCTGAATCCATATTTGAGCCATCACAAGGCTGAAAATTTTCTTCATCTAGCAAAATGAAAAAGGAAATATTGCACAACAGAAGTTCTGTTTCTGTTCCTGAATTTTTATTTTTCATATAGAGCAAGATTGTAAGGCTGAAAAAAACTATGTTCCTCTCTGAATTAAAAAAACCCAAAACACCTGCTTCCAAGCTGATACACAAATTTCCTTGACCTTCTCTTAGAGTCAAGTAAAAGGAAACCCCAAGCCCAGGTAATTCTTTATGTCTGCTCTGTTTTCCATAGAAGAAAGATAGAACTTCGTATCTGCCCCAGAAACATGCCAGAACCTCACCATTGACAAATATCCCAAGACAATGAATCATTAAGTGTACATGTAAAGAAACAAAACTGCTGGGAAGCCTGATCTGGACTACAGACCTCCAAGAAGTAGTGAGAAGAACTACAGCACATGATCATAACAGTGCAACCACAAAATGGCACAACAGATTCTAGCCTCTGGGAACAGGTGTAGGATGTAGGGTGGGGTGTAGGATCCTGCATCTAGGAAGGAATAACCCCTTACACTAGTACAGGTTTGGGGCTGACCTGCTGGAAAGCAGCTCTGTAGAGAGAGAACTGTGAGTCCTGGTGGACAAGTTGACCATGAGCCAGCAATGTGCCTTTGTGGCCAAGAAGGCCAATGGTGCATGGGGTATATTAAGAAAGAGCATGGCCAGCAGGTCGAGGGAGGTCATCCTCCCTCTCTCCTCTGACCCAGTGAGGCTGCATCTGGAGTAGTGTGTCCAGTTCTGGGCTCCTCAGTTCAAGAAGGACACGGAAGTACTGGAAAGAGTCCAGTGGAGAAGATCAAGGGAGAAGAACCTCTCTTATGAGGAAAGGCTGAGAGACCTGTGTCTGTTTAGCCTGGAGAAAAGAAGACTGAGAGCGGATCTTATCAATGCTTATAAATATCTAAAGGACGGGCATCAAGAGGATGTGGTCAGGCTCTTCTAAGTGCTACCCAGTGACAGGACAAGAGGCAATAGACACAAGCTGGAACACAGGAAGTTACATCTCAACATGAGGAATAACTTCTTTACTCTGAGGGTGACAGAGCTGGAGGGCGACAGAGCTGGACTCTGAGGTGGAACAGGCTGTCCGGAGAGGTTGTGGAATCTCCTTCTCTGGAGATATTCAAAACCCGCCAGGATGCATTCCTGTCCAGCCTGCTCTAGGTCAACCTTCTTTGGCAGGGGGTTTGTACTATATGATCTTTGAAGGTCTTTCCCAACCCCTACAATTTTATGATTATGATCTGACATCATAAAGCAAGATTCTTATCTCTGTCTGGGCTGGGAGTGCTTAGATGGGCTTTTGGTGCCTGAGACTCAATGGATCACTGAAACAAATATTTTCAATAACGTTTTAGAGGTACAGATCTTACAATTATTTGGAAACTTCCTGGAAATGCCCATGACAATGATCATCTGCTACCAGTCTTAGATTCCTTCCAAGAATTATATAGATAAATTCATACAACATGCCCCAGAGGATTGAACAGGACACTTGTAGGTGACTGGATTATAGTTACTGGCCTGTAAAAAAAGCATGACATGAGGCTACTGACTATGCTACCCACAAACAAAAAAAGAGAAACTTCAGCAAATATTATCACTTAACTGTGAGGCACAAAAGACAGCTCATCATTCTCTATGTGCATCCCTGGTAGAATCCTTCTACTCTTTCAGTAATCAAAGCATCCTCCAGTATCAGTCTGTGTGCCAATAAACCAATGAAGAAGGATTCAAAACTGCCAATGCTCCCTCAAAGAATGCAAACAGAAGCAAAAGAGAATTCATGACGGCCTGGAGAGCAGGGACATGCAGGACTCAAGTCAGTCCCAGAGGTATCTGCAATGTAGAGTGCAAAGTTCAGTGTGTGGTCAATGACCTAGATAATGCAGACATCCTACTCCTTCTACAGGTCCAGATTACTTTAGTATTCAACATCCCATGAGATGGACAAAGTGATCTTTATTGACATCAGGTACCTGACAAAGCTAAAATGAGTTCCCAGAAGACACAGCTTTTATGATACAATGACTAAGAATGAACACACAGAGTACTCATGTGGTACACCCATTCACAGTGTGCCCACGGGCAAGAACCCTTACGGAGGAATTTTCTTCATCCCACTCCATGGTCTATTATTCCCCGAAAGGAGCTGAAACAAAAGCAAACCTGTGGAAAGAAAAGGATGCTCCACCCTATCTTTAAATCTCTACTTAGTTTAACCTTTTAGCACACGGACAAGCTCATGCTCTGTAAGTGACAGGCCAAGTTCATTTTTCACATGTATCACAAAATGACCTTGCTGTGCTCCCTTAGAGTACTCAGTGAGCGGAGAAAGATAACCCTGGCAGAGGGTTATCTTACTGGCAATGCTCGGTAAGCCATATTGGAGGCAGTGATACCATAGCAAGCCCAGACAGAACCCTCAGATTTCTGTAACCAGGTTACTTCCAAACTTTGTTTGCAAAAGATCCTGTGCAAAACTGCATGGGACTTCCTGTATGGGCTGACAACACCAACATGGGCAAATATTCCCAGTTAAGTACCCCTTAAGAAACTTGTACTTGATGCTCACAAATCAGGGGCAAATTGCATGACTTTGCATCACGCATACGCATAGTTACACTTTTCAAGTACATGTTGGTATGCAGAACATGGAATCATTTTAATCCAGTTAGTAAATTATGGAGGAAAAAAAGCTAGACAAAATATGTAATATGATCCATAGTAAAAGAAGGAAAGTGGGTAATGTGATCAACTAAGTTACAGATTAGTTTCCTTTAGATGCATGCTTTCTGTACACACTGTTCAACAGGAAGGCACTGCTTCTCCCAGGCACTGCTTCTCCACTTCACTTCTCCCAGAATCAGAGGGAGGAAGTCCTGCACTGTTACACCAGTTAACACAAACAACATATGGAAAATAGGGATTATTGATAAAATAGCTAGGATTCATGATTTGCCCCCTAAATTAAAACAGTTTCTCAGGCAGAAAATACGTAACACTAAATAAAATCAAATCTTCTTGCTTCTAACAGTATTTCCCAGTCAGGAAATGCTCAAGTAGAAAAACTAAAGAACCAAGAGCTTGATACTCTCACAAATATAATGCTGCCAAAGAAATGACAAAAATTGAAGGGGATGTGAGCAGCGCTAGGAGTATTATAAGTCAACTTATAGATTCTCTGAATTCATATTAAGTGCAGGAGTATAAGGATGATGCATTGCAATACTTATGCATGCAGGCAGGTCAAATCCCCTGCTAGCAGCCCTCCTGTGCCCTCCAGTCTTTTTAAGACTGCAGACTTACAAATGTACTCCTTCCTGTGATTAACTGTAAGATGAATTATTAATGATATTACTCCATAAACCTCGAACTTGAGGTTTTACTCCACTGAGGCCAGGACAAGTGCTTGTTTTCAAAAAACATTATTTCCTTCAAATCTCTTCTTTAGTATAATATCTTAGTGGATCATACTTCACCGCTCTCAAACCAAAGGGGAAAATCTCGTGGACAGGACTGCGGAATAGTGGCATTCTCCATTTGATCCCAGGAATTCCCATTTTTTGATCCCAGGAATTCCCATTTTTACCTATGGGCAAAGTCACAGTTCCTGATAACTACATAAATTGAAGCTAGAAAAAGGTTTTTCACTGATTATAAGGCCAAATTTATAGCCAAGTTAACATAAGGAAAATGTTTACAACCTGATACCGCTTATTTTGTAAAAACTGAGTTAAAAGAAACAGCTTCTGTTCAGGCAGCCTTAGCCACTGGGGCTCCATCTCTACTGGCATTTACTGAGAGCTTTCCACTGTTGAAGTCCTAGACTGATCAGGCAAGGAAACCATCACGTAGGTGACTATGCTAGCAGCCTGTGTTATGTTACCAGTAAGGGTAACATACCAGCGCTATGTCTGTGCTGCAGTATTCACAGCCACCTCTGCCACTGGACCTGCTCCCATTCCACATCTCTGCTTCTTTTCCAGAAAAAAAAGGTATTAAGGACTTGAAATCCCACTAGCTTAAAACATACATCACAAGGTGAAAGTTTTCCTACTGTAGCTGCCCAGTAAAGGTAGCAATGGGTAAACCCCAGCACTGATTAGAAGCTGATGGACACCAGACTGTCAGTACCTGAGCAGAAACAGCCCACAGTTGTTTGACCTAGCTGATTTTGATAATTGCACTAATATGTTGGAACAGAGTTTTCTGCCCCTAATGCAGAAATGCGAAGATTTCCTCATCTCATGTGTCAGAGATGTCAGGAAAAGTGCCCTTCATGTGAACCCTCGGGCTTTGCATGTGGGTCCTGCCTCCATACAGCCTGCCTCCACATAACATTATCTATCCCCTTCAGGGGCTGTTATTGTCATAAACCCCGTCATTAGCATTCTGCAGACTCAAAGCGGCTACTGAGCAAAACAGTCTCAAAGCTGATGGGTTGTCTCTGGCATTCTCAGATTACAGAGGTACAGGCACACCTTCAGGGACTCAGCCTTTCCTCCCATCCAAAGAAGCTAAAATAATGTTGCATTCCAGAGACAGAAGGAACAACCAGGCAATCAGCAAGCCCTTTATGCTCAGGGAGAATTGAGGTGGCCCCACAAGACTCATTTAATCTGTTTTATCATTATGTTATCTTCCTGCCCCTCCCCCTCATTTTTGTTTTCTTCCAAGATCTGCCAAGATTCACCTTTTGGTGGATTTTTCATTAACTTCCTAATTACACATTTCAAATCCTTTATACAAAGCATAGACAAATTTACATTCCCTGTGCACACCCACTTCTCAAGTCCCACATGTGCCGATGTCAGGTCCAAAGTTTCCATGCTGGGTTCTGAATTCATGCTGAATTTCAAGGGCAAATTGATACCATATTTACCTAGGCAGATAAATTTAGTATTTCCATGGCAGGTTTTTGTTTCATTTTGTTTTACAAGTCTAAACACCTACACAGATGGGAGGAGACATCCTGGGCTTAACACTGTTGATTATTTTCACAAACACTGGTGACAGGTTCTTTCTTAAATCTTTTCTTTTCCAGAGACAATAAACTTTGTTTCTCTTGCATAATTTCCCACCCAAAAATGCCAGATGGAAAAGCAAATTTCAAGAAGTAAGGGCAAACAGGCTCTACATGAAAACACCACCACCTTACACACCATTCAGGACAGAAACTCAGCACAATTCCAGTTTCTCCTGGAAATCAGTTCTGTTTTTTCACACTTTTTACGATGTAAGAGACAAGGGAAAAAGGCATCAGACATGTCTGTGAATCCAATGCGCTTGGCACCTAAGGCTGACACATAACTGACCAGCCCCCACATCGCAAGGACTGCCTCAAAACCTAGAGAAGTTGGAGGAACCCATTTAGCAGACTACGGCAGACTCTGGGGTGACCACAGGTGGTAGCATGTTCTCTCTTTTCCTTATCCAGGTGGCTAAGACAACAGGTTACACACACATTTTTATCTCAGACAGGGTCAATTATGCTTCTACAATGACGTCCAAATCCTTCTTCTGCGTGTTGCTGGATCATACTTCAACCATCCAAGAGTTAACTTTAGTTTAGTGAGTATCAGTTCACTCAGCTGCTGGGAGGAAAACAACTAAGATCTGGAGCTCTTAGCTGGATTGCTAATTCGGATATTGGTGCATCGGTCTGCTCATAAGAGAGCCAGTCCCTCGGGGTTTGAATCCATACAGTCTGAGTAATGCTAAACAATAACATTCATTATTTCCTTTAGTAATTTGAAAAAATGGTAGCTGAAGAAGTTTTCACCATCATCCTTCTTTTCTTAGTGTTAATGGTGGCTTGCCAACATCCACTATACTTTAAAGCCTCAGAATGACTTTTTTTTCAGGAGCAGCAAAGAAAAAAGAACTCGGAGAGAAAAATGAATTTGCCAGGGTTTACAAGATTAAGAGGACCAACTTCTGAAGTTGTCACATCAGCCAGTGTCTTTCAGTGAAGTCAGTCATTTAATCCACAGGGATATAAAGAATTTTAGATCCCTCTGTACTTCTTATTCATAAAACGGCATTTCTGGAGTTTATCAGCTGCTTAAAGAGGCAGGAGAGACTGGGAGGAATTTAAACTTGTGTCCTAGAAACCCTAGCTTCACCTGAGACCTCGTCTGTCACAAGAAAGTCAGGATCTCATGCCACTGAGTATGCTTCCTCCTACATTAAAAATAACCCCTGCAGAAGTGACCATGCAGAAGGAAAGCTGAATCTGGTGAGAAACATCAAGGGAAACATGGAATGGTTCTACTGATACCTCAGAAGTAAAATGTAGACTAGTGTTGAAGGGGGCAGAAAACCTGATGACAAAGAATATGGAAAATGTCACTTTCTTTACTGGTAAAACCAGCCCTTGAGAATCTCAGGGTTCTATGACTAGAGGGAAAGTCCAGGGTGAAGAAGGTTCACCGTGGGCAGAGAAGCATCAAGTTAAGAAACATTCAAACACACCAGACATGTATAGATTTCAAGAGAATACATCCAGAGGAGCTTGACAATGTCACTGTGAGGCTGCTTTTGATCATCTTTAAAAAGTTATGGCAACTGGGAAAGGTCTCTGAGGACTGGGAATCAAGGGGGATTCGCACAAGAGGGTTAAAAGGCCAGCCCAGCTGAAGTAAGTACCTCTACACAAATGCATGCAGCTTGGGCAATAAACAGGATGAATTAAGGGACACTGTGCTGCTGGAAAGCCATGACATAGTGGCTATTACTGAAACTTGGTGGGATGATTCCCATGACTGGAATGTAGGGATAGATGGATACAAGCTCTTTAGGAAGGACAGGCAGGGTAAGAGGGGAGGAGGTGTTGCCCTCTACAGCAGTGACCAGCTAGAATCGATGGAGCTCCACATGGGGCAGGACGATGAGGTGGTTGAGAGTGTATGGGTTGAGATTAAAGGGAAGACAGGGGGAGGCGATGTTACAGTAGGAGTCTGCTACAGGCCACCTGACCAGCAGAGCCAAGCAGATGAGGCCCTCCATAGGCAGATAAAAGTGGTTTCACTTTCACGGGCCCTGGTCCTCGTGAGGGATTTCAATCACCCTGACATCTACTG
>VXBO01009780.1:150268-167803 GCA_013400135.1 Rhinoptilus africanus | reverse complement strand
AATAAATAAAAATAAAAAAATAAAAGAAAAGCCGGTTTTTGAGGTCGTTCCCCGGCGGCGGAGCCCCCCCCCGGGCAGGGTGCTCCCGGCGCCCCGGGGCCGGCGGGTCGCGCTCGGCTCCTCTCCCCGCGTAACCCCGGCGGCGGCGGAGGAGGAGGAGGAGGAGGATGGAGGGGATGGGGGGAGCCGGGGCACCCCCGTGCTGCGGCCACCCGGCCCTTGGAGTGCCCCCCTCTTCCCCCCCCAGCGTCGTAATTTTCATTGAACTAGTCCAATTGCGAGGGCATCCGTTTCACCTAATTAGTGACGCACTTCCATAAAGTAAAATAAATAAATAACTGGGAATGGATTGAAATACCCGGGGCTCAGCCCGGCGGCGGGGCTGGGAGGGAAAAGCAGCATCAGCGAAGCTGAACGGATTTGGGAGTGGGTCCCCTCAGCACCCACCCCGCTCCTTTGGTGGGAAAGCGAGGGATTTTGGGGGATGCCGCTCATCGCCGGCACGGTGTGGCTCATCTCTCAGCGGCGGTCTGGGTAGCCGTGGTTCTCCCTACTCATTTTCTGCTGTAGTGATGAAGCTTAATATTTCCACGTTATTTAATGAGAAAATGTCTAGGGCGAGGCTGCTCGGTGCTTATTGGGAGCCACCGAGTGGCTGGTTGTGGCCCAGTGGCTAGCAGGGGGGCTTTGACTCCAGCTCCGCTCTGGTGCCCACGGCCGAGGCCGGCTGCAGAGAGCGGGAGAAGGGCGAGAGGCACACATGGATGTTGGGTTACGTACATACACGTAACCCCCTACACGTGGGCATCCACATACGGACTCGTGGAGGGAAACTGTTCACCCCACGGCAATCTTGACCCAGCCCCTGCTCCCAGTTTGGATCTGGATCCCAGTCCAACAGCTGGTCAGGATTAAAACCCCATCTGACCCCACACACCTGGAGACGGCGCTCACCGAGGCAGGGCCCTGCCCCATCCCTCGCCGCCTCCCTTTGCGGCTCCCCCCCGTGATTTCGGAGTTCTGACAAACCTGTTCTGTAAATCCCCGCGACTCTTTCCTCCGGGACTATTTCCTGCAAGATCTGTACCTCATTTATTCCGGCACACAGACTGTTTTCAGTGTGTATCTGTCCCGCCTCTCATTTATTCCTGCCTGCCACCTGCTCGCCTCCAGCCTCCTTTTGTTTCCCTCTTTCCTGGTGAATCCAATGCACAGCCTCTCGCCTTGAAAGGAAAATTAATGAGTTATCGCATTTGCTGCCACTGGAGCTGCTCCTACCATGTGTCAGTGGCAGATGTGGCGCAGGCAGGAGCTCTGGTGCGGGATGCAGAGTCGTTTCGGATGGCTTTTGGGGGAGAAAAATGCTTTCTCCTTCTCTCCTCAGCCTGCTCGGTTTCCTTGGAAGCCCTGGCCCACAGAGCAGGGGGCTCAGCGGGAGATACACCGCACTGGCGACGGTTGGATCTGCTGCAGGGAATGGGGGAGAGGTTCTCACTCCTCCTGCCACGGGATAGATCCCAGGACGCTGAGCAGGAGATTTGGAGAATCATACCCTTTTCCTTGCCCCGGGTCAGCACTTGACTCCTGAAAAAAACTGCCCAGCCTCAAACAGCAACGAGCCGCTCTCGATTAAAGTCTTGGCCTGGGCTATGCCTGGAGCGCGCCGTTCCTGTTTGCATCGGAGAAAGAAAATAGCGCGTCTTTTGCAGAGAACAAAAAGGTCTTTACCAAACAGGATGACTTTTCCCTCCCTTATACCCAGAAATGGAACCCCTCGGAGAACAGCAGCAAAGGTTTCTTATCGCTTATTTTATCAAATATTCCTACATGGGAAAAAGAAAACCAACTGGAATATCCCCCAACCCCAAGCCACCCCTTCCCGCCCAGCGCAGGGCCGTCAGCCGTCTTAAAGCCTTTTTACTCCTCTAACAGAGCCCTCGCCATCGATTCCTCACCTTCCCTAAACGCCGCACACACCAATAAATCAGCGCCTGACAGGAACAGCACGGGTTAGCAGGACGCGGCAAGCCAGGACGACAATATCATCCACCCTTTCAATTTTTAAGAAAATCATCCAAAACAGCGACTCTGAGAAGGCGAACCCAAGGGACAGCTTAGGCGGCTGCCGGGTTTGATCCTTCAGAACAAACGGCGATGAGCGAAGGAAGCATCTTCTTCTGATTTTTATTGATTTCATATTAAGAGACGTCAGCACCCCCACAGCACTGTAACGCTCCGGAGCGCTGAACACACACAACCGCCCCCTGCGTCGCGGGTTTGATGCGACTGAAAAACACCGCCGTGACAAAATGACAGTAAAAGTGTTAAAACATATCCTAATCTAGGTCAAAATGCAAAGAGCTAGCAATATTTCAGTTTAGCATCCATTTTAAAATAGGTCTCCACATAAATAAAAGTGTTAGTCTTTAAGTAAACGTATTCCATGAAATCTAAAACTGCAGGATTTCTAGGAAAAAGGATTTCTTCCTGAAGCTTAGGTGAGTCTTCTAGGGGTAGTGTAACTTCTCTCCGCCCGAACACACGAAAGCGATGCTGGAAACAGTAACTTGCTAGACCTTAAAATACCAAATACTGAACATTTTTGAAAGTAATAATTTCACGTAGAACTAAAGTTTTTTATAAAGAGAGCTTAACAGACTTCTCTTACTGGTGGTGTTAGATAGCAGACACATACAAGTCCCATTAAAAAGAATTTTACCTCCAAAGTGGTCCAAAGAAAGGTTTTTAAAGACTTCCATGAAGTCCCTCACAATGTAAATCTCTTATGTAGAATATGTATTTTAGTGGTATGAATTTATTAACAGAATAAGGAACTGCTCATCATATAAACATGTATATTAAATATAAACATCCTAGCAAAGACCTTGGTAACCAATACCGAGGCAACACACCTGCACGAGGCAGCTACTTGGCAGGGGAGAAAACGGAACAGGAGAGAGCTCTGCTCGCTTACCACGGTTTGACAAGATTTTCAACCATTTCCCAGGGATTTTCTGAAAAATTTAGAGTAAGATTGGTTTTTATCAGCTTATCTGAATACGACATGATTGCAGTGAGCGTTGAACATCGGGCCGAGGGTGGCTGTAACGTCAGCGAAGGGCGCGCTCTGACTGAGCTCAATAACCGACTGTTTCTTCAGAGCAAGGAAGATGTAAAACTTGGCCGCAGCTTCTTTCCGGTTGTTTTTCCGACAGAGCTCCCGAAAACTGAAAGCACGCAGGCCTGATCGCTTCAGGTGCTGCGTAAAGGGGGAAAAAAAAAAAAAAAATCAGTCAGGTCAGCTTCACCGCCAGTAAAACCAGATCCCATCAAGTCTGAACTGGAGAGTGCTGCGCGGAGTGAATATTTTCTGCTTGAACGCCTTGAATGGGTTCCTGTCTTGGCATTTGCATTTATATAAGTGGCTCTTGACATTTTATTGCCATAACTTTGCCAGCACCTACGTATGTTACTAAAAATCTACATAGGCCCGCAGTCCCAGCGAATTCCATGACATTGTACGGAGGCACGCGACGATGCGCATCTGTACTGGCTTTCGTGATTCAAAAGAGTAAAAATCACTGTGTACCCTGTTCTTTGTATCCAGAGCACCAGATACATCATACTCAGTTTCACTCACAGCGAATTAAGTGTTATTACTACTTGTTTCTTCATAGCTACACTCATATTGAAGTATTTATTTACGGGCGTTGTGCAGAACCTTTGAAACATGTTCCCATAAAATAATTTTTAAAAACAAGAAGATGACGACTGTGAAGTCAAACCCCGTCCCTAGGGAAGAGCCTGGCTTGGACCAAAGTTTGGTGTGTATTGTGGACAAAACCCGCTCCCCACGCCCTCTTGCCCACGCTTGGATTTCTCCATCGCCTCCATTCTCCGTTCAGCCATGTGGCACTTTGGATTAGAGAAGCGACCTGAAGGAAATTCACTTTTTGTCATGTTTTTTCCACTCCCTCCAACCAGACCAATGCTGGAGCACCAAAACAATCGTCCAGGCAAAAAGGAAGACCAGCACCGAGCTGTTAGGCCGGGAGTTTGGACATTCAGCATCAGGGCAGCCTGTGCTGGCTCCTGTTTCGGTCCTGTCGATACAACATACGGTATCGTATGTTACAGCTTCATCAGTTTTACAAGGATTTCTGCAAGAAAAGCAGAATAAGCCTTCCCGATGCAAAGGCTAAATTCCCTGCTAAATTTCAAGCACCTTGAAGGCACTGGGGTATTAAAACCTCTTAAAGAAGGGGTTACCAGCTTGTTTTTTAACATCACCCTCGCTCATTTCCCTCCCCTTCGTCTCAGAAACAGCTCAAGCAGATGAATAGCCAAATGACGGCACCCTGCAGTGCTCAGCTGAGATCTGGCAACCTGTAAGCAGACAGGAATTGGGTTTTGTAGAGATATGCCAGAGCATACTCATAGAAGGAAGAGAGCAAGGCCTTAGCGTTACAGCAAACACTGCCGTGGGAGCAAAGGTTAAGAAAATTGTAGCAATTCTAGCAGCTGTGGGAGAGGACACCATGTCTGGCACCGAGAATCCTGATTTCCTACATAAATACCCAATAAAACACAGTCAAACGCTGCGTAGGAGAGGCAGCAGTGTGATCAACAGTATAAGAAGGAGGATTTCTGACATGGTTCAACTGAAATCAACACCCGGTTTTGGCATCTGATTACAAAATCCAGCACTGGTACCTGTAAAGTTTTTAGTAACTGAAGAGTTCTTCTGCTCCACCTTATTTCTTCACTGTCTTTGCCGTTCCTCGTTAGCTCCTGGAGAGGAAATTGAACAGAAGGTTAGACAGCATGTGTAAAAAGTCGCACCCCATGATGATAAAAAGGGCAGGAGTTCCAGCCTAATTGAAAATCCAACTGGAGCTGGGCATTTTGATGGCCATACTCAGGATATCTGGGGCCTCTGACCCCTCTGTGTTCCCACTAGGCTTTGCGGAGCAGAGCCAAGAACGCCAGCTAGGTTCTTTTTGCTAAAAAGAGAGGGATCAGGTGCAACAACACATTAGGTACCACGGAAGCGGTCCCCCTGAGCCCTGGGGAGGCATCTTCACAGCAAGATACTGTTCTGCGTGACTGGGATTCTGACAGTATTTGTACTGGTCACGGGCCAAAAAAGAATGTTCAAAAATTTGGGGTTAGATTTTGGGTGGAGTCGACAGGAGAAGGCTGCCCTTGTTTCAGAGTGTCTGAGTATCCCTGTAGCCAGTAAGCTGCGGAACGTTCTCCTTCTTACAGGAAGCACAATCTCTAAATAAAGAGCTTTTTTCTCCTCACAGACTGTAACCTTTGAATGTTGGAACACACGTATCCCCGCTCATCAAGCTATAAAGGTTTTGACTGGCAAAACATGTACAAAGGATGATGTTAGTACACCAAAATTCACTGTAAATTCGTGTTGCCATCACTTTTTTTTCCCCCCAATATTTCTGAGAAAGAACACAGCTCTGTTCTGAAGTAAGTCAGAGCTGTCAGCTTTGAGCAGACGTACATTTGCTAACTCAGCTTGCTGTGTTTCAGCTTCTTGGCCCAGTGAATTGTTCACCAGCGAGGAGCTCTCTGAGAAAGCCATGCCGTCCTGCTGCTGGAACAGAAAGGACGATCAATAGGCATTAAAAATTATGCATACTGTGTAGTTCTCAATTACATAACTCTGCTCAAATAGTTTATTGTAATAAACGTTTTCCAAAATGATTTCACAGTTGCTATTTCTACCATGTCTTCTCCCACAAAGGAAAGGAACCTTGCTGTGGTATTTATCCTACAGCTGGATCTACACCCAGGGGCTCAGTTCAGACACAGACTCTACTTTTTCTGCTGCCCTTAGGTCCAATTTTGTCATTCTTTTTCAACTTTATAAGCCTCATATTCTCTAAAGAATGCCCTTTCACGTTAGCCTAAATAAAGAATGGCATAAATAAATAGTTATTAAGTATTTCCTCAATATGAGACACCAAAAGGTAAGTTTTATCCTTTATAAAGATGATTACATTTACCTCTTCAGTACAAAGAGGCTAGATTTCATATAAAGGTTTCATTTATGCTTAGTGATTAGACTGCAATCTATACTGATTAATAGACATTTTAATTAATCGTTCATTCATTGTGAGAGTCTACAAATGTGTTTATAAATAAACTTTCATGCCACAAGGTACTTAATGCTATATTGTCTGTCTCTAGCATCCTTTCCAAACACATATTAGTAATTTCTCAACATGTTTCAAATGGAACCCTAGCACAAAATGAAGCCAACAAATACAATTAGGTCTCTATAGTTTATGGAAACTGCTCACTATAGTTTCACCACAGTTATCATCGGTTTCATTTCTGTTATTCTGTGATGTCAACATAAACGAATCGTTTCTAATTTTTCTCTCAGTCTCTGAATGAGCTGACTCCTGCAGGTAAGTTGGCTCTTCTACTATCAGCATCTCTGTATTAATAAAAAAACAAGGTTTAAGAGGAAATTACTGTGAATCTCTGCCCTTAAAAAATAGAATGAAAAAAATGAAAAAGAAAAATCACACTCTAGCCTAGCACTCTTTGAGAGTAAGAGCCAGAGTGAGTAAATACAGAATAAATATCATTCGTAATAGGACCACGGAAGAACGTTTCAAGCGAGTTTTTCCTGCAAGCATCTAAAAGTTGACCTTTATGGCCTTGCAGGAGGTGGTTTTGTTGATTAACTTCTGAAGCAGATGTACAGATTGTATTTCTAGCAGAGCAAGGGAGTGAAAGCAGACACATCACCTCCTCAGGAGATCTATAATGTAACATTTCTTCTGGTTTGATATTAACCAAAACACAATCTTCAAGATGCAAACAGAAGTTATTTACATGAATTAGGAAATTTGGAGAGCGGTTTGATTAAATTCAGAATACATGGGAAGCTTTTTTTTTTAAAAAAAAAATAATAATCTGCAGTTTCGTAGCCAATTAGAGGAACCAAAGGTGAAACTAAAAATACCTCCTTATACCACAAGGAAGAAAAAGACTTGCATTTCATTTCTGATCTAAGGAACAAAAGAACAGCAAAGCACTTATAAAAACAATTTTAAAAATATAATTAACAGTCAATTTCCTTAACATTTAACTTTCTTGGCCTTTGATTTGTAGAATACTGTGCACACAAACACCATGCACGTATGTCTCAAACATTATGTAAAATATTTTCTAACAGCTAATTCTGCCACAACAGAATTAAAATATTACCTGTGCTATCTTGCTTTTGTCTTGTTCCTTCTATTTCAGACATCCTCTGCATTCCATTTCTTCTCATCTGAAATCCGTGACTCTTGAAGCATTTTGCAAACAACTGAAAACAATTATTTTTATTTGTTTGCTTTCAGAATATCACGTCAGATGATTATTTGTAAACATCAGTTACAAAGGTATGAATATGAGCTGTATATTAATTACTGCAACCTAGATTTTAGAGATTTGAATTAGGTCATTTTGAAAACCTGCAATTTTTAAAAAAAGTAATTTCCTTCTGCAGCTTCAACTTTGGCATTGAACTCCATGAAGAAACGTCTTAGGAACAGCTTGGATCGTTTTTCTTTGAAGCCAGCCAGTAAGGAGGGATGAAAGAAAAAAAAACCATCTGCAGTTATCTCTGTGTGGATTTCTGTCCCCATGTACCGGTGTGTGGGTATTTTTTGTCCTCATAAAGAGCAAGTTGTAATTCTGCACCTCGACTGTAAGTGGTGAAGCTGTGCTGCCGTAACGAACCTGCAGAGCTGTTTGCCTGCAGACCCTGCCTCCCAGATCCCTCAAAGCTACACAATAGAAGAAATACAGTGCAATTAACATAAGGCTGCTGCACAGAGTTTACAGCGTATCTTTCCATATTACCTTGTAACCACATTGATCTCTTCCTTATCTTATCACCAGCTCTAAAATTATAGCTTCTTTGAATGATCTGTCAGATACTACATGGGGACACAAGAGGCTTTGCTAGATCATATTTCCATGAACCAAGTGCATCTTTCTTACAGAAAAAGAGCAGCAAGGTCCACAGCCACAGGAAAGGGCGGTCTGGCCGACCCTTCTAGCCAAAGTGATGGAGTGATCAAAAACCTCTTGGCCCTCTGTAAGGCAAGCCCCTGACTGCTTTCCAGCTGGAAGTTTAATCTCCAATTGAGAAAATACAAAAGACACTGGCATACCACGTTTCCAAGGCCATTAACAATACAATAATAATAATAAACCCCGATGTTTAAGCCTCATGTACCTTTAAAGTACATGCAGAAGAAAGATGTGGTCTCATATTGCTTACAGAACGGAAACAAAACAGAAAAGAAAAAAAAAAAACCAAAGTAGAAAGCAGAAAAGAAATTGTCAGAAATTTTAAAAGTTTTGTATTAGCACACCATCAGTCAGGTTCCAGTATGCGAACTGAAACATCAATTCTCAAGTTTCTTTGTCATTTTTTACTTGTTGGAGTGCTGGAGATTAAAGCTGTGAGCTCTGGAGATTGTCTTTCTGATGAAGCAATTAGTGGTGAGTATTCAAATAATCAACAGGTATCCAACTGAACTGTACTGCAAAACAATACTTTCAGTGATGCTACGCACCTGCAGTTTGGTAGGAGTTCACATAAAACCAAGTCTGCAAAATCTCTCTCAGTCAGATTCTAGACGTGCAACAGCCCTATAATCCATACATAAAAGCCTACAAGGAATTGATCTTTACCGTTTGCAGTTCGGCATGAAACACAGGCTGTGTAGCGCTGGACAGGAGTTTATCCACACCTCCCGATTTCTTCCACATCATTGTTTTTTTCGTTGGGGGTGCAAGGTCTAACGTAGTAAGAGTGTCTGTGCAGTTGTTAAGTTGGTTGTATATAGCGTTGCAGCCGAGTTCCTTGTTTACATCCACAAGCAACTTCCTCTTCCTTTTGTTTTTTTTCCTCTGGGTGACAGCTATTTAGAGCAAGGGAAAAAAAAAAAGTCAGTTTAATAAGTTCGATTCACAAAACACTTAAATGCAAAAAAAAGCACTGTGAATCAAATGGACAGGCCGATGACCTCCTGAAACATTACATAGAGTTGAAAGCACATGAGCCACTTCTCCAAAAGTTTTCATAAAGTATACCCTTTGTATTCTTGTACAGGAAATTCACACGTGTTTAAGTACGGAAGACATATGACTATTGTACTAAAGAACCAGGAAAATTAAGACTTAATGAGAACCCATGATATATCAACAAGACTGAATAAGCTAATCAGGAATAATCCATCAGGAAGTTAATTGTTCCAAGAATTGCTGATGTACTCAACAGGTTTTATTACCTCATAATTAGTATCTGTATTTGTCAGTTTAATCCTTTAGCAATTTAATTAAGATGTACATAGTAAACGCAGAAGACACACTTAGTTTGGTTATATAGCCATAACTTCCTGAATATTATTTTGACAGGCTGGAAAGTTCCAGTATTCTATATTAGTGTCAACATGAACTTGTTTATTTGCTAACAGCCATCAGTATGATAGGTGACATTTAGATTTACTCACAGAAGAAATGAAACATTTTTCTTTTTGGATCTTTTTAAAGTTAAAAGTTCAAAAACCAAACTTTCACAAAGGCCTGAAAGTTTTAAGATTGTTATTTTACACGTAAAAATCACTGACGTGTCACTAGCAATAGAAGTTCTTCAGCTGAAACTTCAGTAACAGTCAGGAACAGGCCGAGTTTGCAGCGCTCACAGACTGCAGAGCAACAAAACTTGATTTGGTACGCGGAAAAAAACTGTAAGCAGAGATTTGGGCAGATCAGATGAACAACCTGATACTGCTTTTGTATAATAGTTGCCATAAAATAGAACTCTGATGGCAGGAGCAGATGAAATCTAAAGTGGGAATAATGTTTTGCAAATATTTTCACTACCAAGAAGAAAAACAAATGTAGTTAACACAAACACTCAGCAAGAAACTGGTCAATTTCTGACCTGTATCATCAACTGGCTCAAGCACAAATCCTTCTTCTTTCGACAAAAGTGTTGTTTCATTCATTAGATGACTGACTTTCTCAACAGTGGTGTCGGCCCCGTTGGACTCAACTATAAGAAAACCCCAGCAAATAACCCAAAGAAAAAAAGTTTACAAGATGGAATAATGTCTCAATCTCATGACACAGAATGATACCAGACAAAAAAAAGATAAGAATTAGAAAACTATGATTTTGTCTGTATTCCCACAATCACTTAAACCAGTAATAACTGCCACTGCTGCTGCTCACATTCTGCACTGCACGCTTCCCTTTGCTGACATTGGAATCGGTGTGATTGGGGGGTGGAACAGACTGAAGAACTGATGTAGAGGAAAACCCACCTGATGAAAAGCGTTTAGGGGAAATGGCGTTTCTTTTCAATACCTATCTGTCTCCAGTTCCAGGCAACTGCGTGGCAGTGTGGATGTTTCTGTCAATGTAAAAGGAACAGGCAGTGCCAGCACCGGAACAAGGAGGGGTAAGTGCCATTGTTTCCCTTTAAAGCTGTTCCAGAATTCTCATTTTTAAAGTAATGTGTGCTGGGGGTATAAGGGTTTAAGATAAACTTTAAAAAATTAAATTAAAAAATTTTAAAATTTCCAAAATCA
The DNA here is from genome assembly GCA_013400135.1 of Rhinoptilus africanus. NCBI lineage: Eukaryota > Metazoa > Chordata > Aves > Charadriiformes > Glareolidae > Rhinoptilus > Rhinoptilus africanus. The sequence continues at coordinate 157,175 of VXBO01009780.1, read as the reverse complement.
AAAATTAACTTCATCTATATCAAATCAAAAGAAGACTAGCAACACCTTTATGAACTACTAAAGTGCCATTTGTTGACAAAATATGAAGCCAGAAATACTCATAGGTAAAGTTCAAAGTTACAGCATACCCTTATTCAGTTTCCTTTCCCTTATAAAATTGATATCATACTGTCTAAGCAGCAGGGTGGATCAACAGCATATCCAACAGGATGTCACATAAAAGCGTTTCAAAGCAACGTCAAGTTACAGATCTAGAATCCCTAGGTCAAATTAAATTATACCTAAAATGGTGGATGAAGCATAACAGAAAAAAAAAAAGGCAAAAGACACGAACAAAGGAAAAAGGCATGAGATATTATACAAAGCTGAATGTGAGTAACTTCAGGCAGGTACAGAGGGTTCGTGTGAGATGGAGCAGACGCTGCAAACTCACTGGCTGTGCTGTTCTCTGGCAGATCTTGTAACAAAGGACACTCTTCCTCCATATCTAGGCCACGTTGCTCATCCCTCAACAGGATTTCTTAAATACAAAATGCATAGTTTTAATCATTCTAATCCTTAGTAGTCATGAAGTAGCCTGATACAGTCTGACATTACTTATTTAAAGTTAATTCTGTGCAAACAAAAAAGCTCAGCTTCCATGGCTGTCTTCAGTATAAGTATAAAAAGAACATGATTCTTAATTTTGAGATTTCCACCTTTTCTTTGAAAAGTATGATATTGGTACTGTTTAAAAGGTATAAATTTATAAACGGTTACATAAATAATCTAAATCATAAAGATGTGGAAGCTATTTTGCTGCCTTTGTTATTACAACACAGGTAAAAATGTTGCATAATTTCACCTTTGAAAATATAAATTAATTTGTTAAACATAAAGAGTAAACTGAATGCCTTTAATTCTAAAAAACTGAAATATCTTCTTTAATGCAACTTTATTTGGCAATGTCTAAGTGACTGTAGATTTAGTGACAAGAAGGAAAAGAAAAAAAGGAAGTATGAAAACAAAAACAGAATTCATGTTTGAAAACAATCAATTTCATGCTGTCTTTTTTACTGGTTTACTGTAAGAATAAAACTATTTGGAAAGAAACTGATTCTATTCCCTACCAATCATATCTACAGCTTCCTCCTCATCTCCAAAACAGTCATTCTCAAAAGAGTAAGTATCTTTGCGCAGGGCAAACTGGTCTCCATTCACGCTCGCAGAGTTGTGATCAGCCACCAGACTGTTTCTGCTCGTTAAGATGCTGCTGTCAGAGAAGCTCTGTTGTCTTAGTGCGTCTGGTTCTTCATCTGAGTAAACACAGAATTTCTGATGCTTCCTCTGCATGAATTTTTCGAAACACACATTTATCCATTCCCTAATTTTTCAAATAATTTTGAAAAGACTGTAAGATAGTCCACACCTCAAATGGAATAAACAATAAACAATTTTAGCTAATTCAGTGAAAGGCAGAAAACATTGGGTTTGATTCTTAGTCTCCAATATCAGATTACTTGGGTAGAGTACTTACACAAAAATATAAGCACAAGACAGTACGACAGGCCAATCAGCACAAATATGAAACAAATGCACTTTTAATGATAGCTTTTTCACATGTGGAAAGGACTCAGACTGCACAAAATGTTGCATAAAACACCCTTTTCCTTATGTAAAATTTCTAATTTCTCAACTTCTCTCACCAAAGTTTCTATCACAGAGAAGTATATTGCTTTCGTAATCCTCTCTAAGTGTGATGTCTTCAGTTCTGCTCTGATTCAAGGTAAAATGTTCAGCAACATCAATGGCACTGATAAAAAAAAAAAAAATTACAGAGAATACAGTGTGAACTGAAACCCACTGACCATTTAGCTGGAATGTGAAAACTTGTTTCTAAAGAGTCTTCAATCCTGACGTTTTATTGTAAACCCCCAAAAGATAGCTTCTGTTTTCTATGGCATTGGAAGTACCCGGGCTGATCCTCACTTCCGTGGTGAGAGAACAACTGTTTCCCAAAGCTATTTGCATTCAATCCATTTAAAGTTTTATTGATAAAAATTCACTGCTTTGAATTTCCTCTAAAAGCTAAAAATAAGCGTATGGAAAACAGGTGCTATGTGTTTATTAAAACTGATGCCTCTAAGTATGTAGGCAGCTGCCTTCTTTGCTACCCAAAGCTCCTAGGCAATCTGCAACGTATGCTGAACAGTGAAGACTGAATCTGCTATAGCCATAACAGAACGTAGCTGGGGAGACGTCCACGAGGAAGGGAAAACATTTAATTAACTCAGCTTTGAAACATCCCCCCTGACCTGCAACTCCATGAACAAATGATTCAGATGTATGCTCAGAAAGCAACCCCCTCTAGAAACAGCAGGCATATTTATAAGGACAAAGGAAGCACCCATACTCCTCTCCGTATTTCTTGTTTCTCCGCTCTCTTCTGCCAGTAAACTTGGGCTTGTGTGAGTCCTGTTATCTACCAGACACTTGTCACATAGGAGGCATCTAATTAGTGTAACACCCTCATGTGTAAATCAAACCACACGGACTCTTTGGGTAGGTAGAAAAGGCACGCTTTACAGAGTTAGTGCACCAAGGTACTTCAATAAATAGTAATATATCACAGCTGTGCTTACAAAATACTAAACACTTAAAGATCCCAAAGATCCCATCAAACTGTATTTATGACGAGGTACAGAGAAAGCCTCAGCGGAAGTCTCTTATCCTAGACCTTTGGGGGCATCAGAGCTACCAGAAACACGTCTTGGCCTCCTGCTTTTTATCAGTTTTTCTACGTTAATGCTGATTTGTGTCAGAAAAGCCAAAGAAATATGCTGGCTTTTCATAGGGAGCCAAGCTGACTGCTGCTGATAAAATACCCAGACGCAAAGAGCAATGGAGCAGAAATTAAATACAGTTGCACAATGGAAGAGTACAACACTGGGAGGTTACTAGCCAAAGCTTCCTTGGTCTTACAACAGGATTTATACTAACTTTTATATCTGCTCTTGAGGTCAGAAAGCTCTTTGCAGGCTACACTCAGACAATTTAAAATTAGAAAACCCTGAAGTCTAAGTTCAATGCATTATTTCATTGTAAAGATCTGTTAATTAAACGGATTTCAAGGAACTCTACAAAAGCACAATTCCTATCATTGTAGCCGTGTAAAGCTGACTTGGAATTTAGGAGAATTCAGTTATCAAATCCAAACAATTCCGTCTGATTCTTGATCAGATAAGAGCAAATAAATATTTTTACTTCTGAAAATACTAAAATAATGAATAAAAACTAGGGAAGCATTTACTTCAAATCAGGTAGCGGTGTTTCAAAATCATGAAATTCTTCTGGTAATGTAATGGACTGATAAGCAGCCTCAAAGGTCTCCTCTGGAAGGTCAACAAGTCCTAAAAGAAACAGACAACATAATAAAATAAGCATCAATAAAATAAAAGTAATGTTCTCCCAAGTATGTATAATACTATAAATCTGTCAGGAAGGTCTGCTGTGGTTCTAAATAGCAAAAGTCTTAGGCACTTTGTCAACAGGAGTCCAAAGTGGAATTAAAATCCTTAATTTACATGTACAGTAGAAGCCGTATTTTTGAGATAGATACAGAAGAGTATGCTGCTACAGGACCTGAAATACTGTAAATACATCAGGTTTATGAACAGCTGCTTTAAGTCCCTGAAAGATTCTCACAGCTGACATTTAGCCTAGAGTCTTTCACACCACTTCAGATGACACTCCAGTGTCTGTATAACGCTATTCTCTATCATCAAATAATTACGNAGTCTTTCACACCACTTCAGATGAATTATTGCATTTTCTTCTTCTCTCCAGTGTCTGTATAAAGCTATTCTCTAGCATCAAATAATTACAAAGTCAGACTGCAAATACTTGGTAAGCAGAGAATCCTGGAACAATTCAAGTGAGAAGGGATTTCTGAAGGTCATCTAATCCAACCTTTTGCTCAGAACAGGGTTAATTTCTCAGTCAGATCACTTTTGACTATTTCTGATGGTGGAGATTCCACAGCATCCCTGAACAGCCTGTTTCAGTGTTTTATCGTTTCCACTGTGAATTCTTCCCCCTTTATACCTAGCTGGAATTTCCCTTGCTGCAGCTGTGACCACTGTCTCTTGTTCTTGTGCTGTGCAGCAGCTACTATAGCATCTGTTAAAAACAGGTAGTGCAATGCACTTCTCTTAAGTGTTTCTTCCAGAGATTTCCAAATGTTTACAAATACTAACTAATTGCAACCATATCCTTCAGAATAATGTGGAGTAGGTATTCACTATTCTGCAAACAGACCAGGTCACAAAGTGTGCTGAGGCTGCCAATAGATCCTGGTGTCCTGTTCTTTGCCCTTTTTTTAGACAACAGTGCCTCCCCATTTGGTGCCTAAGTACGACAAACATTCAGCCGCTGGAAAAGGATCCAGCCATCTCTGCTCCCTTCTTGCTGGCTACATGGCTAGAGCTCAAAACACGCTGTCAGATTTGGCACTAACACACTCTTAGACATGTTGTTGGTGTCATCAGAAATTAAAATTAATTATCTAGCAATGGAGGCTGAATTCAAGCTTCTTCTCATAAGACCACTTAAGATACTGCTTCTTTTAAAGGAGTTAAAGACCTGAAACGGCATTAAATTAAGCCAGACTAAAAATTGGCAGTAAGCACTAGCATGTTCAATTTCCTTCAGGATCAATAATGTGTATTTAATGGAAATATCAAAAAATTAACTTCTAAAATGAGGGATGTAAAAGACACAGATGGAAAAAAAATGCAGAATTCTGTACATACCTGGGCGAAAGGCTGTTTTCATTTTTGTCAAAGCTTCACTACAGTCTGTCAGGAGGTACTTTGCTTTCCTGTGGTAAATCCGCACAACTCCCAGGAGTAAGTGTCCAGAGGTTCGCAGAGCTATTGTAAACTTTGATGATTTAAGAAAGTTGTTCAGGAGTTAGTATTTTTTGCAAAAATACTGAAATTAAAATATTACATAGTAGTAACAGAGTGCTGGTAACATACACCAGTACAGAGCTCTACAAAATTCAGCAGGGCTTTATACTGATATAGAGGATCGGAAACAGAAATAAATTTTCAGAGCCAGGAAGTTCTGGGTGCCTCTGTTCCTAAACGTTGCCATGCCAAAGCGCAAGTCCTGGACTGATGCTCGTTCTTTATCTAAAACATCTCAGCTGATTGCCAACGAACAGTGTAACACATCCTGAAACAGAAAGTAGCTGTGCATATCCTAGTATTTGACACTTTGGTTGTTTAAGTGAGCCAACACCATAACTATGCCTTTATTTATGCAAAGTCTTCGTGCACCAAGTACATTCAAGGTGGTCATGGTGAGGCTAGACAGGACATCATGCAAGGGAAAGTAGAGAGCACTTAGCTATTACCTTTTGGAAAACACTTCCAAATAATATCAGGAGCATATAATAATAATAATATATTATAATAATAGTAGCATAATAACAACACCATTATTAGTCACAATCCATGCAAGACAGACAATGAAATTCAGGCTACCAAATATCAAGCAGGTATGTTTATGGAGCAAATAAAAAAAAAATCTGCTTGCACCAGCTGAAAGCCTTGGACCTCCCGAGCCATCGATTAGCGACAGCGCAAAGAGTTCCTCGCTGTTCCCTTGGATGCGATTGCAATGGTGAGGCCAAGGGCTGACTCACGGGTACGTGACTGCCTGCATCTGCGCTTGCTTGAGTCATACCTTCTCTGCGATACGCAGAGGACCTCAGCCTCCAGGACTGTTCAGAGTCTCTCATAAGCACTACGAATCCTTAATTATATATTTAATGGTTTATAATGGGGGACCTGGAAGAATTCCACTGAAAGTGGAAGTATGGTTACAATCTGTCGAAAGTTATTTATTATAACATCAGCAAATGCATTCTCCTCCAATGGTCTGTGTGCAATTTCACAGCAGTTTTCTTAGTCCCTTGGCTTCGGTTAAGCAGCTGACTTTTCAATCTTTTTGAGACAATTTCCTCAAACACTAGCGTTTCCCAAATTATTTTGAACAATACACACAGCTGGTACTCAAAAAGTCTCCAAAGAAAGACCAGTGCTACCACACCACTCTGCACTAATGGGCTCGTGTTGCAAACCCACGTGCCGTGATCCCTTGGCCAGCGATGCCCACGCAATGCTCTCTGGAGCTCTATCAGTGTGTGGAAAAATACATTTGAATATACTGTGGTCACATTTTCTTACGCTGCACATAAATGTATCTCCAGGAGTAAAACAGCAAGTGAAATATTTATATAACTGCCATTTAACGGGATGGAGATTTTATCGGAGTGAGAAGCGAATAAAATCAGAGTAGGAGTTTACCTCACACTGGTTTTGAAACAGCCACGAGTTTGTCCTACTAAGTCAATCTCCACGATAGGAATGGTCCCATCCTCTTGCAGAGGATGCACACCTCTACCCCAGGACTTACCAGAAGACACCTCGTCATGCAATAGCGTACCTTTGGCGAGATGATCTTTTCAATGGTAGCCTCTAAATTGCACTCAAATATGTGAGCTTTGGTGAGCTTCTTCTCCCAGTGGGCAGCAAGCCATATTTTGGCCAACGGCCCACGCTTGTTGACGAGAAAATGCATGTAGAACATGGTGCCGGGGCCGAGGCTCACAGGCCAACCTTGCTGCCACCTCCTTGGGCCGTTCCCCTTCCAACGGGAGAGGGATCCTGGGGCACAAAGCGGGAAGGGAGATTTAGTGGGACTTGAGAGGATGGAGAGACCCTGATGGGTGGTGAGGGGACAGGGGGATTCAGTGGGATCTGAGGGGATGAGGGGACCCAGCTGGGCACTGAGGGGACAGGGGAGATTTGGCGGGACCCTGAGGGGATGGGGTGGGGGGATTTGGTGGGACCCTGAGGGG
>VXBO01009780.1:131763-143952 GCA_013400135.1 Rhinoptilus africanus | reverse complement strand
CTGCGGATGAGGAGGGTGTCGGCCGAGGGGACGCGGGCGCTGCTGGAGAGCCAGCTCAGCCCCCCGCCACAGCCTCCCGAGGCGCCGGGCTCCTAGCCCCGCATGCCCCCGGGACGCCCTGCTGCCCTGGGGACCCCTCACCGCCGGCAGAAGTGGGGCTCCTCTCACCACCCCCCGACACCGATGCCATCCGGTGAGGCTTCACCCGCACCAACCTGGTAGCCTTCGGTCACCTTCTTCGCCTCCCCGGACGTTTCTCGGATGGGGGTCCGTCCAGCACTGGAGCGATGTGGCTTAGGGATGCCCCACTGGACTGCACGGGCTCTGCCGGGCTGTTTCCCACCACCAGCACCGGGGCAGGGTGGCCTTTGGATGCTCCGTTCGCCTCCCCAGCTCCTTCCTGGAAGGGGTCCTGCCCGCCAGCATCGCAGCAACAGCTCCTTCCAGAAGCCCGTGGGATTTCCGTGCCATGGCCTGCTGCAGCCCAGGTTGGACACGAGGCCGAGCTCCCCACTGCAGCCGGCTCCTTCCCAGCAGCTGGGAATGGCCTTTGGGATGGAGCTTCTCATCTCCTGCCATCAGTGACCTTTTTTAGCAATAGTTTCTTGTAAAACTCTGTGGCGTAGAGTTGGCGCTTGCACCCCTCTGGGCAGAAGAGGAGACAGCGCCCACGAACACCGTCCGTGTGGTGGGGTCCAGCCCCCCGCCACCCCCCAGCCCTTGCACCCCACCAGCCCCACTCTGGAGAGTGGAACGAAGGCTGGGACACACACCCACACGGCTCCGAGCATCCCGCTCCCACCAGCAACCCTGGAATGGCCTCCTCAAAAATCATGGTGCTCTGTCGGGAGGAAAGAGGACGATTCCCAATGCCTTGGAATGATGTGGTTCGTCTGTTCCCGTGTTAGAGAGGCAGCTCTGCCCGCCGGGGTGCCCGCGCACGAGCCTCTGTGCCCATGGCGAGGGCCATTGTCTGCGGCGTGAAGGTAAAATTGCATCTTGGGAATTAAACGTGAAGTATCATTAAAGCACAATGTTCCGTGGAAAGAAAAATCAGTCTGAGCAGGATGCCGAGGAAGGGAAATAATTATCCCATAGGAACACACAGACCCGCAAAAGGTGGTGTTTGTCATGAACTGCCACCGGTTTTTAATCCATCCCATAAACTACTCACTTCAAATATTTGCAGGTGGAGGCAAATCCCTCCAGACAGCCCAAAACAAGAGAAAAGTCATTTTTACGCACGCTGCGATTGCCAGGGTCAGCTTTTATTTCCGGGCTTCCAGTGTCCCCCGCGGATGCTGGGGACGGCATCCTCCACCCAGTGTTTTCTAATACTTTGAAGCTGATCCCTCCTGTTGCTGCAAAGGGCCGCGTGTCCCCCCCCCCCGTCACCACATCACCCCTCCATTCTCCGTATTTCTTGTAGGGTCCTGGGAAACAACCTCGAATGGCCTCACAGCTGCAGCCCAGGCACCTTTCCCTGGGATTAAACCACGCTTGGGGTGAAAGGGGTGTCTGTGCTTCGCGGTCCCCCGAAGAGGCATCACCTCTCCCCATGGCCCTGGGGCAAACGGCCACGAGCAGAACCTGCGGGGCTAAATGAAGGGCCCAAGCAAGGCAGGGGGAGCAAATGCCATCGCGGCTGTCACTGAGGGGCTTATCCTGGGGGCAGGGGCAGCCATGGTGTGGGAGGAAGGAGAGGAAGGGCAGGAAGGGGAGGAAATTCTCTGCCAGGGAAGCTGTGGGCGTTCACAAGACAACTGCCCTGGGGAAGGCAGAAGTCCCTCCTGCAACCTTCAGTGCTGGCCCTGCGAGCCCGTACGAGAAAATAGACCCATTACAGGGAGAAATCTTCCTCATCCGTTATTTTTTTTGCTAAATAAGGTGGAAGGGGACTTTCTAGGATGAAAGGCTGAGCCTGTTGGGAGGTTACTGCTGCTGAGCACCTGCTTTGCGCGAACATGAGAAATGATCCCATGGATTAGAGCATGTGGGTGCTCAAGAGGCTCTATGAGACGGGGCCGTCAGTGCTTTGTCAGCGTGTTGCTGGGCTGTCCCTCGAGGACCTGCAGGATTGAGGGGAAAGCCTCCCAGTTGAAATATATATATATTTAAGGTGAATGAAGTGCATTGAGGAAGACATTAAAGAAGTGGAGCCAAAAGCTCCAGGACTGGGAAGTGATTTCATGCAGAGCCCCCTTGGGCTGAGGTGGAGGGTGGCTGCGGCGAGGGGACATGGAGCTGCCAGTGGCCCCAGAGCCACGCTGTCCCCTGCCACAGCCAGCGGCCCCACGCGTCCTTTAGGATACTTAGGAAGCAATCAAAAATATTCCAGGGTGGTGAGAAAAGTCTGGCTGGGAAAGAGGGGGCTGACGTGGCGCAGCCTGGGCAGGATGAGGGTCGATGGCCCTCAGTGCAGGGGGGGCTTTGAGGTACTCCAGAAGAAGTCCCCCCCCATCCCCTGGAGGTGCAGCAAAACCAGCTGGATGGGAGAGTTTCGCCCTTACGTGCCATTTCGCGATCCTCTCCAGTTTCCTTGGGAGAAGCCAGTCGTGCTGGAGGAGGTGGGAGGTGCGGGATGGGCACCGGGAGGAGCGGGCGATGCCATGCGCAGCGATGAGGGGAAGGGTCCTGCCGCAGGGAGCACCGAGGGCCGCTCAGCGGGCAGCAGACACCAGCCCTGGCCCTGCTGCCTTCCTGCAAAGCCAAAGACAACTGCAGCTGCCTCGTGCTTTGCACGGCTGGACCCCAGGCAGGTCGCCCTGATGCCACAGGGATGGGCAGTGCGGCTGCAGCAAGAGGCGCTGGGCAGGGCGTGAGGCTGGCTCCCCACTCCAGGCCATGGAGTGCAAGGGCAGGCAGGTGGCAGGCAGCACATCCTCATCCCCTCCCTCAGCACAGACGCCTCCGCTCCCCCAGCTCTGGGGCTTTGGGGACGTCTCCGCTTGTGCCAGGGGTGAGCAGAGAGGGAACAGCCCAGCACGCCTTTCCCAGTCCCATATAATGGGAGCTGATTTGTTTTCCTGACTCTGCAAGACACACCGGTTCCTCCCTCGCGCCGTGCACGGGACACGTGGCATCCCAGGGACGGAGCATCGTCTGCAGCGTAATTAGCAGCACCGGGGGCTCTGCCTTTGGGAGCGCGTGGGGCAGGTGCCGCTGAGCTGGGCGGGCTGGCAGATGGCCTGAAGGACTCTCCGGGGATCTCAAGCCATTACCAATAATCCTGCGTCTTTCTTCAAACGTACGTGATGTGGAAGCGCCTCGCCGGTGCTGCGGGAGGAGGGAGGGCTGTGCCTGTGCCAAGGCCGCACACGCCAGCCCCAGCCGCTCTTCGCAGCTTCCCCGTAAAATTAACTCGAGGTGTGTGGCTTGATGTGCTTCCTTGCATGGTAATGCTTTCCATCACCTACATTAGCAGCAGCCGTGCCGGGGATGGAGATGCATGGATAGGAACCTGGACTGTCCCTCCTGCTGGCCGGAGACCTGGCCCTCACAGCCGCAGTGCTCGGCGTGGTGTGAGTCGGCAGCAGGGACGGGCGCAGGGAATGGGGTCTGTGCCCGGCCCCCAGCCCTGCGGATGGGGTGAGGAACACGGTCGGGATCGCTGGTGCCCAGAAGCCACCTCTGCCACGCTCTGGGCACCTCCACAGCCGCCCTTTGGCGAGAGCTGAGCCAGCCGCAGGGATGGTCTCCTGCCCTCCCGGAGAGGAGCATCCTCACCTCCTTTTACCCATCCTCTCCGGAGAGTGGACGGCACATCCCCCGGAGGCCCCAGGCTCAGGCACGGGCCTGCAGCGAGCAGGGCTCAGTGCCGGGCACTAGCCCCCTTTGAACCCCCTCTCCTTGCCCACCTGCTCCCCCAGCTGCACAGCACGACGGACTCGCTGGGGCTGAGCGCTGCAGACAAAAGATTGTTTATCAGGACCCGCCGCAGCCTCTCCCGGCGCTGGCTTGCTTTAATTAGCCCCATCAAAGCCGGCTGCGTCTCTCCCTCTTGAAAGGTTGCAGAACATGATTAATTCAAGCACAGAAAGCAGCCGCCTCCCGCAGAGAGGGGCCCCTCTGATAAGGGCAAAGCTGTTTCCTCTCCCCATGGTGCCCTCAACGCCACGCAGTGAGATCTGGGGCTCCTTTCTCCTGCAGCAAAGCTGTGGATGGGCTCAGGCTGCCCCAGGAGTTGGAGGGGACAAGCGGGAGCCTCACAGAGCCCTGGGTCTCCCTCCCCATCCCACCCATGCTGCAAGCGCAGACGCTGCCTGCTCCGGCCACCGCATCGCCCGCTGCCCTTCTGTGGGTCTGCAGGTGGGACTGTCCACCAAAGGTTCCAGAGACATGCAGTGGGCACATTCCCACTGGATCTGGGCTCACATCAGCTCTTGCCAACACTGGGATCCACGCAAGAACCCTGGGGAGATGCCAGGGATGCTCCAGCTGCCCCCATCGCTGAATTGCTATGGCCGGTCCTCCTCGCTCCCACCTCCACGCAGCCCAGGGTTGCACATGCCGTAACCCAGCTTTATTAGCTGCGTTTGTAGGCAAAGGGGTTTTAAAAGGAAAAAGCCTTTGGGGAAAAGAGATAGATGGGGGGGGATCACTTCCCCCTTTTTATTTATGCCAGCACGGCTGCACGCAGCGTACCAACAGCATTCAATACCCCGGAGAGCCAATTACTGCAAGGAGCGCAACCGGAGCCAAGGCCGGGCTGTTCTCCACTTAATTTTCTTAATACAGTCACATCGTCTCGGAAAACCGCTGCTGCTCAAGGGACAGTACAAAGCGGGCTCCCAGCGTGAATCTTCTGCCCCTGGGCGTGCCCGTCAAGGGAGCCCAAGGGCACCTTTGGGGCTTCCCTTCTCATGGTGGGGAGCAGGGCGCCGCGGCTGGGGCAGGGGAGCCGGGGGGGGCACCCCCAGCAAGCACCAACACGACACCGTTGTCAGGTTTTTATTTCAATCTCATGAACGTCCTTCCAAGAAATCAAACCATGAGAAGAAAAAAATAGTATGAACCCCTGACAGGACAGCCCAAAAATTATCCAACCCGGGAGGAGCTGCGGGGAAGGGAAGGGGTTTCCAGAAAGCTGCGGAGGCTGAGCCACACAGACCTCACGCGTCCTCCCCGAGCTGTTTGGCAGCGTTCAGCCAGGCAGAGCCACACCAGCCTTGTGCAAGAGGACTGACGGTAGGGAAACGTGTTCCTGTAAACCCCTTCTGCAAAGCAAATCCCACACCTGAGCAAGCCCCCCATGCACATCCCCAGAAGGGTCGCAGTTCAGTGGCGGACCCAGCTCTGCCGTGCCCAGAGAGCCAGCGCTGGACCTGGCCAGTTGTGCGCGTACCAAGAATCCTCCCTCCCACCCCAGCCCCGCATGGGTAGCCCTCGCCATGCTGCCTGCAAGGCTTTGTGTGCACCCCAGGAATGAAGGACAACAGCTGTAGGGAAGAGAGGGGGCAAGGTGAGGCCAGGAATTCAATACACGTCTCTTCTCATGCACGCTAAAGGCGTTGCTGTTAGTGCTCTTGAAAGCCAGTGGGCACGGCCATGTGGAAGCCCATCTCAGCCGGGGGGGTCTGCCCGTGGAGACCTCGTGGGATGGGCCTTCTATAGCCCTTCAGGCTGATCAACACTTCACTTGGATAAAGAGCGAGAGCATCTCTGCATGCGGAGCCTGCTCTGGCTGCCGCCTTCGGCCAGGCTACTGCAGCTCCCCAGCACGGGAGCGGCAAGAAGCCGGCTCCCTCCTCAGCACCGCCCGCCCGCGTAACCCCAGCAGCGAAAGCGGTGCCACCCCAGAGAAGCAGAGGAAACCCCACAGCACCTGGGCTTTTCTTGAAGCACCAGGATGCACCCCTCGCTGCCACCTCGCGCGGGGCAGGACTTCAGCGGGGTGGCAAATGGCCAGGCAACTTCAGAGGAGCACGGCAAGAAATGGACCTACTGCCTCCTCTTCTGTTCTGCACACAGGGAAACCTTTATAGCTGGTCTGACACAGGAAGGTGGCCCCGAACGAGAAGAAAAACACTGCTGAAAAGATCGAAGTCCACCGAATGGGGAGCAAAGAGAGGAAAGCACCCCTGCTTCCCAGGAGACTGCTCTGGCCTCAGCCAGGAGAAGCCATGTGGTGACTCCTCACATGAACATGTCATCATAGCCTGGAGGGGGAAGGTGGTCAGGATCTGGCCTGGAAAGAAATTCAGAGCAGAGTCAAAACCAGGAGTGAGAGATCAGTCCCACAGCAACAGGGGATGAGCCAGGAGACCCAAGGGCAGCCCGGAGAGCAGGGTGGGGATACCAGGCGCAGCCAAATACCTACCCCGGCCTACCAGCCCCTACTGGGCCAAAGGGGTCGAATCTGGCGCCTGGTGGAACTGCTCCTGGGGGAAGCCGGCCTGGGATACCCGACGATGGGTCAATGCCGGGCTGCGGGATGCCAGACCGGAGAGGATCCACAATCATTCCCCCACTCCGACCTCTGGGGAAAGGCAGAGAAAGAGATGAGATTGGCACTGGTGAGAGGCGAGCAAAGCGTGTCCCCGTGCCAGACCTCTGCTGCAGGAATGCTGGGCACGGGAAGGTGGGGTGAAGCTGTCCAACAGCATATGGGAAGGAAAGCACCCCTGACCCGACCCTCACCTAACTGAACTGCAGCACTAGCCACGACGAGCCAGTGAGGTGAGCCCATGGCAGTAAGAGAGACCTTCATGCCTGTACCTGTGAATACGTAAGAGTGCTGAGGCACAACTGATCCTTGTCCCAGGGAGGCTGCTGTCTGCAGCAGGGGGGAACCCAAACGCATCACCCCCTGCTCCTGCCCGGGGCTATCACAGCCTGCAGACCTGCCTGCGCTACGCCACAACACAAGGTTGGGGGCAGGATGTGAATCACGGCTCACCATCATGCTAAAGTGGGCATCTTACTGCTGCAAAGCACGGGCCCAAGCCAGGGCACCAGCAAACACCCAGGTACGGGTACCAGTGTACCCAAAAGCCTATCTGGAGACATGCACAGGGAAGAAACAGCCTTTGCCCGCCTGCCTTCCCCAGAGGCAATGCCAAGAGAGACACAGAATAGCAGAGAGGCAGCTTCCCTCTTCCCCCGGTTCCGGCAAGGAGCCATTTAAGGCATCAGCAATGGCTGCTAAGTCCCGGTGGGCGGCTGACTGTCCCTGCGGGAAGCGATGGACCCACTGTCCCTCGCTGCCGGTTTGTATTCCCATCCCTGCTCTCCCAGGCGAGCAGCACGTCCTGCCCTGAGCAGTGTTGCAAGAGCTCACGGACGCAGCCGGGGCTCCCACCAGCCTTTCCAAAGAGCTGCCTGGAAGTCATTTGCTGACCACGGTGGCTCCTCGGAGCTGCCCCACGCTGTGAGTGCCATTCCTCATGGTCGGCTTTGTGCAAACTCGGCTGGAGCCTCTGGACACCGCTGCCATCATACAAGTCATTAACAACAGCGCTAATGAGTTCCATTACGCCAGGCCGGCTGCCCAAAGTGCCCCAGCACAGCCAGGCCCCACGAGCATATGCCTGGGAGTCTGGGTCTCCAGCCCCAGCACTGGCAGGTGTCAGCGCACAAATATGCTTCCACTTACAATCTGTTTTTTGTCATTTACAGAGAAACTTCTGATGAAGGACTGGAGGTAGCGAGAGAAAGAGGGTCCCCCCCGACAAATGAACCTCCACTCCTCGTGATATCAAGTTTCCTTCCAGCCACCCAGGCTCCAGGCCTCTCCTTCCAGCCAGGCAGGACGTTTTCAGTTGGTCCTTTTCTAGCCAAACCCATGGAGAACTAAGTCTTGCAAGAGGGGAAAAAATGCGATCCTCACAGGAGAGTGGTTCCAAAGAGGACTCCCCTGGGCCGCAGGATGCTCTGCAACGACTCCAAGAGCTGTTTTTTGTCTGACTGTGTGCTTTTAACTGGAATGCAAAATGACAGGTTCTCCTTGCCCAACCAAACCAAAGACATATCTGTGAAGATCAGTCCCCCAGACAGACCCACTTTTACCCAGGCTTTTTCTCAACTGCTTCAGACAGCCGGGAGGCTCACAACTGGGACTCCAGAATCTGTGGACACGGCTTTAAGCCTCCCCTTCTCCAGACTGCTAGGCTGTAGACACAGCAGCTGGTAACGTTTTAAATTAGAGGCTTACATTCACTTAACGATGTATTCAGCTTTGATTTACTGAAGGAATTACTGCATGTTAAATGAATACAAGCTGATTATTAAACAGACGCAGATTGCAACCTATCATCTATGCAAGAGACGGGATCTTATTACGATATTAGAACCATATTGAGGATTAGCAACTGTCAATTGGTCCCTTGCAATTTGCACTGAGCAACTGTCCCATCGTTGTCCACACTCAGAGACGCTCTGCTGGACGCCTGAGCCAGGCGGACTCCAGCTGTTCCAGAGAAGGTCCCCAGCCACCCCCACACATCCCAAGGGCAGAGCAGGAGATGCTCCACGGGCACACAAAGCACAACCTCTCCCAGCCATACTCACCCAAAGGGGTCCAGGTCTTCCCCACCAACAGCGAAGGGACTCAAGGGGGAAGGCCTGAAACACAGAACACAGAGAGACGTTCAGCGAAGGGGAGACCGGCTGTGTGGAGTGAGCAGAAGCAAGCGAGCAGGCAGGACCCAGCCGTGCTCATGGGTGCTGTCCCACGGCAAGCCCTGCAGCACCTAAAGGGCCCTGGAGCCTGCAGGACCCTGCGTGAGCAGGCTGGCGTTAGGAGTCACCTCATGCCCAGGACGCAGCATTCCCTGCTCCAGGGTGCAGCTGGGTGTGGATGCAACGGTGTGCGTGGCAGCCTTGCAGGAAGCTTGCTGAGATGAAGGGGTCCCCGCTGTTCCCACTGCTCCAGGCTGGAGCTGTTTGTGGACACTGGGAGTTTCCTTGCCAGGGGCTCCCTGAACAGTGTCAGGCAAGGCCAGACTCACCAGCGCGTCCCAATTGGAGACACAATGACAGTCTTGCTTCCAGAGTGCGAGGACAGTGGGGCGGTGAGCCTGCAGCCAGCTGTCACATTTCCTTGCCAATAATACGTGCCAATAACAGGGTTTCAGAGCCGTGCCCAGCTCCAGCCCGCCTGCCCAGGCCTCCCCAAGGAGCATCGCGCACCCTGAGCACCAGCAGACAGCAGTGGGGTTAAAGAAGCAAGAGGTGACACGCAAGGCAGAAGCCACGGGCAGTTCCCAAGCGAGGGCAGAGCCACCACAGTGACTGTGACTTCCAGACAAAGGGGATTACAGCTTGAGAGAGGGGGGAGCCCGCCTGCTAGGTATAAGGGATGGCTGAGCACAATGGGGCCAGGGAAGGATGGTGAAGCGGGTGCCATGTGCCCCCTCTCTCCAGCTTTCCCAGCAAAGGGTTTCAAAGGGAAAGCGGGTCAGTAGAGCAAGAAGAGGTCTCAGTTCCCCTCCACCAAGCCTGCACCTCCTGGGCTGTCCCCAAGCCCCGGCTGGGTGCACCGTCCTGGGAGGGCAGCTCTACAGGCCACAGCAGGCAAGAGGCTCAGAGGCAGCCCCAGCTCTGTGCCAAGTGAAGGCAGAGCTCTGCACCCACCACACGCTCTCCCCCCTGAGCACAGACCCCACACCTTGATCTGCCACACAGTGCTCTGGTGTCTCTCCTGGAGGCTGCTTGGGCCCACAACGGCACCGTACTTCCCACTGCTGTCCCTATTCTGTCAGCCCCGGAGCCCTGATGGTCCTTCAGCCAGCACAGAGCAGGGTCATCCTCCTTCCACCCTTCACCTTCCCCAAGCCCTGCATGCTTGCCCTCTCCCTCCTGGGTCTGCAGGTCTCTAGCTGCACCCCCAGGCAATGCCAAAGGAGGGTCAGACCAACACATGGCTCCAGAACAGGCCATCCCTCATCAGGCAACCTAAATCAAACCCAAGCATGCGGCCAACGAGGTTGAGACTGGCTGAGAAGGGTTTGGATCCCCTTTGCTCCTCATCGCACAGACAGGGACCAGAGGTGAAGTTTAGAGAGCTGTGCCAGGACCACGTTCCTTCTAAGGGAGGACTGTCAGCAGTTACACACTCTTTACTCACCAGGATGGTGCTCTTGTGCCTGCCGGCTGCCGGGGAGGGACCCTGAGGGGGTCGTAATCCCGGGGCAAGTCAGCATCCTTCTTCTCAGCCTCCGGCTCCTTTTTGACCTTTCCTGTGGGGCCACTGAGGGGAGCGATGATGCCCGAAGCAATCCTCGTCCTCAGCTCCTCAGTGTTCTTGTACACCCTGCAGGGAGGAGACACGAGGTGGTGGGCTGGGGAGGCCATGGCACCTGGGTGTGAGGTGCTGGACAGGCTGGAAGAAGAGTGGTGAGGGGACGGACAAGCCCAAAGCATCCCTGTCACAAAACATGTCCCCAGCAGGCAGCACAGAGGGGACAGTAAAGGGTAACAGCACTCAGTGGCACCAAAGCTTTGATTGTTTAAGAGGGCAGAGGTGCCACCCAGCCCAGGGAAATCCCTTGTGCTGTGGCCACAACCCGACCAGTTTGCAATGGAGGAAACCACAGCACGTGGCACTGGTCTTTCGTGAGGCCACAGGGTGGCCAGTCCACAGCTGAAGCTGTAGCACCGCTGGGCAGTGTCCACCCTGCACACCCAGGCAGGCAGTGCTCTGGAAAGAAAAGTGCTGGGCTGTCCCAGCCCGCTCCGATCCACAGTCCCACTACCCCTTAAATCTCTCTTGCCTGCCAGCAGTGCAGACAAAGGCAGGGGACGGAGCTCTGGCTGCAT
Source organism: Rhinoptilus africanus (assembly GCA_013400135.1). Taxonomy (NCBI): domain Eukaryota; kingdom Metazoa; phylum Chordata; class Aves; order Charadriiformes; family Glareolidae; genus Rhinoptilus; species Rhinoptilus africanus. Next base: position 133,194 of record VXBO01009780.1, on the reverse strand, counting down.
TTCAGGGCTGGCTGGCTGCCCTCGGGGTTTGTACTGGGGAAGAAAGTCCCCCAGACTCCTTCTTCCCCATGCCAGTGGGATATTTTCTCCCACAGAAAATGCCAGGAAACTGAGATTACGTGTGGAAATCGTCCAGGTGCTCCGGGTTGATGTAGTCGGCCACTGCCAAGGTCACATCTGCCACCTTCTGAGAACTGCGATCCTGGCAAAAGACAGGTGAGACACAGAGTGAGCAGCCTCACAGAGCAGGGGATGAGGGAAGCAGCAAGTACAATCACAGCCAGAGGCCTGGAGGCTTGGGAAAAAAGGAATAGGATCACCTGTCCCTGTGCTGTGCCCAAATCCCCAGGAAAAAACAGACTCCAGTGTACAGCGAGGTTCTCCCTGCTCGTTCCCCCAGTCCAGGCTGCAAAGGTTGAGACTGAGCAAAAACAGCCTGGGCAGGTGCTTGTGGAGAACAGAAGAGATCCACAGACAAATTCTAAGCTGTGAAGGGGACATAAAAGGGGCAACTCCTGGGTCAGAGTGTGCAAGGTAAGCTGCGTTGCTGCAACAATGCAGCCGGTGTTTGACCAGCTTCATGCTGTGCCGCATGTGCTGCGCAGGCAGATCTGCAGCCCCTAACATCCCCTGGGTCTGCCCCATCCTGAGGGACAAACATCCCTGCAAGGTAGAACAAGTAACAGCAAAAATTTAAGAAATGAGCCCTGCTGTTCTTTGGACATTTTGGGCGACAGCAGCCGCTGCACCTGAAGGACCCCAAACCCGCAGGGACCAACCCGGGTGCTCACCATGGCGTTGAGGATCATACTGTCTTCCACCATGATGGCCTTCAGCAGCAGCTCACGGGCATCGTCGCTTGACTTGTAGCGCAGCGTATACACTTCCTTGTTGGCTTCCCAGCCGGCAGGCAGCAGTTCCGACTTCCTTTCATCAGGACCTGGCTACAAGAGGACAGACGTGCTGCTGAGACTCTGCCCACAAACACAGCATGCCACCCATCTGCACAGAGAGCTGTGAGGGAATCTAGGTCTCCTAGTGAGGATCTTTCAATGCCTTCCAGGTTTCAACTGCAGGAGGAGGGGGGTATTTTCCACCAGCAGGCCCTGCCTGCCTGCCAGTCTTGCACAGGGTCCCTGCGCTGGGACAGGAGGGACACAACCACCCTTTACTTAGGACGAGGAGGCAACAAAGACCCAGGCTGGGGGATGCTGCTCTTCCCTGCCTGGCATCTCTCAGCTCCCCAGCACGGGACAAAGCTGTCTGAGGCTGTTGTCCTGTTTGTCCCAGCCCCACAGTGGTGCTGCCAGGAGGGACTGTCCCACACTGTCCCCTCCTCTAGTATTGAGGGGTTTCTCTGCCAAGATAGTGCCCCGCACCCCCACCATTGCCCCCTAGCACCGCACCAGGCACCCTCACAACAGCCCCAGC
>VXBO01009780.1:113239-131062 GCA_013400135.1 Rhinoptilus africanus | reverse complement strand
CTCCTGGTTCTTCCTCAACACTTAATAGAAAAGCATTAAACTCCCCGTCCGCTGCCATAGCAAGCCTTTTCCCTGCGACCAAAGGGATGGAAGCACCTAGCGGCCATCGCCAGGGTTATTTAATTCCTCCCGCAGCTCCTTTTCACTGGGCCACAGTATTTGTAACACCTAAATTCCGTTAAAAGTTGCCACTGAAAGGTATTCAGGGTTGGTTTTTTCCCTGCTGGTGTCTCCGGTGTGGCTGGCAGGAGGCTGCTGCTCAGGGGGAAGCAGCCCCATGCCGGGGAGCGCCATTGTCTGCTGCTTTCCCAACCCAAGCTCCAGCTCCTTGGGGACCCTCATCTTGACTTCATTATGCGTCAATGAATTAACTTGCACTGTCCGCTCTTTCCGTTTCCCCCTCAAGAAGTCACTGAAGCTGAACAATTGACCGCAGACTAGGGGGCCTGCTCTTCGCACGAATCATCGCCGCACTGGCTGGGGAGCTGCCGCATCTCTCCCCGTTCCCCCCACCAGTCCCGGATCCGTGGAAGATGGCCACGGCTTGGAAACCAAGTGAGCCGCCCTGGCGTGCTGGACTCGGCAGGAAAGCTACTGCTGACTTTCCACGGGGCCGGGATTTCAGCGCCGGAGCCTCGCGAGGGAGGGAGGCATGGGATGGGGATGCGATGAGAACAGCAGGAAATGCCTCAGCCGGAGCTTTTCCAGCGCTGGGCTCGTGATTCACAGCAGCAGGCACTGCTTCCGTCCCACGGCTTGCTCCCGGCGGGCAGCAGCCGCGGTTGCAGGCTTTGACGGCATCCACATTTCACTTTCCCGGCACAGCCCGTCCCTGGGTGGGTGAGGCGGGTACCCCGGTAGCTTCATTCCAATGCTCCCTCCTGAGGCAGAATTTAAAATCTTGGGTGTCCCTCCAGAAACCCAATCCCAAATCCTGTATCCCAGCGCCACTGATGGGCTTCCCGCCCTACCTGCGGACCTGCCACAGGTGCAGGAGCGTGTGGGTGTTTGGGATCGGCGACGGCGGGAGCTGGTGGTGCCTTGGTGGGGCGAGAGGCGGCAGGAATGGCACAGAAGCCGTGCCGAGCGCTTACCAATCTTTCATTTTTCCATCCAGCTTGCTGCCATCCCCATTCACCCACCATCTGCCGCCCACCCTCTCACCCATCACTGCGCGCTCCCATCCAGCCATCAGCTTGTCCTCCTGTGGGATCACCTCCGTATCCATCCTTAATTTATTTTCCCTTCCCTATGTCGTGCTGGCTGCCCCGGACCACACACGAGGGCTGACTTTTGGTGCTGAGACCCCCTCCCTTGGCTCGAGCAGCCCCTCCGTGGGCACAGCATGGGGTAAAGCGGGATATCTCCATGCGTCCCCTCCCCACGGGACCCTCCTTGGAGCCGGGCCCCCACTGTACCTGAGCCCAACAGCCCCAGGGCTGGCGGCCACTACATCAAAGCTGCCATTCCAGCGCCGGCGGTGCCTCGCCACGCCGGCCTGCGCCACCCGGCTCCCCATCGGCTCCTTCCTTTGCTCCAGCGTCTCACTCGGTCTGTAGCTCGTCGATGATGAAAACCACTGGCCACATGAAAGCGGCTCCCCTAATGCGAGTTAGGGGCCTGCAAGCTACGTGGGAGGTAGCGGACGGCACAGCCCCGGCTGGGACGCAGCGGCCAAGTCATTAACGAGGTGACGAGGATTGCAGAGCCGGCTCGTTAGTGCTGCAAGGCAAGTGCGTCACGTTGGCAGACAGGCAATGCCAGTGCCGTCATCGGAGCAGTCGGAGCAAAGCCGGGAGTGGGAGCGATGCTGCGAGAGCTGAGCGAAGCCCCCGGAGCAGCCGATGCCCCAAACGCCTGCACGTGTTCGTGAGGATCCGTGCCCGGCTCTTGCACCACCCTCCTGCCCGTGGAAATGCAGAGGAAGCTGCATGTGGCGCTTTTCCTCCCTCTTTTACCTGGGAATGGGATCCATGGGGCCATGTGGCTTGTGGAGAGCTGGCTCCTGGCAGGAGCGGGGCCGGAGGTGATGTCCCAGGGGAAGCGGTGGCTGCAGCCGCCCCGGCAGGGCGGTGGTGCTCGGAGCAGGTAGAAGGATGCATCAGCCGGGGTCACCTCCGTCACACAAACCACAGCCTCCCCTGACCTTCATACTTTCCTGCTGCCTCACTGCTCCCGGTGGATGCGCCCACTGCGGTGTCGTAACGAGCAGAAGAAGAAACAGATTTCCCAATCGCCCACCCCACTGGCAGATCCTGAGCCCTCCATGTCGGGAACGGCAGCCAGCACAGCCGGGGCAACTGGCTCAGCCCGGTGCCATGCCGTGTGTGCCAGGCATTGCCCGGCGCCCCGTGGGAGAAGGTAGAGAGGGGCTGTGGATAATCCCTGGCTGATGTTCAGGTGTTGCAGGCTGCCGTTGTTTGAGAGCATCATCCCTCCCTTGGGATCAGCTCGCTGTTGCTCCTTTTCCATGGATGGGAAAGCCCATGGGCATCACCTCATCCAGGGCGAGCAGTGCTGGGCACCAGGGGACAACACCGCTGTGTTTCCTACCGGACTGCCCACACTGCTCTGTGCCGGCAGCAATTCCCAGCTCACAGCCGGAGGGAAGGAAGGGGATCCCCCATTGCAGAGCAGGGAGAGCCAGGGGTGCCGGAGCAGCCTCCTCCAAGCCCTGCTCATCGGCCTGGGGTTTACTGGCACATGAGGAGCCACCTGAAGGTGACCAAAATCTCCGTGCCAAGGGACATGGGGAGGGACAGGGCATCGGTGGCTCCTGGGACAGGCTTCGCCCCTCGCTTTCAGGGGGCTCCCATCGTTGCCTTGAGAGGGGAGGTAGTCACTCCGTGAAAATTTGGCCTCCTCTTCCTTTCCCCCAAACTCAATTCCGGGGGAAGATGACACCGAGGCAGGAGAAAGGGGCTTTTTCTCCGGAGAAGAAATTCAAACCACATGCGGGCGGGCTCTCCGCAGTAGCAGGAGGAGGCACCGGGAGTGCGAGAGAGCAGGCTCTCAGCAGCGAGGCCAAACGTAACGTCAATTAGCACTTTCGGGACTCCGAACATGCTTGAGTGCTGTGCTTCGAGCAGGCATAATCCCTGCTGGAGGGAGGCTGCCAATAGGGTTTGAAAATAATTAGGAAGCCCAGAGCCCCACTGCTTCCCAGAAAAGCCTGTTAGCTCTGCGGTGGAAACCTTGCTTGCAGGGAGCGCGATGCACAAACACAGTCGTGACTCATCAACTGGATGGAGCTACACTCAATTTTTTGGAGGTCAACACACTCGAGTCCTGATGAGCTTTACCCTTGGTGGGGCTCCTGCCGCTCTCTTTGCCTGCCTTAATCCAGGGGATGCCCGACACGCCTGGGAGTAACAGGGACCATTTCATGGGCCGTGTGTCATCCAGAGGCACCAACACCTTCCACAGGGGCAATGGTGATGGGGAAACTGAGGCACAGAGGGCTCAAAGCACCTGAGCCAGCGGCCTTGAGGGCAGCAGCAACCCCGGTCCCCCAACCCGCTGCCCCCGGCTGGAGCCTGCACCCCACCATCCCCATCCCTGCAACCCGGGTGGACGCTGCCATCCCCTCTCTGCTCTCGAAGGACCTCAGACGTGAATCCGAATGGCCCGGGACAGCCTTGGAGGAACAAAACAAGACCATCAATCACCCTTGCTTCACTCCCGCCCCAGTCTGCAGGCTGAGCCGGGTTGCATTGTGCGGAGCCGGAGGGACCCCACATCAAAGCGGGGACCAGCCGGCTGCCGGGCCCCCCCAGCGCCCAGACGGGCAGCGCCCTGCCCACGAGCTGCCTGTCTGCGCTGCCTGCGCGGGCTCTGCCTCCGCTCGCTGCCCGGGGCCAGGCGGCAAAGCCGGGATGCAAAACTGCTCCCTGCTCCGGGTACGGCGGGGGGGTGCCCCAGGCCACGTCGGCTGCGGAAAGCATCAAAGGCTGGAGCGGGCGGATGCCGCCCTGGGGTTGGGACCTCATCCCAGAGCCGGCAACACCTTCCTTCCACAGGGGTGAGGAGGAGGAGGCGGCACTGCATGCGGAAGAAGAGCTGGTCCCATCCTGAGCTCCTCCCGGAGCACTTCAGAGGCTGCACGAAGCCCGCGGAGCCGCAGGGACGGCACAGCCTGCTCCTGCGGTGCAGCTCCCGCTATCCTCACAAGACCCTTTCCTTTGCAGTTCCTTCCATGACACATGGCGGTCGCTTCCCCCCAGGCTGCTGCCCCGGCGCTGCTGCAGACAGTACATTCATTTTTGGATGTCGTTTGCAGCTCCCCGGCGTTTCTCCCCATCCCAGGCACGCACGGATGGTATGAGGCAATGTTCTCGGGGAGTATCAGCTTCCCGGCCCAGCGCTGTTGGGTAAGCGCTCGCCTTTATTCTGAGGAGCTGGTATCCCCCGACGAAACCGGCCTGACGTGCTGCCCGGTGGGGCTGGGGACGGCGAGGGGGGAGCAGGGGGTCTGGTCACGGTGGACTGGGCTGGCCCATGGTGAGCCAGCAAGGGTAGCCATTTGGGATGGGAGAGGTCTGGGCCAGGGAAAGCATCCAGATCCCCCCGGAGCAGCACCCATGTGCGGGTGCAGCGGTGCAACAGCAATTTGGGTGCAAACCCCCAAACATCCCCTATTTCCTATATCAAATTTCCTATATCCCCTATAGTAAAGGGTCGGGGTGGCTCTGTCCTGTGACCCACAGCGCAGGACAGAGCCGGGAGGACCACGGCTCTGCCTGCAGGGAGCCAGCCTGAGCCCCAGCTCCTGCATCAACCGGCCCCGCCACGCACAGCCCCCTCCCACACCCCAAAACGGGTCTGTGCCCTGCTCCAGCCCCGCTGCGGCGCTGGCTGCCAGGCCACCGATGCCGCAGCATCACGGATGCAGCTGGGAAAGGGCCATGTGGACACCCGGAAAGCAGTGACCTGCCAGCGGTATTGGCAGCCCGGAGACCCTGAGCATTGTCAGGGAGGGGATGGAGGCAGCAAAATCCCATCACAGGGTGGGTTTTATCATCTGGGTCGAGGGCAGGGTGGTGGGGCAGCCGGTGCCACTCTCATTCACCTTCCCCGAGGACACGCAGAGTGGGGGACTACCTCCTGCCATCGCAGCCTGCGGTACATGTGTGCCGGTGGTAGGTAACAACTGACATTTTTTCCAGTTCGCTAATTAAGACACGGAATAAAAGTCCCTAAAATGCGAGGCTGGGTGTTTAAAGGGAAAATTCTACTCCAGGTGCCAAGTTTATTAAAAGAAAGGGAAAAAAAAAAAAAGAAGGAGGAGAAGCAGGGCCATATGCTGGGCAAAGAACATGTGGGGAAGGAGATGCCTGTGTGGGGTTGGGTGGTGTGGGGTGCGTGGGGGGGAGCGGTGAGGGTGGGGGCTGCAGTAAGCCCCCGTGTCCTGGTGCCAGTGAGCCACCAAGGTGCCGAGTGGCTCCCGGGAAGCCATGCCCTGGCCGTTGCTGCGAGATGGGAGGTCCCAGGCTCACCCCGTGTGCCCGGAGCATCCTCCAGCGGGTCTGACGCCCTGACAGGGCTGATCTGGATCCTTCAAAGGTTTCTCCATTAACTGGTAGGAAACTGCCCCAAACTGGGCTGATGAAGTGGGAAGCGTTCTCAGCGCTGCTGCCGGAGCTGCCAGGACAGGAGGAGGACGTGCTCAGCCGGGGGCCATGGTTTGATGCGATGTTTGGGGAAGCAAAACCCCCCTGGCTCCTGCCAGCCACCGCCGGGGGGACAGGGACCCCCGGCAGTGCCGTCCGGCCAGGCTGGGGGTGGCAGAGCCGTGGCCCCCGGCCCCCGCGCCACCCACCTCCGCCGGGTGCCTGCGCACAGGCGCGGCATTTGCACTTAACACATGTAAAGCATTAGGATTTGTTTAGAAGCCCTTTATTGTCATATTTTGTTCTTTATTTCCTACAAATTAAATTTGCTGAGGGATATGTGCGGATTGTGAAATTATTTTGAGAATAGTTCCTCTGGGTTTTTTAATTTCCTTTGTATTAAATTTTTACAGTGTTTAAAAGACTATGAAAAATCTTAAAAAAAAAAAAAAGAAGAAGTAGGACAAAATCCCAGGGAAGAAAGGAGAAGAGCCCGAGAAGGTGACCAGCTCACGGGCTGGCGCTGGGACCAGCCACTCTGCCTCTGTTATCGTGGGCGCTGGGGACAGTCTGGCACAGATGCCACCCTCCTGCTTCCCTCCGTCCTGGCGCTGCCTTGCATCGGGGACCCGGGGCTGGGAGAGATGCATCTGGCTCCCCCGAAGCCAATGCCGGAGCAGGATCTGCCATTTGCCAAGTACTGGGTGGCTGCTGCTGTTCCCACCAGATGCGTGGCTCACCCTTTCCCTTTCCTTCGCTCCCGGTGCCGGATCGGGGCAGGGATCCCTCGCACGAGGCCATGGGGCTCCACCGACCTCCCGCCTGCGTTTCCAGCCCAGAAAAATTGTTTGCTGCAGACATGAAAGCCCGCGGCCGGGCTATCTGAATCCACCCTCCCCTGCGAGCGATTTCCAACGTGATAATCTTCCCAATTATTCCCTTGAGCTGCGACTGCTGCAGAAAGCCGAGCTGCCCCCCGTGAAGGGCTCCACATCTTGGAAGCATTAGGGACCCCTTTCGCTGCCGGGACATGCAGCGTCGCGGCGATGGCCGGCCGGGAGCCGCCCTCCCGCCCCTCCGTCCCCTGCTCTGGGTGTTTCCAGCTCGTTAAAATCGCAGACACATTTCTCATCTCTTTATTTCTACCACTGTCATCGTCATTGTTTCAGGCTGGTGCAAATTGGGAACTGGCCGTGCACTGACGCTGCTGCTCCGCTCCACCCGGCAGCCACCCTTGCCCCCAGGATGCGCAGGAGGATCCTGCTCCGGGGATGGGGATGGCACTGGCCTCCTGGCACTGCCTCCCTGGAAGCTTTTGCACCCACGTGGAAAATAATTATGCAACAGGATTTCACCATTAATAACAAGGAAAAGGAAGGATTCGGTGAATGCGTAACTTCGATTGAGAGCAAGAAGATGCCAGGGCTGCGTACTGGGATGCCCAGTGCAGTAGGATGCTGATGGAGAACCAGGAGCATCATCCAACTGGGGAGAATGACAGAGGGTGTTTGAATAAAACGAGAACAGCACAGCCTTCAAAGGAGGCGGGGAGGCAGGGAAGCAGGGATGCAGGGATATGGGGCTGCAGAGATGTGGGGGTGCAAGGTTTTTGGGATGCAGGGAGGCAGGGATGAAGTGATGCAGCGATACAGGGATGTGGGGATGCAGGGATGCAGAGATGTGGGGGTGCAAGGGTTTTGGGATGCAGGGATGTGGGGAAGCAGAGATGCGGGGATGCAGGGAAGCAAGGGCCGACCTGATGGTCCCTCTGCCCACTGCATCCCTCTGCCCACGCAGACCCCCTCCCCAGCCCCAGGATGCTGAAGCCTCCTCAGCTCAGCTCCGCTCCTCCGGCCCCGCTGGAGAACTTGGCAAAAAGAAGGGAGAGGATTGCTGAGCGGAGCAGAGCCCAGCTCTTGATCTGTTCTAGGAAAATAGAGGCCACACCAAGAACTTTCTGAAATTCCTTCCCGAAGCCTTGGCTGAAAGCCGCTGCCTCTTTGCCGAGGCATTTACACCCTGGCAGCGCTGGGGCTTGAGCCCCGGCCGTGCCGTGCCGTCCTGCCTCTTCCCAACATCCTGGTTTAGGGAGCTTCAGCCTTTACAAGGGCTTGATCTCCCCGGCCCATGCATGTTTGCAGGTATCCAGGTATGGAGATGCCTCCGCCAGGCACCTCCCGGCCCCTCTTTGTCACCGGAGACACAGGGTGGTGGCTTCTCCGGGCCAAGGGACCCTCAGCATCGCTCACTCCCCCACGCGCTGGCGAATTCCTTTCACATGAATGGGAAATATGAGTTCTCCTCTTCTCTTTGGGTTGGTTTTTTTTTCCAGAAAAAAATACGTAAAAATAAAAAAGAATCAAATCAAATCCTATTTGTTTGTGGTCTCCGTGGTCTCCAGTTGTTTGGTTGAGTCTGGAACTCAACGCGGTGCTGTTGGGACGGCCGCGGACCGTGCACACCCCGAACCCCCTGCGAGCCTGGGCGCACCCAGCCCTGCCACCAGCCACACGGACCGGGGCTCGTCCCCATGTGGGGACAGAGGGATGTCCCCATGTCCCCAGTGACACTGGGAGTGGATTCGGCTCAGGGAGCGGCTGCTGGCCCCGCTGCGGCCGGTTTGGCCAGGAGAGGCTCGGGGAGAGGCGGGAGGTGCGGTGGGCGTCTGCTGGGAGCTCAGGGTTTGCTGTGTGGTCTTCCAGGGAGGGGTGGGGGGCGCCCAAATTAGCAAACCAGCATTGTTAAAGAGCCGAAAACATTAGTAACCTCTAATTATCCCCTTTCCCCATGGGAGGAGGCATTTTGCACCCGGGGAAGGCCGTGCCACACATCACTCTTTCATCACAATATTTTGGTGTTTTCCTCCAATGCTGATGATTGGAACCAGCCGAGCTCCCGTGGCGTGGTCCAGCTCCTTGCCCTCGGTGGGCGTGCACTGCCGTGCTGGGACCCCGGAGACCCCCACCCATGGGGAGCACCTCCAGACCCCTCACAGGACCCCCATTCTTGGGGAGGTCTGCGAAAGCCAAACCAAAGCAGAGGCCTGGGCGTAAAAGCATCTCTCCTCCTGCAAAGTGGTGACATGGTTTTAGTCCCTGTCCCCGAGGGGCTGTGCCTGCCCTGGGCAGCAGCAGGTCCCTTGGTTCACCCTCTGCATCCCAGAGCATCCCTGGGACAGGGCTGGGGGCATGGCAGGAGGTCCCCTCTGCCCGCAGGAAGGTGCTGGAGCTTCACCATCGCGATGGGTGGCCAACTCTGAGCTGTAGGACAGACAGCCAGGGAAGAGCGAGGATGGGTGGATGGATGGATGGATGGATGGATGGATGGGTAGATGGATGGATGGATGGATGGATGGATGGATGGATGGATGGATGGAGGGGTGGATGGATGGATGGATGGGTGGATGGATGGGTGGGTGGATGGATGGATGGGTGGATGGATGGATGGATGGATGGATGGATGGATGGATGGATGGATGGATGGATGGGTGGATGGATGGATGGATGGGTGGATGGATGGGTGGGTGGATGGATGGATGGATGGATGGATGGGTGGATGGATGGGTGGATGGATGGGTGGGTGGATGGATGGATGGATGGACGGTTGGATGACGTGGTCAAGACGAGGGCGCTGGATCAAGGCATCCCTCCCTGCTGCGGTCTCCTCTGAGCTGGGACAGAGCTGTCCCCTGGGTGGGGAGCTGTAAATATCCAAGCCATGGGAAGGAGAGATGGCACGCTGAGAGCTCCCGGAGTGTATGCGGGACTGAAAGGAGGCCTGGGATATTTGGAAATGTGTTTTTTTCCTGCTTTCACAGCGCGGCATACATTTTGCCTTCATTTAATCTTTTTTTTTGTTATTTTTTCCAAAATTCCCAAGTGAAGAATTCTTTCCATGAGCCGGAGCCCACTGCAGCGGCTCTGCGCCCAGCGGTGGGCACCGGGAACTGGCCAGGGTCCATGCCCCCGCATCCCTCCTCCAGCCCCGGCAGTGCTGATGCTCGGGGCAGCCTTGGCCCCTCTGGCATGCTCCCTGGCCATGCTTCAGCTCCACTTGCCCACCCAGATTCCCTTTTCCTCCCACTCCCGCAGTTTGGTGCTTTTCGGCGTGATGGCGAAGCTGAACCTCCTTTGTGTGCTTCAAGAGGAAGGAAGCCGCCTGCAACCCAACAGCGTTTTAGACAGCTCAGGCTTTGTCTTTATTCCAGCTCCCGAAAATTTAATTTGTTAGTGGCATAAACAGGATATAAAAGGCTGGAAAAGAAAAAGAAAAAGAAAAGAAAAAGGAGAGGGGAACATTTTTCCCCATGGCTTTGCCTGCAATGGAGGAAGTGACCTGTGGGGACCACATCCCCTGTCACTCCTGTCCATTAGCAAAACTCCTCTCCTAATGGCAAACAGACCTCGAGGACCAGCTTTGTCCAGCATCCCGGGACGGCTCCCTGACCCCTGGGGCTTTGTTAACACAAAGGTCTGCCCTTCACAATTTCTGCTTTTTCACTGTTGGTTTTTTTTTTTTCATGGCGTTCTCCAAAATTCACGGTGGTTTATGCTGCTCTTTGACGTCACCCGTCTGCCAGGTGGTAATAATTTTCCTGAATGCTGGCTAAATACAATTATCACTCTATTTTCACTTCAGAATATTAAAGTTTTTTGCCCCTCCTGTTATTAATTCTCAGAAAAGCCTTTATAAGTCACGGTGACACATGGCCGCCAACCCCTTGGTAGTGATGGGCTTGTGTCCCCGCGTCCCTGGAGTACTGGCCGCCACCGCAGGGACGGTGACCACGGTCTGGGCTGGCCTCAAGTGTGCCACATCCCCAGGCTGTGCCGTAGGGAGGGGAGGGATGGGATGGGGTGGGATGGGAGAATTTGCACAGGGGACATGGGGAGCATGGCCAGCAGGTGGGATGTCAGCAGGATGAGGAGGGAGCCTGGGGCTGGGAGGGTGAGTAGGAGCCCATGTTCCCATGGGAGACCCAAAGCCCCGGTTCCCATGGATGGGACAGGATGCACCGGGAACACGCAGGGCAGTTCTGCTGCTGCTGAATCCAAGGGCTGGGGCTGCATTTATGGTGATGGTGGAGCAGGTGTTAGTCACTTCGTCACTCGGCTGCGTGAAATCAAGCCTTACCCGCAGCTTTCTGTGCCTGGGGATGTTCGCTCGGGTGTTTCCCATCCCTGTGCCAGTGCCGCGCGGCCCATCAAAGGACTAACTCTTAGACAGCCCTTAGGACACGCTGTTTCCTTCTGGCTTGCTCTCCAAAGCATGAGCACATCCCCGCAGTTTTGGCCAGGGCAGGCAGGAGCAGAGGAGCCGTCAGCTTCGGTCACGGTACAAATCCCATCCCGCTGCCAGCAGGATCGCGAGGGTCAGGTTGGCTGTTAAGGGTCCAATTTCAGCTGCAGCCAGCAGGACCCGCGGCGGTGACCAGAGCTGACACAAAGAGCTTGGATTTTGAGCAAACTGGATTAAAACTAAACCCTGACACAGAGACATGTTGTCACAGCCTTGGGCAGCCCAGTTCCAGCCGGGCAGCAGGGGGATGCCAACAGCGGGTGCTCAGCCCTGGTATGTGCTGGCATGCAGGTACAGCCCCATGCCCGGTGTTTCCCTTCCCTGTGGCCACCCAGGTGGGCACTCCGCTTGCCCCCAGCTGCCCAAGGGCAACCTCTGCACTGGGAGCCACGGCTGCGGTGGGGCATGTGCCGGGCTGGCCCGGCGAGGGCAAACGATGGCCACTGGCACCGGAGCCACAAGCACAGCGGTTGCCTCCACTGCTCTCCCCGGGCTGTGCGGCTGCCAGGGGGAATTTCCCCATGCCGGACCAGGAGCCTGCCCAAAGCCTTTGTCTTCTGCTGAATTCCAACTGGTGAGAGTCATCCACTGGATTCAGAGGATTTACCCTCCTGGGGGATTATGTGCAAGAGGGAACCATGTAGTCACATTAAAATTATTTGAGAGAGGATGGGACTTCTGAGTGCTGTCTCACGTGGAGCCAGGAACATCCATCTGACCGATGCTTCCATCTGTCTTTCTCAATAGTTTCCTTAAATAGCACAAATATTAAAAGAAATTCAATTGGAATTTGGCATAAATGATTCTTAGGAGAATAGAAGAGGGCCAGCTACTAAAATACCACTGGCTTGCTCCCTTCCAGTAACAGACACATGATTTTCACTGCGAGGAAAGCCAGAGGCAGCTGATAGCTGTGCCTGGTGGAGAGGAGGATGCTCCGTGGTCACCAATGCTTTGGCTTCACTGGGAGAGTGGTGCCGGCTGTGCCCAGGACGAGGGACACGGTGGGCATGGCTGCAGCACCCACCCCCCCTGGGGAATCCTGCAAAATAATCCGCAGAAATGCTGCAATTTCAGGTTTCCAGGGTCTCCGAAAGCCCGGTCCCGCTTCACCAAGCCCCAAATTCCCAATCCTGCACCACGCAGCCCACCTCCCTCCCTTTTCTCGGAGAAAGTTTCCCCGAGCCCCCACCATGTACAGCCCCGGGGGGAATCACTGCAATGTCAGTAAGAAATTTCCGAGCAATTTTTATGCTGTGTCTCAGTTCTCTGAAGACCTCCCCTGCCCTTTGCTTGTAGTTTCACCTCCCGTCAGCTCTCCTCGGGATACCCACGATGCTGCGGAGTGGGAAGTTGGGTTTATGCCCTGGGCAGGGACACCTCCCACCAGCCCAGGCTGCTCCAAACCCCCTCCAACCTGGCCTTGAACCCCTCCAGGGATGGGGCAGCCACAGCTTCTCTGGGAAACCTGGGACAGGGGCTCACCCCCCTCACAGCAAAGGATTTCTTCCTAAATATGAGGGATGGAGATTGATGTTGGCTGCGAGGACAGCACTTGGCGTGGGGTGGGACATCCCCTTGCCCACGGGGATGCTGGGGCTGGGGAGGCTTTCTGCAGAGACCCTGCCCCACTGCTCGCCTGCTGCTGGGCAAGAGTTGAATAAAACCTTCAATAACCCCCAACCTTCATGCCCATCTCCTCCTTTCGCCTTCTCTGGCCGATACCGAGGTCTAAGCGTGATAGTTCACACCACGAGCGAGTGCATCCTCCCTCCTCCCTGGTCTGTCCCCGTTCCACCATCCTCACCTCCCAACTACCTGCGAGCGCTGCCCAAATGCCACCTCTCCCTGAGAAATCCCAGCTCAGCCATAACCACCGGCCCTGTCACAGCAGATGAGACCCCCGCGCCGGGGCAATGCCCTTCCCGCAGCCCATTGAGGAGCCCGTCGGTGCCGCCCGGCGCCGATCCCATCCCGGGCGAGCCGCCGTGGTGTTTTTCCTGCCCTGACAGCTGTACGGAAATTGGAAGGCGACGCTGACATGTGTCAACAATAACCAGCGAACAAGCGCCGACGGCGGCGGCTGTCCCCACCACCTAGAGGAGGCTGGCCACTCTTGGCTGAAATCACGACAAATTGCGGCTGGGAAGCAGGAGTATTGTTTCAATTATTTTCATTATATAAAGTCAAGCCATTTAATATATTCTGCCTCAAAGGGGCTCAACTAAAGAGATAAAATAAACACTGGAAATCTGCTCCACTGGCACGGACCAGGAATTCGGTTTCGACACCAAACCTTCCCTCCCACCTCCCACCTCGCCGCTCGCCTTTCCTTTCCTCCTCCCGGCTCCCTCTCCTCCTCCTGCTGTCCCTCGGCCTTCGGCGCTGCTCAACACCAATTCCGTCTTTGGGATTTGCTTCTGTTTTGGCAGCCGGGGCGCTCGGAGGCTGCGCAGCCGCGACGGCGGCCGGGGCCGGAGCGGAGTCGGAGGAGCTGTGCTGGCAGGAGGGGAGCGGGAGCTCTGCGCTCCCTCTGGGATGAAGGATTTGATTTAAGGCAAACCTTACACCTCTGGGGGTGCCACCTCCCCTCGAGAGCAGGGGGACCAGCGGGTGGCATGGACCCAGGACCGGCTGGAGGAGGAGGAGGAGCGCAAGCATGCCGCAAGCGTGCCGCAGGCTGCTCCACGCGCTTGGCTGATGCCAGCGCTGAAGTCAGACACCTTCACGCCATCCGCCCTGCCTGGGAGAGCTGATGGCATCCCGGCATCACCGGCTCTGTGTCCCGGCACGGGAGGTGGCCAGAGGGGCTGCTGGGCAGGATGGAGCTGCCTCCCGCCACGCAGAGCCCAGCTGCTCCCACCAGCTCCGGCCAAGCGGGAGCTGCTTCCCATTATGGCTCCCGGCAGCACCGGCCTGGCCGGAGCTCTCCTCCCTCTCGGGGCCGTGCTGGCTGAGGTGTTCCCAATAGGCCGGCGCGGGGAGGAGCACCCAGCCACACCAAGGTCCTGCCCAGGCAGTAAATCTGCAGTCTGGCCTTTCCCAGTGAGTTTTCCCATGCATCTGCTGAGCTCCGAGCTCTGCCACCCCCGGAATGAAGGGTCACGGGCAGTGTCTCCACTGGGCACCTGGGTGATGGAGGTGGCCGTGCCGTGGGATGCCCCGTGAGGGCCACGGTGCGGTGTTAGGTGGAGCCGGCATTTCGTAAGCGCGGGGGAAAGGGCCTCTGCTGAGCTGGCGCGGGGAGCGGCTGTGACTTTCCATTCCTGTGGGAAGTGGGCTGCCACCGTCCAAGCATCTGGGCTTGTTATGATGGGAGAGGAATGCCAAATATTTTTCTTCCTTATCCACTACCATCCGCTCAAACCCTCCCCTGATCAAACCCACATTCATCGCCTGGGATGCACGAGGCCCCCTGCTCCGGAGAAGTTATCCCTGCCGGCGGCCACTCCAGCCCTCACGGCTGCGGGGAGATCGTTGCACCTGGGGAGAAACCCCTGCCTTCGTTTTGGGGTTCCCTCCATCTCACTGCCCCTTGCTGTCTCCTTCCCCTTGCTGCCAGCCAGCTCCAGCCCTTCCATTTTCACTTTGCTGCCTTGGCCAGGAGCATCCCTGGTGCCAGCATCCCTGCTGCCTGCATCCCTGCGCCAGCATCCTTTGTGCCAGCATCCCTGGCTGACCTGCGACCCCAGCCAGGACCACACTGTCCCCAAAACAGGCAGCCAAAAAACCCCGGGCACCCCAAAAACAGCCCCTGGGGTGGTGCCACAGCCACATGCCCCGGAGCGCCGGCCGTGCTGGGAAGCAGGCGGTGCTGCCTTGGAGGGCCACCAAGATTTTTCCAAAGATGAAAGCGTGCTCAAGTGTCAAGCAAACTTTCCGAATTATCTTCCTGGAGACTTTCTCCCTGGTGCTTTGGAAGGCGGAGGAGGAACATTTCATTCCCTCTGCGCTGGCGTGGAGCGGGGCTGCGTGAGGGAGCCGGGAGCTGCCAGCGGCGCCTGCGGGCTCAGCCCTGCTTCCCCCCGGCATCCCCCGTGAGTCACTGCCCTGGCACCGCCGGCCGAGCTCCCTGCCCCCCCCAGCCCCCCGAAACAGAGGGGTAACAGGCGCCTGATTCATCAGTGGACAACGCATCATCCCTTCCCACTGCAGTTTTCAGAGGAGTAGTCATAAATAGCCAAATTAAGGCAAATGGGAGGGTTTCTCTGCTCCCTCAGGGACACACGGCACCCACCGGGACCGGTAGCTCTGTCGGCCCTGGAAAAGCCTCCGTGCTATTGCACAGCCCAGCGATGAGCTGAGCAAATTACCGCGTGCCATCCCCGAGGACCTAGTGCTAATGAGAGCCACCTAATTAGCACGCTCCTCCTGCGAGGGGGCTCACCCTGGCAGGGCTTGCTCTGACATCCGCTCGCTTGGGCCAGCAGCCGGAGAGAGTGGCCTGGGATGAGGAGCTTCCCTGGCCCTCGCACAGCTTTTTCCTTCCAGGGCCGGACAATGAAAATTCCCAACCAGCTCCTGGGGAGCTGGGCTGTCCCCGGCACAGGGTGAGGAGTTGCCACTAGCCCTGCCAGGGTGACAGCCCAGTTGGTCACCCATGGCCGTGGCCATCCATCAACGACAGCGCCCGTGAGCACTGGTGCAGCCATGCTTCGGAGATACTCACGGATCTCCACCACCATTCCCATATCCATATTTTTCTCAGCTCCCGTGCTGGGATGGCACCGCCATGCCCATGTCCACACAGCCCCCACCAGCCCACAGAGGTCCACGATGGGGTTGCCGTGTTGCGGGTTTGGTTGTTTATGGAAAGTAAAGGCTGAGCCAGGTGCTGAAAACCTGCATTTTATGGGTAATTTTTCAATTTGTTTCACACTGACATTAGAAAAAAAAAAACAAACCCTACAGCAATCCCAACCATTATTACTGCTGGTGGGGAGGGGAGTCTGAAACGGCTCCTTTGTTGCCTGAATCATTAACTCTTCAGGAATGAAACGCAGTGGTGCTGGATGGGAGCAGCGGGGAGAGGCGTTCAGGGAAGCTCGGGGGGAGAGGCAGCAGGAAGGAGAAATCCAGGGGAGCAGAGGGGAGAGTAACCCCCATGTGCTTTCCCTGGGCAGGGCTGGATGCCCCAGGACACTGAGGGACGCATCCACTGCAGCTCCGTGGGCAGCCCTCCCCAGTGCAATGAGTTTGCTGGTGCTCAGTGGTCCCACAACCCATTCCCAGGTAAAGCAGACCCAGAGCATCCCAGGTGGGAATGATCCCACTCCGGCTGGCCTCAGCCTTGCCTGCAAGAGCAAATCCCGGTAAAATCAGCGCACCCTGCAAGAGCGAAGCAGACAGCAACTCTCCCTCGGTTTACTGGAAGCCATCAGGACCGAGGTCCAAACCCAGACCTCTCCGTGGGATGAGCGGGATGCAGTGTGAGTCACCTGAGAGCAGCTCAAGAAATGCTGGGTTTTCCCCCAAAATATAGGGGCAAACTCCTGGCCCTTTTCCTTCCCTGCGCCCGACACTGGCTGGGGTAGGGGATGAGCAGGAGGGTCAGCATCCATCCCTGGGGTGCCCAGGGGGTGGGGGGTGTCCTCTGTGCCCAGGAAGCCCCCTCTGTGCCCTCTCCAGGGGGAGGAGAGTGGCACAATGTGCTGGTTTCCACTTGCTGATGCCGGGAGTGGGGCGGGGGGGTGTGTGTGCTGCTGGGGGCTGCCATCAAGGCTGTCACCGGTGGCCAGTGGACTGGGAGCCCCGTCCAGGGACACCCCCAGGCTGCTCCGGGGCACGGCTCCTGGCGTGGGGCCAGCACATGCCGGCACGATGGGGTGAGCACGCGGAGCTCCCAGGACGGGGACCCGCGGCGCTGGCACCCGTGGCTCACCTGCGGCTACCTGGCGAGCAAAGTTTTGCAGCCGAGCCCCTTCGCCCTCCTGCCCTGCACCCCCCTCCTGACCCCCTGAGAGCCCCCGGGGTGTGTTTTGGGGAGCATCGCATGGGGCGAGGGGTGTGGATGGCTGCGTGGGAGCCAGGAACCCCTCAGCTCAGCTCGGCTCGGCAGAGCTCAGCACAGCTCGGCACAGCTCAGCTCGGCTCGGCACAGCTCGGCACAGCTCAGCTCGGCTCAGCACAGCTCGGCACAGCTCGGCAGAGCTCAGCACAGCTCCCGCAGCTGGGAGGGAGGTGAGTTATGAAGCGCTTGGAAAAATCAGAGTCAGATGCAACCCTGGGGACAGCACGGGCAGATCCACAGCTGCTGCCGGAGCTGCCGGAGACCCATCACGGCTCCCAANGGGGGGGCTGGCACCGGCTATAAAGGCAGAGCTCCCCGGAGCAGTCGGCACTTCCCCGCCACCATGAGCGGTCCCCTGGCCTGACAGCCCCTGCGTCCCCAGGGCTCGCCGGCTTATGCCACCTTAAAGCTCGGCTGCGTGCCTGCGGCAGCGCCGGGGTGGGATGGTGTGAGCCCAAATCCGCTCTCCTCCCTCCCGCCGCCCCTCGGCTGGCTCTGGCAGGAGGCGAGCCCGCCAGCCGCTTGGATGATTTGATTTCTTCCTTGCCCGAAATTACTCCTGCCCAGATGCTGTGGATAATATTCATGTTGCTGTTATTCATCAGCTCCATGGAAATGCTCGCGCAGAACCGATGGAAGAAGCAAGGTATGGTGCGTGCGGCCGGCTCGTCCCACTCAGGTACCGCGGGGACGTGGGGCTGATGGCTCCTGCATCCCCTGCCAGCGCCGGAGCCACCGGCGCCGCTTGCGTGGAGCGGGCAGGAGGTGTGAAACGCGGCTGATCTACGCCCGGGGCTGGAAGGAGATGGGAACCAGCGTCCTCCCAACCCAGTCCCTCGGGCCCCGTTGGAGACCGGCTGCGTTCCCCTCAGCGCATGGCACGGGGCTGTCTCAGGGTGGGTGCGT
>VXBO01009780.1:51966-66088 GCA_013400135.1 Rhinoptilus africanus | reverse complement strand
CCCCCCCACCCCAGCATCGAGAGCCAAGAGCTGGTGGGGGGAGGGATGTGCCGCAGCTGGGCAGAAGCTGCCGACGCTGCTCTCCTGGAAATAACCTTGCTGCATGCTCGGAGGCAGCGGGAGAAATTGCTGAGCAGAGCGCTTTCTGCACAGCCCGCGCGACCGCGCTGTCAGCACGGCGCGGAGGGACGGGGGGGCCGAGCTCTGCCCCCACCACACGGCCCCCCCCCCACCGCAGGCACCCCCAGCCTCCTCCGGACAAAAGGCAGCCGNAAGGCAGCAGCCGCTCCCCCTGGGCAGGGGGTCCCATGGAGCTTGGGGGGGGCTCCCTGGATTTAGGGGATGCTCAGCTGCAGCTGGGGTGGGGGGGTCCACGCAGCGCCACTGGCCATGCATGGGTCACACTGGCCATGCACCGACATCGGGCCCCTGACAGCCCCCACTGTCACCGGCAGCAGGGACGTGTCCTCTGAAGCAGCTGGCAAGGGTCAGTGTGCACTAGGTAGGAGACCACTGGGACCAGTATGGGGGACCTGGGGTGACAGCGTGTCCCACAGGGTCTCTGACCTGGCAAGGAGAGGGCTGTGCTGCTCCTCCTGTGGTGACAGCACTGGGGGGGGGGGGGGGACAGGGATGCCCACATGGTGCCCACTGTGCCGTGGGTCAGGAGTCCCTTACCCGCAGCCGGGCCATGAACAGACCTGCACCAATGTCACACGGGGGTGACACTGCTGCAGTGGCACCCGAGCCCTGCTCTCTGCCTGGGGGGCTGCGGGTCCCTCTCCTTGGCAGAAGCCCAGGGCCCCGGTGCTGCTGGCCTCCCATGTGCTCCCCCACCCCTGGGAATAGCCCCTGTAGGGGATGGTGGGGAGACAGGGGGCCTTTCCCATCCTTTTTGCTGGGGAAGGGAGAGCAGGGGCAGCCTCTTCCCCTCGCCCTGGCTGCCCCAGGTTTTGAGAGGCGAGGAGGTGGACGGAGCAGAGCTCATTCCCAGCGCCTGTCCCGGTGAACAATGAGGCTCTCGGCAGGGACAGCTGTCTGGCGGCTAATGGCCCCCGGGGGCTGCCTGCAGCCGGGGCAGCGGGGCGGCAGCGGGACAGGCACAGCCGGACATCCCGCGGCCCCATCCCCAGCTCCCACCCAGGGCAGCCCCGCCGGATGGGACCTATCCTGCCGGCAGATGTGGACAGGAGCTGGGCAGACTCAGCAGCACCGGTGCCCAGGGGCAGCCCCCGGGGCTGAGCGGGGAGAGGGACCGGTGCCGGGGGGGGACAGCCCTGGTTCTGCACCCCCAGTGGGTATTTGTGGCTTGTGGCTTTCCCCCGTCCCCAGTGGGGCTGGCCTGGAGGGATGGTGACCCCGCTGTGTTGTCTCCGCAGGGTACCTCCAGCACTGCCTGGCACCCGCTGGCTACGACACCGACAAGAAGCAGGGTCTGCCACCGCCGCCACCGGACCCAGCCTACGCACCCGGCCACGAGGAGTACAGCGACCCCGAGAGCCCCCAGTCCAGCTTTTCCGCCCGCTACTTCAACGGGGAGGCGGCGGTGACGGACAGCTACTCCATGGACGCCTTCTTCATCACGGACGGGCGGTCGCGCCGGCGCAGCGAGAGCCAGCGCCGCGGCAGCCACCGTCACTCCTGCCCCGAGTGCGGCAAGACCTACGCCACCTCCTCCAACCTCAGCCGGCACAAGCAGACCCACCGCAGCCTGGACAGCAAGATGGCGAGGAAATGCCCCACCTGTGGCAAGGCTTACGTCTCCATGCCCGCCCTGGCCATGCACGTCCTCACCCACAACCTCAAGCACAAGTGCGACGTGTGCGGCAAAGCCTTCAGCCGGCCCTGGCTGCTGCAGGGCCACATGCGGTCGCACACCGGGGAGAAGCCCTTCGGCTGCTCCCACTGCGGGAAAGCTTTCGCCGACCGCTCCAACCTGCGCGCCCACATGCAGACCCACTCCGCCTTCAAGCACTACAAGTGCAAGCAGTGCGAGAAGACCTTCGCTCTCAAGTCGTACCTCAACAAGCACTACGAGTCCGCCTGCTTCAAGGGCTCCGAACACAGCTGTGCAATAGGGAACTAGCCCCGCCAGCCCCCCGTGGCGCATCCCCACCCCTGTCCCCATCCCCATCCCTGTTGCCATCCATGTCCCCATTCCCATCCCTGTCCCCATTCCCATCCCTATTCTCATGCCTGTCCCCATTCCCATCCCCGTCCCCATCTCCATCCCCATCCCTATTGCCATGCCTGTCCCCATCCCTCTCCCTATCCCCATCCCGGTCCCCACGCCAGCTCTCCTGCAGCCACAGCCGGACGGTTTGTGGCTGCGCAGTGGCTGGAGAACATATCCCCGCAGCCTCTCTCCCCGCCTGGGAGGAGGGTCCCCAGCACTCCCTGGGAAGGGCTGGATCCAGCCGGGCCCACAGCGGGACCCGGTTCCTTGCCCACAGGTCCCCGAGCCCCCCCGCAGCCAGGCAGGTCTCTCTGCGGGGGACTCACCTGGGGACCTCTTCCAGACCCAGGAGAGACTTTCCTCCCCCACTTTGTGACGTTCACCTCTATTTATTTAATTTATTACTATTATTTATTTAGAGCTGCTGCTTCTCCTCCTGGGGGATCCCGGAAGAGAAAAGACACTTTTCTGCTCCCCCCAAGGAGCAAAACCTCACCTTGACCCTGACACTGATGGGACCATGGGCTGGTGCTACTGATGGCTCAGCGGGACTGACGGATGGTGCGGCTGATGGGGGCCAGGGCTATCAGTCACCCTTGGAGGCTGGGGTCCCTGCAACCCACCCCCCAGGCCCTGGGGCACCCTGATGCCCCCCTGCCCGGCACAGTCCCATGGGATGTGGCCTCATGGCACGGTGCTCTCCCTGGCACTGCGGCTGCACAGCCCCGGAGTCAGGGGAAGAGTGGGGGGTTCCCAGCAGAGATCCGCGGGACACATTCCCCGCCACCTCCCGGCTCTGCCGGGCAGGATGGGCCCCTGCCATGGCGATGGGCTGGGGAACAGCCCCCCCGGGCGGGTGCAGCCCCCCTCGCCGTGCAAACGGCCAGGTGTTCTTATTTATATTATTTATAACTTATGCTTTTCACTATTTATTTGCCAAGACTGGCAGGGCCGTGCCAGTGCCGGCTTGCAGGAGGTGGCAGAGCTGCAGCAGCGCCGCCGTGCCCAGGACACAGCCGCGGTGACACGGACGGGGACAGGACCCCCAGAGCGGACCGGGCACAGAGGCAGGAGGGAACAAGCTGGCCCAGCAGCCCAGACTCTGCGCCCTGCAAGCCTCCCCCAAAGGCAAAGCCCTTCTCCTTCGTCTTCCTCGCTGCCACAGCCTCCTGCTCTGCTCCCTGCCCCACGCCAGCCCGGTGGGGACAAACCAGCCATTCTATGCAACCTCCCGGCGGAGCATCCCCGCACCAGCCCCGGTGCGAGCGCCGTGCGCACGGCATCCCGGAGCGGGGCCCGACCCACGCCTCCGCTTCCTACCTCGGGCCGCCGGCTGCCACGGCCCCATCACCCCGTGCTGGTCCCTGACGCCTTCGGAGTTCAGCCCGGCACCCCACGGGGGACGCATTGGCGTACCCCCACACTGTCTTCCTGCGCCGTCTTCCTCCCTGCACCGTCTTCCTCCCGCCACCTCGGTGCCTGCATTGCCACGGCCGCGGCTCGCCGGCTCGACGCCTCCCGGGGACATCCTTGTCACGGTCCTCGCTGCCGTGGCACGGTGGTGAGGCACCCGCACCCCACGCCAGGGGAAGAGCATCGCCCCGGCCACGCAGGCACCCCACCAGCGAGGATGCAGTGGTTCAGGCACCTTTCCGCAGCAGCACCGCGTCCCTCGGCCGGGCAGGCACGCAGCACCGCGCCTCTGCCCCTGTCTATACTGTAAATAGCAGATACTACAGCAATAATTTTCCGTGCATGATAGATTTTTTTCTGCCAGGTTTTGTACTCGCCAGCCCCCAAGTAAGACAAGTCTACTGAGAACCGGCCGCCCGCAGTATTACTTGTAATGCAATTCAGGGATATAAAAGGGATTTCTGCCACTAAATCTGTGTCTCGGGGGATTTGTGCAGGCGGTGGCGGGTGGTGGCACGCGAGCTCATGGCTTTCTCAGTGCCCTGTGCCCACACACAAGGGCAGCCCTGGGCCAGGACCATTGTG
Source organism: Rhinoptilus africanus (assembly GCA_013400135.1). Lineage (NCBI taxonomy): Eukaryota > Metazoa > Chordata > Aves > Charadriiformes > Glareolidae > Rhinoptilus > Rhinoptilus africanus. The sequence goes on along the minus strand of VXBO01009780.1, from coordinate 61,914 downwards.
GAGAAAACATCTGCCCCAAATCTCCCCCCCTCCTGCCCCAGCTCCTGCCTCCCACCCCTCTCACTGGCTCCCTTCCCCGCAGGCGGGTGCCAAAGGGGGAGGAGGGCAAATTATTTTTGACCTCCAGCCCATCGGCAAAGCCCTCGCTGAGCCCTGCGCTCCCGGTGACATCGGTGCTGCCCCGCAGGCGAGAGCGCAATAATTGGCCTGCAAAGTCATCACCGGATTCATCCTGCAAAAAGCTCATCCCGGAGCCTCGTGAGCCCATCCCCAACCATCCCTGTCACCGGCCCTCGCACGGGGCAGTGAGTCACCCAGCACATTTCTGAGTCAGCGCCGGTGCTGGGGACCCTCCGTGCCCCCCCCGGCAGCCAGGGCAAGGGGGCTGGGAGCAACCATCTACCAGTGCCACGGCCCCACTATGGATCCAGGCTTCCCTGGTTCCAGCAGCCGGTGAGGTGGGAGACCCCATTCTCCCTGGAAGCCTCTCCACCGGTTGGGACACTGGTGTGGAGAAATGACCTAGAAAGATTCAGGGCTGGAGCACTGCGGTGTCTGCCCGGCCGCAGAGTATTCCTGCATCCCTGCTTGGCTCTGGGGCTGTTTCCTGCCACCTCTTCTTCCCCAAGGACCTGGCACAGCCGGGCAGGTAGGGGACACATCCCAGCTCCCAGCTGAAATGCCGCAGGTTGATCCTTAGTGCCCTGGCACGGCCAGGTGGGAGCAGAGACACTCCCCCCGGAGCAGATTTGGGATGGGGACCCCCTGGACACCGAGCAGCCTTGGTGGGGGGGCTCAATCCCTGCGTGCCAAGGGTTGCCCGGCTCGGACAGGGAGCCTCGCCAGGGCGAGGAGGAGCAGGCAACAAGCCAGGCGGCGCTGGCACCGGGCCCAGCAGCGAGGCCCTGCCTGTCCTGCCCCTTCACTGTGACTCTGCAAAACAGCAGGGCGGTGACGATGGTGATGACCGGGCCAGGAGGAAGCAGCGGGGCTCGGCTGGGCGCTGCGCTGCTCGGGGCGGAGAGGCGAGCTCGGCCGGCCGGCCGGGAGGAAGGAGGAGGCCAGCTCCCGGTAGCGGCAATGGCGGAGGACGGGGAGCGGAGCATCCACACGCAGCACATCTCGGCCGTGCATAACGTGCCCATGAGTGTCCTCATCCGGCCCATCCCCGCGGAGCTGGAGCCGGGCAAGGTGCAGAGCCTGATGGAGACCCTGCAGGTGAGCACAGCCCCCATCCCCCCAGGGTGCTGGGGACGCTGACCCCCGCCACCCCGGGGGGCACTGCCAGGGAATCTCACAGGACCGGGACACGCCGGGGGTGCCGCGTTGCACGTTGCTCTCGGGGGTGTCTCCCTTTCCCAGAAGGATCCCGAGCGGGTGCCCCCCATCGACGTGCTCTGGATCAAGGGCAGCCAGGGCGGGGATTACTTCTACTCCTTCGGGGGCTGCCACCGCTTCGCCGCCCACCGGGCGCTCAACCGGGAGACCATCCCTGCCAAGATCATCCCGTCCACCCTCAGCGACCTCCGCACCTACCTGGGCTCCTCCACGCCCCACCTGCGCTAGCCCGGTGCCCCGTGGGCTGAGCCGGGCCTGATCCTGGCTCCCCGCGAGCCTCCGGTGGGGTCATGGGTCCCCCTCGTCCTGAGGATGTCCCCGGGGTCCCTGCGGGGCTGGTGTCCCCCCCGCACCCCTCCAGCCGGGATGGGATCAGGCTGTCGCTGGCACCGGGAGGCGCCCGGGGCGGTGCTGCGCGGCGGGGCCGGCAGGTGGCGCTGTTGTGTCGCGCTGCGCCGCCCCCAGCGGCCGCGGGGAGCGGGACGGGACGGAGCGGGGTCAACCGGGACGGGAGGGACCGGGGCGGGATGGACCGGGACGGGATGGACCGGGACGGGATGGAATGAGCCGGGGCCCGATGGGATGAACTGGGGTGGGATGGACCAGGACGGGATGAACCGGGGCGGGATGGGACGAACCGGGACGGAGCAGGGTGAACTAGGGGAGGGAAGGGACGAATCGGGATGGGATGGACAGGGACAGGACAGGATGGACCGGGACGGGATGGACCAGGACGGGATGAAACGGGGCAGGATGGGATGAACCGTGACGGGATGGACCGGGATGGGATGGACTGGGACAGGACGGGATGAACCGGGGCAGGATGGGATGAACCGAGACAGAGCAGGGTGAACTGGGGGAGGGAAGGGATGAACCGGGATGGGACGAACTGGGGTGGGATTGACTGGGACAGGATGGGATGAACCGGGGCGGGATGGGACGAACCGAGATGGAGCAGGGTGAACTGGGGGAGGGAAGGGACGAACCAGGATGGGATGGACTGGGATGGAGCAGGGTGAATTGGGGGAGGGATGGGACGGGCCGAACTGGGACGGGATAGACCAGGACAGGATGGGCTGAACTGGGGCGGGATGGGATGAATCGGGATGGGATGGATCGGGATGGGATAGGACAAACCGAGACAGGATGGACCAGGATAGGACAAACCGAGACAGGATGGACCAGGATGGGACAAACCAGGACCGGATGGACCAGAACGGGATGAACTGGGACAGAACGTGATGGACCAGGACAGATGTGAGGGGATGGGATGAACCTGGGCAGAACAAACTGGAATGGGCCGGGATGGGATGAACTGGGAGAGGACGAACCGGGACAGAATGAACCTGAACGGGCCAGTATGGGCTAAACCAGGGCACAGTTCAATCGGGACAGGCTGAACTGGGATGGGACGGGCTCAACCAGGGTACAGCTCAACCGGAATGGGCTGAACTGGGACTTGAGGGGCTGAACTGGGGCACAACTCAATCGTAACAGCCTGAACCAGGACGGGATGGGCTGAACCGGGGCACAGCTCAGCTGGGACCGGCTGAATTGGGAGGGGCTGAAGCGGGGCACACTGGAACTGGGCCAGGTCACAGCCCATCCAGGGCACAGCCGAACCGGGAACGGTTCAGGACACAGCGGAAGGGTTCGGGACACGGGCAAACCGGGACACAGCAGAATCGGGACACAGCCGTACCAGGAGGAGGCACAGCCGAACAAGGCACAGCCAGTCACAAGGCCCCCCCCAGTGACTCTGGGCTCACCCTGTGCCTGGGCTGGGAGGACCTTGGGCTTTGCTTGCACTGAAACCACCTGCCCTCACCCCGGACACATCCTACGGTCCCCTTCTCTATAGGGGACATCTCTGGAATGGGGTGATGGGGACACCCACTCCTGCACCTGGAATAAAGGCAATGAGACCCCCGCGGCTCTGGGACCTGGTGCTGGGGGAGGCTGGGGTCGGGAGCAGGCACGCAGTGGCACAGCATGGCACGGAGGCTTGGCGCCTGCGGGAACGGGTGGCTGCGGGCACACGGGACAGGGACGGATGCTGTGTCAGGGGATGGATGTTCTGCAAAGGGACAGCTGCTTTGCTGGGGGATGGAGGGTGTCTGAGGGGGATGGAGGGTCTCTGAGGAGATGGATACTGTATTCGGGATGGATGCTGTGCTGGGGACAGATGGTGTACCAGACCACGCTGCCATGCAGCTGAAGCCAGAGTCAGCTCTGTCCAGGCTGTGGGAGCTCATGCACGCTGGGATGCTGTCATTTCTGGCAAACGCCACGTCTTCACCCCATGTGCAGGCTGCAAAAACCACCCGGAGCATCCCCAGGGCATCTCGGCATCCCTTCTGAGCCGGGAAGCTCGGTCCAGGGAGGGGAAAGGCCACTGACTCACCCCACCGTGCTGTGAGTCAGCGGCAGGACTGGGACAGGAACCGCGGCTGGATGCTTCTGTCCTCGCTCTGCCCCCTCGGCCATGCTCCCCCCGAGATGGATCCTGTCCTCCCAGGGCAGAAGCGGGCTCAGGAGAGGGGTTGGGAGGAGGCATGGCCCCCCCTGGGCAGCAGATCTGCAGGGCAGCGTGCACGATGAAAGCCGGCAACACTGGACGGGGCACGCTTTGCCATTGCCTGCCAGCGCGGCGTTTCCGCAGGAACCACTGGGGAGGAAAAGCAGGGTGGGCTGGGGGCTGCTGGTGTGCCAGAGCCTCCCTCCATCCCCTTCCCTCGCCTCCACGAAGGAAGGGGCCGGAGGGAGACTCCGGCGCGGCAGAGCTGCATGTGCCGCATCAAAGCCGCTCTCCGCCGGGAGGAAGCCCTGCAAGCGTTCACCGAGAGAGCAGCCCTGGCCCACGGCTCCCTGATGGGCCATAAATTTCTCGGAAGAATTGTGGCGTGCTAAAAAGTTTCCTCTTGTTAGAGAGCCGGCTGGGGGGAGGGAGGAGGTGGCAGCTCCTGTGGCAGGACGGGACATCCCCCTCAAATTGGTGCCCCATGGCAGGGACTGGTTTTTGCCCTGGCCTTGGGCTGTGCCCCCAGCGCTGGGCATCTCCTGGGGGCTCTGCTCACCCCCTTCTCCCTGGGTTTGTGCCCCTTGCAAAGGGAGCCGGGGGTGAGACAGCTCAGAAGAGCTGGGAACACATGAGTGGGGATGAACCGAGGCTGCCTGAATCCGACAACCCCCTCTCCCATATGCCTGCACCCCACGGGGGCTTCTTCCAGCTGGGAGACCCACTGCAGCGTCCACTCTTCCAGCTTTCATCCTCTGCAAAAGTGTGCCAGGCCATCCCTGTGGGTGCCCCGTGACACTGCTCCCGGGGCTCGGTGGCACTGGGACATCCCTGGGACTGGCACGGTGCAGGCAGTGTGAGCTGAACCCCTGCCTGTGCTGCCGGTGCCGCAAACCCCTGGCTGGCACAGGAGTGGGTCTTGCCAGAGCCGGCGATATCTGCGTCGGCTCTGTCCGTCCGTCCCTCCATCCCTCCACCTGTCCCCCTTCCTTCTGCCTGACCCGCGGGGTCTCCGGTGTCGCCGGCTGACAGCCGATCCCGGCTGCCTCCAATCCATTCGTTCCAGGGCAGGAACAAAGGCGCTTTGTGGGCTCCCCCTCGGCCTGGGCTGGGGCTGGGGAGGAGGGGGGGGTCCCGGCTCCGGAACTGGGACAGACTTCCCCGCGCGACAGGCGTGTAATGCCTTCCAGACCAGCAGCCCCAGCCGGCAGGTACAGCCCTGCTGGCGGAGGGGGCCTGGGGCTCCCCGCGCTGCCCTGGGGACATTGGGACACCCTGACGCGGCCCCGACCCCTTGAGGGGGTCAAGCAGGGACCTGCCCCAGGGCAGGGGCTTCTGTCGTGGGGAAACGTTCCTGCTCCCCAAAAGGTTTCACAACACCGCATCCCCTTGAGCCCGTTTCACTGCTCCTCCCCACCCAAGGTGGCTCCCAGGTTTGCCGGCTCTGGTCTCCCTGTGTTGTCAAGCAGGGACAGCCGCCCCTTGGATAAGACCCTGTCCCATTGGGAAGCAGCTGGACTCGGATGCTGCATGCGCCCGGCCATCGAGGGCAGAGCTCTGGGGGACTGACCTGAATTGCTCCGAAATTGGGGAGCTGCGGGCACAGGGGCCAGTCCTGGCCATCCCCCTGTGCTGGGGGCTCACTGGGTGCTGCGGGTGAGCAGGGCCAGGCAGCGCCCGCCGGGGGCTTGTTGGATGGGACAGTATGGGATAGGATGAGATGGGATACAATGGGATGGGATGAGTCGGGTCAGTCCAGCATTGCTTCACCAGGGCCTGGTAGGGTCAGGTCCGGCATCCTGGTGGCCACATGTGCTGGCGTTGCCGCAGGTCTGGAATCCATTTGCCTCGCCGGCAGCAGTGTTTTCCCAGCAGGGCCAGAGTGGCCCCGTGGGGCTGGGGGCAGCCCTGGCCCCCTGGCCCATCTGCTCCCTGTTTATTTTCTTACACTTAAGTATCACCTCGCAGATAAACACTCCCCGGAGCGGGGGGCAGGGGGCATTTCCCCGCCAGCGGAGGCAGGATCCAGCTCTCAGGGCACCCAGCACCCCAACCCCAAGGATGCCCCCCCCCCACATTGGCCAATCTGCACCTGGGGGGTGCCTGTCGGGTTGGGCTGGGGCCGTGGCTGTGACCCCATGCTCAGCCCATGTCCCTTCCATTCCACGCATCCCACGCAGGGTCCCATCCCGCTCCTGCCCACCGTGCATGCCCGGCCCCCTGCCCGCTCCGTGCCTAGGGCTGTCAGCCCTTGCTCCGGTGGCCGGTTTATATGGCCGGATCATCTGGGAGAACCGTGATGCCAAACACAACCGCGTCTTGGCACTAGCTCAAGCCGGCCGTGCGGCACAGCGACCGGCGGGATGTTTGCCATGCCGCGGCCCCCGGCTGCACCTCGTGCTGCCCGGCTGAGTCAGACCCGAGGTCCTCAGGGCTGGGGGTGGGGGGGGGACCGGGAAGGGGGATCCAGGCACGGGGACGCACGTCCTGTCCCATGCGCCCGCCGGGCAGCACAGGAAAACCCGGCTGCTGCCGCGCGTCCTCCCGTCCCAGCGGCAGCAGCATCCGCAGGCTGCTGCCAGCTGGACAGGCAGCGTTCCCTGCTTCCCCTGGCTCCCGTGGCTCCCCTGGCCAGGACAACCGGCTCTTTCTGTCCGTCTGTCCTCCCATCTGCAGGACCCGGCAGGGTCGTGTGTGCCAGGCTGGGGAGCCCCCTGCAGCAGGAGGTGGTGGCAGTCGGGGTGTATATGGAGCTGGGGATGCATGGGATGCATGGGATGCATGGGATACGCACGTGCACATACTCACACGCGTGTGTAGCTGCATCCACACGTGCACACCCCCCCATACTCACATATATCCATGAGCAGACACGCACAGACACTCCCCATCCCTCCCCATCTCCAAAGCCTCCTGCTCCCTCCCTGCCCATGTCCCCAAGTGCCCCATCCTGCACCACAGCAGCACGGGCCGCCAGCACCCCAAGCATGGCTGTGCCCCCCAGAAACACCCCAGCACAGCTCGGCTGGGCCCTGGGCCAGGGCTGTCCCCCCCTAGCCCATCCCCGTCAGCTGGTGGCCATGTGTGGGGCGGCCACAGCTGAGTACACAGCCCCTGCCATCAGTCTTGCCGCCTGTCAGGGACGGGGGCTGCTGTGGCCCCCCAGCCAAAGCCCAGCAGGATGCCGGGGCGAGAGCGGGGTGAGAGCAGGGGCTCCCCTCTCCGTGCAGGCACCTGCCTGCCTTCTGCCTGCTATGCCAAGGGCTTCCCCATCCCCATCCCTGCCCCGGGCATCTCTGCAGGGGGAGAAACAGCCCCCCGGGAGGGGCTATTGCCAGGGCCAGGAGGGGGTCAGGGTTGCAGGGAGACAAAGCGAGGGGTGGCAGGGGTACGGAGCCAGCAAGGGACACATCCCTATGGCAGTGCGGATACCTGGCACAGTCCTGCACCTCCCTGACTCCAGCAGGACCTCCGGCCCCTGGCGCGGCCCTCTGCCCCCCGCCGTGTGATTTACGGGCTCGGCACAGGCAGACAAATGGCGAAGGAAAACAGGGCAGGGGGTCCCGCAGGCAAGGGGCTGCCTGCGCCCCACGGGGGGGGAGAGGGACCGTTTGCTCACAGCTGGGCTGGCGGGCAGAGATCCAGTGCTGGTGCCAGTGCCAGGGAGCAGAGCTGCCCCCGCCACGGTCCCAACAGTGACAAGTTTAGGCACACGTGAGGCGAGTCCCAGGGGGACCCACCGGCCCAGGAGCCACCTCGCAAGCTCCGGTTGCGCAGCCAAGGGTCTTCAGCCATGGGGCATAGTGGGACGTGATGCCACCCTGTGCCATTACCCCCAGACCCCCCCACCAGCCACCTCACTCTGGGGTTTGCAATGTGCCTGCTGCATCCCACCACTGCCATCCCAGCCCCTGGCAAGCCCCCCAGCTGGCCGGTTTTGCCTCATTAGCTGTAGATTTCCCCCAGCATCCCTCTCTGGCTGTGGGGCTGCCAGCCAGATGGCATGCGTTGTCACCTTGGCCACCAGCAGGCCCTGGGGCCACGTCCCCACCAGCCCCATGACCATCCGCTGGGAGCCAGGTCCTGCCCTCCATTTGCCTTTGCCGCTTGACCTGCCTTGCCCGGAGCATCCTTGAGCCACCGACCTCTGCTCGGCTGTGAGCCGGGGAGGAAGGCAGGCAGGAAGCCTCCTGCCTGCTCGGCTCAGCTGGCCACCCCCCCTGCCTGCTCCCGGGGGTCCTGGGCTTGGGGCCGGGGGGGCGAAGACAGGGCAGGACCACACAGAGCTCCCCGGTGAGGAGGAGCAGGGGGTGGCCATCGCCTGCGGTAGTGGGTGCCAAAAGCTGACCGCAGGCTGGGGGGCACTTCCAGCCCTCCCCAGGACACCAGTGGCTCCCGCTGCTCCCAGCTCAGCTCTCCCCTCACAGGAAAAGGCTCCGTGTTTCCCCTGCCGGCACACACCTTCCTCCTGAGCGGCAGGAAAGGCTCCTGGCTGCCTGGCAGCGCTGCCTGCAATGCTGCCCGTGTCCCTGCCCGTCTCCCCCTGTCCCCTCCCGCAGCAGGCGGGCAGGGTGCCAGGCTCTGGGGACAGAGGGGCGAGTGCTGCAGAGCATCCTGGCGGGCCTGCCTGCCCTCGCTGCTCCCTGCCCACCCTGGGCATCCTCCTGGCCGCAAGTCCCATCCCAGTGGGGCACAGTGGGGTGCGGGGAGCAGCGTGTCCCCTCGGCGGGTGCTGGCATCCCATCGGATAAATGGCCTGGGGACCACACTGGTGCCACCCGCTCCCCGGGTACCTCCCCCATCCCAAGTTCTGCACCCCTTCTTCACCCCACGCTGCCCCACGTGGGACCCGGGGCTGGCAGGGGACAGCCAGGCAGGGGCTGGGGACACGCTGCCCACGGGCTTGCAGGGCGTATGGCACTGCTCTGCGGGCGCTGGTGGCACAGGGAGGTGGCTATATGGTGGCCCTGGCACTGTCTGCGGCGCTGCTGCAGTCTGGTACCACCATGGGCATGACCTGGAGCCCGGCCCCGGGTGCAAGGTGCCCGTGGCCAGGGCCAGCGTGCCGGAGCAGGGCCAGGCCAGTGGCTGGAGCCAGCACTGGCTCCCGTGGGCTGGGGCGAGGACGCTGGACGCTGGCCGGCGGCTCGGGGGGCCGGCTGGGGGTGGGCTCCGCCGCCAGCCCCTCCCCGGCCGTATAAATCCCAATTCCCCCCGCAGACAGCCATCCCAGCCCCGCTTGGCCGCTGGAGCAGAGCAGCAGCGGGAAAGCGTCCGGAGCCGGCCGTCGCAGCCGTGCCGACGGGGAAAGGCTCCCCGCAGCCTGGGGGGGGTCCCCCCGGCAGGGCCGGGGGCACGGGCGGGAGCCCCGTCATGGCCTTCACCATGCTGCGTCCCGTGGCCGCCCGCGTGCTCTACCCCGACCTCAGCATCCTCTCGGAGGACGAGGAGAACCGGAGCGAGAGCGACACGTCGGACCAGTCGTTCGGCTGCTGCGAGGGCGCCGAGGCTCGCCGCAAGCTGCCGCGGAAGCCGGGACCCATGGTGATGGTGAAGCAGAGGCAGGCGGCCAACGCGCGGGAGCGGGACCGGACCCAGAGCGTCAACACGGCCTTCACCGCCCTGCGGACCCTCATCCCCACCGAGCCGGTGGATCGGAAGCTGTCCAAGATCGAGACCCTCCGCTTGGCTTCCAGCTACATCTCCCACCTGGCCAACGTCCTGCTGCTGGGAGAGGGCTGCGAGGACGGGCAACCCTGCTTCAGTGCCATCTACGGGGCCAAGGGAGACCTGGACAGCAAACAGCCCCGCAGCATCTGCACCTTCTGCCTCAGCAACCAGCGGAAANGAAGTCTCGGGGGGTTAAACAGTCACCCCAGTGCTGGGGGCACTCGGACGCCCCGGGGGGCAGAATTTGGAGCTTGAAGGCTGACCCCGTCCCCTTTTCCCAACCCCACCAGCCCCTCGGGCTGCCCCAGGCAGCACCCTGACGTGATGGAGACAGGCAGGGCACAGCAGACATGGGGGAGAGAGGCAGAGCTCCCATCCCAGGGCCCCACTCAGGGTCTGTCGGTGCTGCCAGCACAAATCCC
>VXBO01009780.1:19383-42752 GCA_013400135.1 Rhinoptilus africanus | reverse complement strand
GGGGGGGGCCGCCTCGGCTGCCCTCAGCCTGGCCTGGGACCAGCTCTGGGGCCGCCCGCTGCCCCCGGCCACGCAGGAAGGGCAGGGCCCCACGGAAGGGTAGCCTTCCCCTCCCCCCAGCTCTCCGAGTTCGCACGTTTAGGCGGTGTAGGTGTTATTTACTTCAAAGGTTCTGTCTCGGTTTTTTTCCCCGCCCTGCCCAAAAAAGCAGGGGGATGCGAGGTGTGTGGAGGGGTAAGGAGAGGCCTGATACTTCTTGCTCCCACCCCCAGCTGCGCAGGGACTCTGTTCTGGGCCTTTCTGGGTGGAAAGGAAGGTGGATTTCACAGATTTCTCCACCAGTCGCTCTGCTTTTCTGAAAGCGGTGGTGGTCAGTCTCACCCCTGCTGTAATTTAGTTAATTGTGCCTTGGGGCAACAGGCTGTGTGGCTGCTGGTAAAATATGCTTTGTAAACGAAAGGGGAGATAAGATTATGAAACCCCATGAGTGTTGTTTGTCAGATTACTTTATTCTTTTTTACTAAGGGCTTTGGGTACAACCAATAAAGTTTGGATTATAAACACTCGGTCATCGGTATATTTTCTGCTGACAGCAGTGGTTGATCTCGGCAGAGACTCGTGAGGGCATGTGCCTCACTTCTGCAAGCTAAATTTATGGATCCTGAGCCTGTGGTGGTCAGTGTTTCGGTCCTTCAAACCCATGCTGAGCCCCAGTACCTGTGAGAGAGGTCTGCGGTGGCACGGGGTTTGTGCTGTTCTACTGGGTTGGGGTCTTGGAGGGCTGCTTTCGTGCTGACTGTTGGTGCCAGGCTGCAAAACTGGGTGCTGTGCGTGTCTCTGGAGGTGGCTGTGCTGTGTGCTCCCCTGGCTCCTGCAGGCTGTGTCTTCCGCGTGCTCCGTAAACTGCTCAGGAGGAGCAGAGTCTTCTGCATCTGAGGGTCAGCACCCTTTGGAGGTGACTGGGGGCAACATGGTCTTTTTAGAGAGAAGCACCCAGAAACAGCAGCGTTTCTGCTCTGGACAGGTAGTGGTTTAATTTGTTCTTAAAGCACTCTCTTTTCAAAAACATAATAGTTGCTCAAAATATTCAAGCTCAAACTGAGTTGATGTTCTCGCCGTATTGCCAGTCAACCTGGGTTTTGGATGGGATTCTGCCAGCACAGATTCTGGATGTGGCATAGGTAGGTGCAGAGAAATAGCTCGTCTTGTGCATTGTTCATGTTGGTGTAATGTAGAGTAGGGCAAAGCTTGTGCTAGGAGAAGGGAGAATGAGCTTGGGAAGACTTTAGGAAGGATTTGGGGAAAGTGTGAAGCTTGATCAGCTCCTTAATTTGTCCTAAATCTAGGACTAGGGTAATGTTCCAGTCCTTCAAACAAAAGCTGTGCCTGGGCAAAACATACCAACAGTGGTACGTCCTCTGCGGAGACATGCTGTGTCTGTTACTGGAATAGGATGCAGCCACCACCGGCAGAAGAGCGTCTGATCCTGTGTAGAGGATAGTCTGCTTTCCACCCTCAGGAGATGATCTGCCCATGTCTTGGGACTGGAAGTCTGGCTCTTCGGATGCCTTCTGGCAGAGAAGGGTTTAATGTAAAGATCCAGACCTTTGCTTGAGTATGAAGTACGTAGATCATTGGTGGTAGGCAGTGATCCTTCCTTTTCATCTTGGCAATACAGAGAGATTTCCTTTTTTTCCCCTTTCTCCGTTTCCTGGTCGCATAATTTCTATTATTTATGCATTGCTGGTGAAACCTCACTGTCTTCTAGTTCCCAGTGTAGGTGGTAGCAGAGTTCAGTGTACACGTCCTGCAGCTCATAGCAGTGAGTTAGCCGAGTCTGCTGCTACCCATGAGGAGTGAGAGTCAGATGCTGGAGGAGAGAGCAGAGAATTCCAAGTGGGAGATTCGGAACAGGTTCTCCGTGTTTGGTGGGGCACCTGGGTTCCCGGATTGAGGAGAAATGGGTTCTGCTGGGGATATGGCTGTTTGGAAGAGAGGCAGTAAAATTGGCAGAAGGTTCTAGCAAATGTGGAAGAAATTGGATCATGGAATGCTTCATGAAATTAATTGGAGTTTAGTTTTGTGCAGAGGCAGTTAATGGTACTCATTTACTTGAAAAAAAACTTTAGTATTTGTGCTTTGGGGCATTTTCAAGTAGTGCAGGTTAGGTACATAGGCATGAAACGGGTTTGTGGTAGGAATCTTGGGAAGATAGGGTGTCAAAAGGTGGTTATGGATTTGCGGAGTTGTAGAGAAAGAAACTGCATTTCTCATATGATAAAAGGGACAGGGATGTAACTTTTCCCAATTTTATTAAATGGCGGATGTCATACCTTCCACTTGAATTCTTTTTCTGCATTTTCTCCTTGCAGAACTAATTTTCTCTTTTTGTCTTTCCTCATGTCCTCTGAGGAATAAGGGAAAGGAAGACAGGAGAAGCAAATGGGTGACATTGTGGTGGTGTGATTAATTTCATGTCACATTTCTGAAGAGGCAGGGATTCATTTCTGGGTTACCAGAGCCGTCACCTCCACTGTTCCTCCATTATCGAATTGCTTACATTAAGGTATCTGTTTTATAAACCATCTGCGTGAGATCGATGCCATCTTAGATTTTATTGTCCCATAAGGGTCTTGAGAGAATAAACCCCACAGATTTTAAGATCAGGAGGGACTGCTGTGACTCAGTCTGGCTACAAACATTATCTGGTTTTGATTGCAAGACAACTCTTAGATAATTTTTCTGAGCTTGGATATCTCAGGAGTTTCCTGGAATTTACAGAACCTAGTTGGAGAAGAGGAGTTCTCTTTTGGACCTAGAAAAGCTGCTTTGAAGAGGAGACTTCAGCTTTCCAAATTGGTGCTAGGGCCGCTGCTGAAAGCAAGAGTATTTTTTATGAGCTGGTTTTTGGACCCCGTTTGCCATCAAGGTGCCAAACCTATCTGTCGGTATGAAGGACTGATAAGAAATAGGATTGTTGATGTGGTCGTAGGATCAGTGGTTCATGGGTATCTTCTGTTGCTCAGATGTCAGCAGTGGAGGAGCAACAACGTGAGCCTGACACGAGTCTTACCTGCTCCTTTGTTCAGCCTGTTCTGGTCTGGACGGTTTTATTCAAACAAAAGGTTTTATTATGCATTTTGTGCTGCTCCTTTGAGAAGCTGAAGAGCAGAAAGGGAGACCTTGGAGTTCTTTGCGGACTCAAGAAAATACCACCCACCGCAGACTCATATTTGGAAGGTTAAAATTTCAATAATTTTAATTTTCCACAGAGTTTATTTCTGAGAGTTAGGCTATGTCCTCCTTATGACCGATCTCTAAATTTTAAGGAATATTATGGTTTGCAGGGAGGCACTTTATAAAGCAGGCTGTCCAGCCGCTTGATCTAATGGCTGGATTATATTATGGCAATTTACGTGAAGTGAATGGCGAATAAAATGTGTACTAGGTGGAAGTAGAAAATAATTTTGACCCAAGGTGGAATTTGGCTGCAGGTTGCCAATGGAGTAGTCATGTCTTCGAGTGTTAACAGCAGTCCTAGAAAAATGAAGTTATTCTGTCCATTTTTGCAGAGGAGTAAGCCTCTGCCCTCGCACCTTCTGGAACAGCCAAAGGGTAAAGCAGTCTCTTCTCTTTCTTTTTCTGTTTTAATTAAGCGAAGTGTAGGGAGCGTCCAGCGTGTTCTGCAGTGTTAACACAATTATGTGCCAGAACTTGCTTTCGCTGGGTGACAGAGCTCTCGCCGTGTTGTGAAGAAGCGCCCCCAAAGTCCTCCTGCATGGCCAGGGGGGTGAAATGGTGCCTCTCCTGTGTTCTTGCCAAAGCCCTTGGCGGAGGCAGTTTCTCAGCATATCTTTGCACACGTGTGCGTGAGTTGTCAGTAAATCTTTATTTTTAGTGTTCTGAAAATGGATGAGCGTGGATGCGCACAACAGATTAATTTCCAGTATAGAAAAGCAAGAGCTCCTGCAATGTTCCTTCTCTTGCAAGTTTTGTCACAGATTTCCCTGTTGCCAGTGTGCTGTTAAATTCCAGCCTTGCCTTCTGCAGATTGAGCCACACTTTGATTGTACTCCAGAGGAAAAAGAGGACTTTTTGCTCACTGAGGAAGTTGTGCAGCATCCAGATGTGGTTCAACTGAGTTTACAAATTAAAAGTTACAGGTTTGTGTATTTTAGAACCTCTGGCATCCAGGCATATGTCCAACATAGGCATCTTACCAGGCGTATAAATATATACTCATCACAAACTGTGACTTAATGCTGTGCAGTGGTTTTAATCGGTGATTGCAAAGTGTGAAAAAAAGATGCTGTAGAGAAGAACAAACGTGTCTTTGTATGTGGCCAACAGTGGTGTGGGTTTGTTTGGCATGGCGAGGGTGGGTTCAGCATTCGTGTCGCTGCTGGGTTACACTGAGTGATGAATGCTGTGGTCACCGGGCTTCAGTAATCTCCAAAACACTGGTGTGAAATATTAAAATCTTAGTCAGTGCATTTACATCACCTACAATGTCTGTGAGAGCGGTCTGTCTGGCTGTAGCTGTCTAAACCCAGCACTCGGTGTGTTGTTAGGCTACCTAGTGCATAATAGGTAATGGTTTCTGGAGTTTAATGGCTGGGGGTTTTTTTCCATCTGATTTTTGGAACAGTTGTAGTTAGGTTCATCTTGTGTTAATAATGATAAATTTTTAGAGAATTTTGGTTAGAACTTCTACTTTCTAGCAGGAGGTTGCACCTGGTGTTTCTTGCTGAGCCTTCTGGATGCCAGCTGAACCGTGAAGATGGTTTGCAGTGCATTGCCTGCTCGATGGGAACAGCTAATCGCTGGGATTTCCTGAAGAAATAGTTACGTGCCATGTACGCTGGTTTATCCTTTGGCTCTGGTAACTGTTCCTGCCTCTAGGAATTGCATGATCAGATCAATTAAAAACATACAACTTTTACAGGTGGTAGGTACAGTTCAGTCATCTGAGCTCCAGCTAAATCACTCTCTGTACGTGAGCCATAGGAGTCAAATCAGCTGAACGATTGGCCTGTCAGTACTCTGTGCCTACTAATTAATGCGGAAAACAACTGTGTCACTTAGCAGTAATTAGGAAGGTAGAACTTTCCAGAGGACGCTGCCAGTTGACCTGATGTCAGCTGTGAAGCGCCTGTGGTGGTGCTGAAACATTCCCCTTTGTGAGCTTTCAGGAAGAATTACCTGATGTTGCCGTGATCTCAGAAATGGTAGTTTTGGTAATTAATTTCCTGGAAAATACTGCCCAAAGCTCCAGCAGTAGGAGCTTTGGTTTTAGTAACGCTCTTAGAAGAAGTCATTGAAGTCCTTTGCAAGTGCTCTTGCTTTGGCATGGTCAGACCGTGGTCGTGTGCCTCCAACAAAACCCCACCACCTTTCCTGCACTCCCTGCTTGGCCTGACCTGTCGGGGCAGGGAGGAGATGCCAGCAGAAGGGTATTGTCGCCGGTTTCTGTTTGGTATGTGTGTGCTGGCAGGTCAGTTTGGCAATTCCTGCTTATGTTTGTAGCCATTTTTATTTGATTGTGTCGAGGGTCTTCAGCGCTGGCGGTAAGGATATCTGCTGTGATTTGTGGGAGGCTGGGACCGGTGGCAGGAGAAGCCGTGGATGTGGGAAAGTGGCAGAGCCTGCATTTGGCTACTGGGGTGTCTTGCTGGTGTTGCCGCTCACTGTGGCTACATGGCCTCACCCAAGATCAGTCTTGGCGTTTTTGTGTTAGGAAAAGCTTTCCCTTTGCTCTGTGTGCTGTGGACTAGCTTAGCTCTGAAAATACGAGGGAGAGTCTGTGGTTTTGGGGGAGAAGTGGGAAGAGAAGAGCTTTCAAAGTTGACTGCTCTGTATAAAATCCCTTAGGAGACAGAGTGAGGCGCGTTCCCGTCACTGGCAGCTTCCTGCTGCTGGAGAAAATCCCAGCTGTTCTGCCCCAGGTACAGGTGCTGTTGCCAACACTGGAGTTTTGCAAAGGACAGTTGTCCAACTAGGCTGGGATGCTGGAGACTCATAGAGGGGTCTGTATAAGCTCCACTGAAATTTAGCTGTTACAGGTCTGAACAAAAATGAAGGCTAACTGTGACAGAACTTCTGCTAGGAGAGCACGTGGGCAGCGGTGATCCTGCCAGGGTGACCTGGAGAGTGTCAGACACGATAGACGCTGCTTTCTATGTTTGGGAAATGGGAGAGTTAAGTTTTTCCTCAGACTGGGGAGGTTATCGTAAAAATACAGAGTTACAGTAAAACCGTTTTGTGGTCGCTCCTGTGACTTCCGTATAGTTTGGGATCCTCATTACAAGGGATGACTTCTTCACTGGCAAGAATTGGGAGGAATTCAGGGGAGGACTCAGTGAAGCTGATGAAGGAAGGACCAGTCTCAGTTTTAGGACACTGCTATTAACAGAATTACTCCAAGATGTTTCTTCCAGTTTAACTAAACCTGTCAACTGTTTTCCGTAGTCACTGGTCATGCCTTATTTTGAATTAAATCACAACTGTTCCTGTTTCTTTTTTATTTGAGGTCGTTATATATTATGATTTGTTATTTTTCCACAGCCGGATACAACCAGCTATTTAAAAGAAATCTGGGAAATAATTTTGGTGGAAAAATGTAGTTAGAGCAGACTATTCTGTTCCAAAAAAATACCAAGAGAAAAGTTTTATTTCAAACCTAAGCGTTTTCTTAAAACTCAATGAGATTTTAAAATCTGCTTTTCTATTGTTGTTATCCCTTTAGTAGGTAAATGGTCTTCAGGAAAGGATGTGAAATGTCAGTTTTGTTAATCGAGGCTTGTTCCTATTTCAGCTATAAAATCATAGAAAAATATAGGTTGCGAGGGACTTCTGGAGGTCATCTGTTCCATATGCGTATTGCTGCAGTTCCATCATCATGAAAATACACAAATCGGATTTCTTTTGTGAGATAGAACATATTTTTTATAAAGTTGGTTACAATTATTTCTTCTTTTAAAGAGGTAAGCAGGGTTTTGATTAATGTTGGCTGCCAGTAGGCTGTGCTGTAGTATTTAAGCATGTCTTGATCTTTTAATTTCAGTGGTTATCCAGTACTAGATAAGAATATCTAAACTCTAAGGAAGCGAGTGCTTCTTCCCTGGGAGGCTTGCAAGCAAGGGATAAATGGGCTACGTGAAGGAAATCGGAATCAATTTTGTCTGATAATTGTAATGCTTTTTTTAACTAATAAAGCACACTCATGATTTCAGCGGTTGGGTTTGAGCCGTTTACTATGAAAGGTAATGCCTCACTTGCAGTTATGGATAAAAGAAAGGAATAACATTTTGATTCCAGGCTACTTGCTGTGATTCTGCTCTTCTCAGCTGACAGAGAGCTTTTCTTTTCTCAAAAGGAACGGGCCGCTGTCTGCCTTAGCCTGTTTACAGTCTTAGTCGGTCACAGTCACCGCTGGTAATGAGCTTATGCAGGGAAAGTAGACGTGAGAGGAAAGTCTCTAGACCTGTTTGACCAATCTATGCGTCTCGCTTTCTCCTTGAGAGGAAGATGAGATTGGGACGGTTTATCTAGAACTGATAAAGTGTTGGGAATACTTTCTTGGCTCTCTGAGTTTGGCTTGGTGCAATTTGGAGCCCGTCTTACTCTGCTGGAACTGCTCTCTGCTAACTGAGTCTGGGTTGGGGTGGGTCCTGGGTAACGATCACGTTTATGGTGTTGAACATGGTTCACGGGGTTCACTCTGCTCTGTCTGGATGAACTTGGAACCATGTGGTAATATACTGCTCACGCGGCGGGCAGGTTGGGCTGTTAGCAGCAATCCACGGGGAAGCCGGTGTCAAGCAGGGCTCGTGTTCTTGGGTGCATTATTTATACTCAGACCTTATCCACAAAGGTCATCGCTTGGATGGCACTTGCAAGTTCCTCGGGACGCCAGGCTTCTGGGAATCTCTTGGCTTCCAGCTCCCTTGGAATCTGTCTGTGCCATGTGTCATACTGATGCAACTTCATAGGTTTAAAGTTCTGAGTAACTGTTTGCTTGAGAGAAGCTCTACAACAAAAACATTTCCATTTAAAAGGAGGGAAAAAAAGAGAGATTCCTGTATCTCTGTTATTCTTGACTGAAAAACCCCAAAGGTCAATTTTACTAAAAGCTAAGTAGGTGTGTTTCTCAGACTAACTTGCATGGATTTATTAGCTGTGTTTTGCTGCTACTTGCTGTAAGTGGGTGCATCTGGAAGGACAGAGGGCGTAGGAAATTCCTGTACTTATTGGGTATAGGTGCTGTAAGTACGGCTACTTTGCAAAAAGTCAAGTCCTCCGTGGGGATGGGGGTTGCCTTTGAGATTAGACTGCGTTGTAAGGATGATAAAATCCCTTTTTAAAAAGGAGGGGGCTAGTAACAGTAGTTTAAATTAAAATGTTTTAAAAATCAAATTCAAAGTAAACATTGAGAGGCTTTTTACCATTTTATTCAACTTAAGGCACAAAAAGTCTAGCTTATCAAGCTGCTCGGGCAATAGGCTACTATTAGAATAATTCAAACTTGTAAGAACTGATCTCTTTTAGTTGATAGACCTTCCAATTAAAAAAATTCCTATATGGTGGCAGCACAGTTTTTTCCGTTTCTTGACTGGGGCTCTCGGGCACTCCTGCGGAGTAATTATGAGTAGAACACGCAGTGCTGTATTTGGCTGTGTTTTTGTGATATTTTTTTTGTATGCAGGATGGACAGGGTCCTGTGGGGTGCTCTCGGTAAGGATGCTGTGTAAGAGATTGGCTAATTGGCAGTTGGCTAATAGTTACATGGCATTTTGAAGGGCAGGCCTAGGTGGGAAAAACCAAGCACTGAAACTTGTGCCTGGTGCTCGTTTGGTGTAGCTACCGTGTGAGCGCCGGTCAGTAATGTCTTCCCAAGGGCTGGCACCGCAGCTTCAAAAACAGAAGGAGTTGTTTACTGTCCTTGCTCTGGCAAGCCTTTGCGTTGGACAGTGTGTGTCAGACAGTAACTGGAAGCTTTGTCTTCGTCTCTCTGTGACCTCTGGTACATTGTTTAAAAGCTCAGGGTTATGTTTCCTAGTTAAGCGCTTCTCTACCAGAGAAATGAAAATTTTCAGAGGTGCCTTGTGGTTTTTGGACATGCCCAAGAGTACACTGGACATGGCAACCTGATTTAGTTAGATCTACTTTGACTAGATTACTTTTATCAGCCTCCTAGTATGAATTATTATATGATTCTGTCATGAATGTGGGAATTAGTAAATCACCTGTTCTGTTTGGATTCTGCAGAAAGAGAACTCATCCTTTAAAACAAGCTCAGGATACTCATCTCCTCTAGGTGTAATCATTGCTTATTCTGTAGATTTTCTGTCTTAAAACTGCAAGATAAACTGCCATTTGCATGACCATACCTATCCTCATTATTTATCCTGCTTTCAGAGCTTGGATCCACTGCAAAATTATCCCTCTCTAGGGCTGGTGAAAGGAAAAGGGGCACAAATTCCTTAGTAGTTTTGAATAGAGAGAGTGAGAAGCTTTCAGGCAGGGTCACTTTGTATATGTGCAGAACTTAGCTTTAAAAATAAATTATCTGTGCAGACTCTCTCCTCTTCCTGTATAAAGAATACCAGACAATAATACCTACCTTCATAAATAGGCATTGTGTGCCATTCTTAGAAGCTACAGTCGATGATTTCCTGAAAAAGCCTTTCTCTGAGCAGCCTGTTAAAACATACAGCTCGTGCTAGGCTAGAGCTACGTGACAAAAAGTAACTGCTGTGAAATTTGATCTATCTTTAGATAATGTGATTGATTTTTTTTTTCCTTTTTTATTATTATTTCCCATGCTGAAACTGATCTTGCTAAGCTGGATGAGGTGAAGCAGTCCTGTATTCTTTATTCGTACAGAGTTGTGCTTAAAAATTAAAATTGCTCAGTCATGTTAGACATACATAGTTTCAGTTAATTCCTACACAAGGAGTATTGGGCAGAGGAAATTAGCCAGTGCGTCTCCTGCCAGAAGCACGTGGAATGAGGAGAAACAAAACCACAGTGATTAAACTTTGAAATCTAATAAATTTCACTGTACTAAAAGTGTTCTAGTAAACTTGCATGCTCTGTTAGTGCCCGAGTATGTTTTTGGAATATACATCTAATTCTAAGTGTCTGAGTCATGCCACATAAATGGTTTGAGGTCTTAGATGATTGCTGCCTAATCATCTGAAAGTGTATTTTGTTAGAGGACTAACGTTTTGTCCAGGAATAGACTATTTTTTTTTTCAGTAATGCTTCATATTCTTCCATTAGCTGAACACCTGACTGAAGTGCCTCGTCTCTCCTTTATTGGGCTGAGGCCTCCATCACACCTCTCTTGTGGACTTTGGAACAGTGCCATGTTCCTCTTTAACCTCCAGGCTGGATTACTGCAACCCCGTCTACCTGGAGCTGCCTTCAACGTTGTTTGTGTGTCAGTAGGTCAAAAAATAACCCCCACTGCCAAGGTCCATACCACCTGAGGAGGCTTAGTCCACACCGGCAAGAGGCTTTGCGTATGTTGCTGCCTCTGTTTCTGCAGAACCAGCTGCTGGTCCAGTTGTGTGACACGGTGGAGGACATCAGACCTGTGTCCCCTGGGTCCTCCACCATCGTCATAGCTGGTGGTTCTTGCTGTGGTCTTTGCGGCAGAATGAAGTGCTGCAGATACCTCCAATAAATGACAGGATAGTGCCAATAGAAGCGGGTACCATGTAGGTGGTATCTGTTGTGAGATGATGGGATGAGATGTCTGTGCAGGGGAGGGCAGGAGTAGCAGAGGCCTTCTTCAGAAAATATGGAAATTGGGGAAAAACATTGTGCTATGAAAATTCCCAGAGTGATGTTCAGACTTTAGGTGTTTTACCCTCTTTGGATAATGTTTTGGTCCCATTGCTGCTTTCAGGTGAATATATTAAATTTTTACTTCGTGGGGAAAACATCATGTGCAAATGAGTTGAAATGCTATTAGAGCTGTTAAAGTAACATATGGCTCTGATCAGTGTCTAGATTTCTCTGCTCTCCTCCAGAAACCTGCTCCTGAGCTGACCAGCCTTGCTTTGTACATAAATGCTTCGGTTAGTACCTGCATTTTTCAGGGGATGAAAAAGGCAGAGTAGTGGTGGATCAGTTCAGGGTGGTTGTTTTGGCTTTTTTTTCCTTTCCACAGAATGAATTAACATAGTCACACAAACCTTGGTGTGTGAGCACATGTAAGGCTTCCATTTATTCCTAGTATAAAACACATTGAAACACTTTGCCCAGTACTAAACTTCAAAATCTTTGCAATTTTGTTGCGCGTACTACATAAAACGGCTTGATTATCTGAAAACAAAATAATTTGAGGATTGGGTTGAAGCTGAATTGAAGCTGTTGGCTGAGTTTTAATAAACATTAAAGATAGGAACAACTGGGAATCAAAAATTAGTGGTTTTGAAGCTGTTTGTAGTGTTTGTGAGAGTGATGGAATTGGTCTGCTGAGATCCTTTCAAGAATTGCAAGTAAAACCTGAAGTTCTGAGTTAAATTGAAATTGATGTTTCTAGAAGCTGAAACTTCAGAAAGTACTTAATTTAGGTTGCACGGGTGACCTTGTTGGATCTGTCAGCTCTTTCCAGGATCATTTATTAGTGCATTGCAAGAAATGAGAATTGTGGAACCTTAAGTGAATGAAGTGTTTTGGTTGCATGGGATGGCACAAGATTTCTTCCTGGATGGGGGAGAGACTGCAGCCCATGGCTGTTGCTTTCACTCTGGAGCTGAAAGGAGGGAGTCTGTCAGCAAATATTGAGCATGTTGCATTTCTTCCCTTTTGGGAAGTTGTCTTTGCAACTATTAGTTGGAAACCGTGTACTGTAAATTGCAAGGCCGGGGGTGGGTGTGTTGCTGGTGGGGCCAAGTGGTCCCATCCTGTGTGAGGGAGAGCAGACAAATTGTTTTCAAGCTCTGACAAATGATCCCAGGCCTGTGGCTGGCCTCCAGCCTCTCTTTCTCTGCAGCTTTAAATGATTAACTTATTTTTTTTTATAGCATCTTGAGATTTTAACCTCTCATTTATTTTCTCTCTGCAGTCAGAAGAATCTGAGGCCTTTATCTTCTGTCCAGCTTTGCAGTTCGGGTAGCCTCTGATTTCAGACATCTCATCATTTCCGCCTGCCAACCTGTCTGATATGTCGGGACCCGTGCCGAGCAGGGCCAGAGTTTACACGGATGTGAACACACACAGACCCCGGGAGTACTGGGACTATGAGTCGCATGTTGTTGAGTGGGGGTAAGTCTCTGGGCTGCTTATGGATGGCCCTGGACCAGGATCAATCCCTGTAGCATCTGTTGCGTGGGGAGTTCAGGCACCTGAGCTGCGTTAGGCTTTTTCATGCTCCTTGGCAGTTGTCTAGTCTGCATGGCAAGTGTTAGGGTCACAACTTTCTTTTGGAAAAGTGTTTCTTATCAAAATTTTCAATTCCCAGCAGTGCAAGAACATTTTTGGCAGCTCCCTTAAGAGTTTGTTTGGCAGATTTTTTGTCAGGTAGTCAGGAAACATCCCATTTCAGAGGGAGGAGAATCTCTTTCTGAAACAAATCTAAACAGCCTTGGCTGCAGGGCTGAGCAGAAGTGAAAAGACGTTTGAAGTTGCTTCTGACTTGGATGAGTGAAGAGGCTCAGCAGACTTAAATAGGTACGTGCTATTTTGTGACTTGTTGCGCAGCTCTCTGCAAGTGACTGGAAAAGACACGTCTGCTGCGTTTTGAAGGAAGGAGGTGTCTAAATTGGGCTCATGACTGAACCGTCCAAGAATCAGACAGCAGTAATGTCAACTTCGTAGCTCTGCGTTCCTGCTTTTGTATAGCAGGGCCCAGACTAAGTTCTGCCCTCAGTTTTGTTGCAGTTTCTGGTTTCTGAAAGGTACACAGAATAAGTGGCTAGTCTGTTTTCAAACAGGCTAGCACTTAAATTTTTGGTCTTACTGGCTTTGATTTTTAACAACATTATGCAAGGAAAAATTTAGCTTCCAAATACAGAGAGACAGGTGGAAGGGATAGCTCAGGTTTGCTGATGCTGAAATGCATAGTTGGGCTTATGTTACCTACTGCAGAAGAAAGTTCTGGAATTAATCTAACTTGGACACACAGAAGCTCCCTGTTTCTCTCCTTAGTGATCGCATTCAGGAGATGTAAGACACTACTTAATTCACCTTGTCTGAAAGGTGAGGCAGTGATTTAATGTTAAGGAGAGGTTTGTAAGTTGTGATAGAAATGACTGAGCTCTTTGAAACTTTAACTTTTTGTCTCCACAGAAATCAAGATGACTACCAGCTAGTTCGAAAATTAGGCCGAGGCAAATACAGTGAAGTATTTGAAGCCATCAACATTACAAATAATGAAAAAGTAGTTGTTAAAATTCTCAAGGTGAGCTGGGGATTGGGCAAAAGATAAAAATTGTCTTGATGGTCCATTTCACTGAATGATGCTCCAAAGCCAGGCTTTAAGGATTTCACTTCTAGAACGTCAAACATTTTAGACCAAATGCTGCACTTTCTGGTCTCACGTAGCTCATGGACTTCTCATAGTTATACATTTACCACATGCCAGTTAAGAAGTTTTGGACTATCAGGTCATGTTTGGACAGCTTAAAAAAAAAAAAAAGCCATCTTCCTAATGTTTGTAGCTGTCAGGATTCTGTGCTTAGAAAGGAGACTGCAGAAGATATTTGAGCCCTTACTGGAATGATGCAGTCAGGTAATAACTTGCAATGGCTCCGATGTATTTTGCTGACTTGCAGTCCACCTGCCTTTGTCATCTAGATGTTGAGCTGTCTGATGGCCTCACTCAACTGGACTGCTTTGTCTTACATTTTGGTTTTTTATTCTTCAGCCTGTTAAAAAGAAGAAAATCAAGCGTGAAATCAAGATCTTAGAGAACTTGCGAGGCGGTCCCAATATAATCACTCTTGCAGATATAGTAAAAGATCCTGTGGTGAGTATGGAAGGAACTTAAAGTGTACACTGGGGTTATGGGTGAAGTTGCTGTGTTTGACTTCAGCTCTGATCTGGCTTTTTGTTTTCCCCCGATCTTAAATCCTGCTTTTGAACGGCTTAATCAGATCAGCTCTTAATCTTATTAACTTCCTTTAGAGGGCCCTTCCCCCACAGGTCCCTTCAGCCCCTTACTCTGTAAGGATGAGATACCAGTGAACTGAGACAAGTTAATTCATTCTACAAACAGTGCTGCCAGGGCTGCAGGCTTTGGCTCTGCTTTCTCTGTCCGAGGGGAATCACAATTATGTCTGAGGCAGAGGGGCTTCTAGAAGTTTTGGGGGTAAAAATGGTTTAATTCGTTATCCTAAATGAAAACATACTATCTCAACTTAACATGGCTGAACGCTTTTCTCTCTGTTTTAGTCTCGGACACCCGCTTTGGTTTTTGAACATGTAAACAACACAGACTTTAAGGTACAGTGTGGGATGTGAACTTCTAATGTTTTCCATTTGAAAGCCACTTGTAATGTTTTCCTGGGGAAAGGCAAGTATGTAGGGGGCAGGCAGGTGATTTAATCATTTCCTTCCAACATAATAACTGTCTTTAAAGGTAAATAGGCTTGGGACAGAAGTTTATAATTGTCCTTTAGTACCATTTTGCTACATAAATTACAAGATGAGAATACGGATTACAAGTGGTATTTTAACCTTCGGAGCAAATTAACCTGTTATCTTATGGACCATCGTTGCCTGTCTTTTTGAAACATACTGCTTTTATGTTCAGTGTATAACTGTTTATTGGAACCACTTTAACCATGGACAGCTGTTTTTGTGGCTTTCCATACTTCTGGGACAAGGGATTTAAGTGTTTCTTTGTCCCCTTCCCTACTGACCTGCTTCAGCAGAAGAACGGCTGTGTAGTGGCATCCGGAATAGCTGCTTAATGTCGCAGAGCACCCTCGGTCTTTTTGAGACTCAGTCTGCAGGCATGGGCGAGTGCAGCCTGAGGGAGTTAGTGACAGCAACCAAAATGTACTGTCTGAGCAGAGCTGGAAGTAACCTATGTATGTGATTTGTAAGGGGGGAAGAACAGACTGATCAGAGTCAGGTGTGGGATCAGAGTAACTTGGGAAACTTCTACTGACTCTTCTGCTGGGTTTGGAGAACCACAGCAGAGAACAGGGCTGGGTTGTTCTGGGCTGATGGGAATGTGATATTTTTCTTCGGTGTTGAACACTGATACGATGTGTTTGTGTCCCACAGCAATTATACCAGACATTAACAGATTATGATATTCGATTCTACATGTATGAGATTTTGAAGGTAAGTTGGTGTTTTGCTGGTTTATCGGTTTATTTCTAGGATTTGCACTCAGCTAATCCCATAGAGATGGTTATCATGTCACTAATGGGGGTGAAGAGAAGAGAAAGCCTGTGGAAGAATTGGATTGGGAAATAATATATCAAGTCAGTATCAACTGTTCAGCTTTGCAACCAATTCTAGTAATTTTTTTTCTAGTAATTTTTTTTTTTTGAGGAAAGCAGAGCCTTTGTGTACTCTGAGATAACTTAAGATCCTAGATCAAAAGTACATGTAGCTTCTGAAAACAGAAAATTGTAAACTGTTTCTGTCTGTCGGGGGGGCCTGATGTAATCTGAGTGAAATGTATTTGTCTATTATTCTGAAACAGGAGTCTAGAGAAGGGAAGACTTGTTTGATCAGTAAGGCCTAGTAACTCTGCTCTTAGGAAGTCTGAAATCCCATTTTTATGAGGAAGTACATGAGGTGTAGTCGAAACACTTCTGTTGCTGGGACCTCCCTTTGAGAAGGGGGCTCTAGAGGTGTTTTTTTCTGTGGTCTGCGAGTCTAGTCCAGGATATAACACTAGACAGTAAAGGCTTGATGTCTACTTAGACTTGGTGTATGTGGAAATAATTTGGAATATGGTTGAACTTGAAAGATTCTTGTGACTCCAGCATCTGTTTCTTTGTATGTCACGTACAGGCTCTAGATTACTGCCATAGCATGGGAATCATGCACAGAGATGTCAAACCTCACAACGTCATGATTGACCATGAGCACAGAAAGGTAATAATGTGGGGCAGGCTGGAGGGCAGGGAGAGGTCCTGCTTCTCTCTTGGCAAACGAGGATCCCTTTTGGGTACTCCTCTGTAGTGATATTAGCAGACATCTTTAAGGGGGGCTGGATGGAGAAATATAAAATGAAATTCTCTACGCTGCTTTTCATGGTGGTTTTTTTAATGGGTTATATGTAACCCATCACCCATGGTAAGGAGAGGTGTTTTATTTAGACTGGTCGGTGATACGGATGTGGGGAGAACATCTAAACAGATACTCTGGTCAACTTCAAATTAAGTGAAAATAGAAGACTTGTAAATAAAGCTTCAGACTAGTGTGGTTCATCCAGTGGAGAGCTGGAGCATCCCTTGAGCCTTTTTTCTTTGTTTTCTACCGTTTCTAGCTTAGACTAATAGACTGGGGTTTGGCTGAATTCTATCACCCCGGCCAAGAGTACAATGTCAGAGTGGCTTCCAGATATTTCAAAGGACCTGAGCTCCTTGTAGATTATCAGGTAAGGATTACGGGGATTTATCACTGACTTTTATATGGAAAGCCTGTGCCATTTCAAGGTAGCAAACGAGAAACTGAGGTCTGTAGAGACCCGAAGCTAAAGACAGTCCATTCTAAACTGTATTCCAGAAAGCAGTGGCTGTAAAGTCACTGAATTAAAGAAACTAATGAGTAGTCTGAGGACCTGAGGAAGAGCCTCAGAACTATTATGGAATACAAATGATTAATATTTTTTTTAGCAAGACTGGTTTTGCAGTAAGGCACAGACCTCGTGGGAATTGCTAGGACTGCATGAACTTGTAAATTAAGCTATAAAAACATCCACGTATCTGATGGCAGTTTGCATTATGGAAATGCTGTTGGCTGGAAATAGTAGTGTTACTGATGACTTTTGGATCGGCTGGTTCCGAATGAAGGCACTTCCTCACCTGTCCCCATACCTTGTGGAGTCCTCTCCCTTTGCTGCTTGTGATGCTTCCCTTCTCAACACGTGTGTCTCAGTGATTCATAACACTGAAGTCTGCAGTGCAAATAGAAAAAGCCACTGGTCTTTAATATCCTTATGGACAAGGATGGAAATGGGATACCTGCTGTTCTGCTAATTGCTGTATCCCAGTTTGAGTAACTGGAACACTGAGCTGAACAGTGATCTGGTGAGGAAGATGCATGAAGGTATTTCAGTCTGTTCCCCGTGTAACTTGGCCGCGTTTATATCACTGGAGGGAGGGGGGACCCGGTTCGTACTGAGAGTCTGTTGTGCTTAATTCATTAGAAATTGAATTGTCCTTCTGGTTTTGTACAGATGTATGATTACAGTCTGGATATGTGGAGCTTGGGTTGCATGTTGGCTAGTATGATATTCCGAAAGGAGCCATTTTTCCATGGCCATGACAACTATGATCAGGTGAGAGCTGGTCATGTACAATCTCTGTTCTCTTAGCACAGTGAAGGTTTCCTGCTTACACTTCTATCGAGGGATCCGAAGAAGAATTTTACGCATTTCCCTAATAGCTGCTTTGCTCTGGTTGAAGCCATTTTCCTTTTCTCAAGTGCGCAAGATTTTCTAACAAATTAAATAGAAGTAGATCTATAGGGCTTTGTATTTATGAGCTCCTTAGTAGCTATCTGGAAAAAGTTATAGCAATAGTTATATTAAGGCTGGTGCGTTCTGGTACATAGAGTGACTATTCGTGAGTTAATGTTCCGTGTAAAGCCCCTGCCACTGTCCGCCCTCCCTCCCCTCTGTAGAGAAACTCTGAATTTGGTACAGTTTTACATAGATTCTGAGGTCTTTGATGTGTTGCCTTTAGGACAAAATTTTTATACTTTAACCTTTAACACGCGCTCTGTATTTGAATTAATGTGCAGTGTTCAAGAGCAGTGACCTTCTGTTCTCAGACCTTCATTCTGGAGCCCTCCGGGAGGGGGGCGATGCTTCACCCTTCACGTGCAAGACACAGAGTTTCTGGGGTTTTGACCAGTTATTCTTACTTTCCCACCCTGTTGGTTTTGAATAGTTTATTTCTACAAAGGGAGTTAGTGTTGCAAGACCTTAAGTTTTAGTGATACCGGTGCACGTAGCTCCCTCCTGGCTACCTTGGGATTGTGGAGTTCCGACTGTGAGCGGAGGCATGTTCATATGTTGGTGCTGCCTGGGATTGTAGGTGGCCGGGGAAGTCAGAGCCATGGGGTGACCCTGTGGCTGCTGTCAGACCACTGAGGTCAAGTTCCCAAGGGAATGTGTGCTGTATCTTCACACTGGCCCTGACGTTACCTTCACAGTAGTGACTGACTTTTCTGTTTGTTCCCAGCTGGTGAGGATAGCCAAGGTGCTGGGAACAGAAGACCTGTATGACTACATTGACAAATACAACATTGAACTGGATCCACGTTTCAATGACATCTTGGGCAGGTGAGCCAAGATCCAGAATAGCTCATAATCTCTTGGTAGATCCAGACAGCTACTGCTTTGTCATCAGACCTTGAAGTAAACAAAAACTCATGCTTGTGGGAGAAACCAGAGCCAAGCTTCTTGAGAACTGTCACTTTGTGCTTTTGATCCCTTTTGACAGTGCTTCCCATGGCCCTTTCTCTGCAAATGGACCTGAGGAAAGGTTTTTAAATGTCACCTAAGCAATAAATGGTCTGCTGGAGCATAAAGCATGAAGGGCAAATGCTTTCTCCGGTGTTCCAGGGAAAAAAAAACATAACTCTGTTTCTCAGAATTACATTGCAGAAAATCAGTTGCTGCTTAAGATGGCATTTACGTATTTTTTCCTTCATAGAATTATTTTGTGTGGCGTCTACCAAAAGTACAAGGGATAGTTGTTGGGGGCATAAGGGAAGAGCAGAAGCTGGGATTTTAGGCCTGTAAATCTGTTGTGAACTTGAGTCCTCGTGCTGCCCGGGGCTGTGGTGGCTGTGCCGCCGCGTGGAGACACGGTGTACTGCTGGTGCGCGCTCTGCTACGGCTCAGCCCCATTGTTCCCGCATCAAGCAGCAGCCCCGCTTGGAGATGGACATCTGTCATAGTTCTTGCTCTTTAAAAAAGTGAATTTTGGCATTGGTGTCCTCTGCCTAACCTGATTTGGGTTTTTCTGCAGACACTCCCGTAAGCGATGGGAGCGCTTTGTTCACAGCGAGAACCAACATCTGGTGAGTCCAGAAGCTCTGGATTTCTTAGACAAGCTGTTGCGATATGATCACCAGTCGCGACTCACAGCGAGAGAAGCCATGGAACACCCCTACTTCTGTAAGTATCAGCCGCTGTCATCATCTGCTGTCCAAAGAGTTCTTCCTCTGCCTCTGGGAAATCTCCGTTCCAGTAGGTTGTGCAGATCGGAGCTAAGAACAGCAACGTAATAAACTTCGTCTTTGCAAATAATTGCGCCTCAGCTGAAGATGCTGTTGCTGTGGTGAATAAATTAGGCCACTGACACCTACACGAGCCGAGGAAACAAAGTGTTACATGCCTGTGTGGGGCCAGTGAATCAGCAACCTGTTAAAGGTTTGGTGCTAAACCCGTGCTAATTTCAGCGGGTGATTGGGTACATGAATTCCTGGGTTGTGATAAAACCAGGTAACCGTTTTTTTGAGAAACAGGCCCTTTTAACTCCTTTTGTTGCTAAATGTCTGCCTTAGCAAATGGTATGTTCAGGTCTTGGTTTTGCAAACAAAAATGTAACTTTCACTGGTAAATGTTTTTAAAACCCTTGCTCATTTTCACAGATCTTGATATTTAGGTTTTTGAAACAGCTGTAACAATGCGAAATATGAGTATTTACTCGTGTTTTTTTCTTGCTGCTGAACAGGCTTGTATAATTAACAGTGGAGATGTGTACTGTATCTGTGGCAAATGTTTAAGTGAAATGTTTTGCAAGTATGAGCATTACTAAACGTGAACGCTTTGAATGTGCTGCTTATACAAACAGCTGAATTAACGGGTCTCTGAGTATAGATACAGGTGTTACTAAATTCAGCCTGAGGAAGGGCAAAATTTCACATTCCCTTCTCTGATGCAGTAGGCTTGGGAGGCGGGAAGGGATGGAAGTGTTCAGATGGGAGCTTTATTTACCTGTAGCTGAAAATAAAGCGTTAGCAAGTAAATTTGGAGATGTATTACAGAAGACAAGCTCCCGTGACACTTATGACAACTCACAGGCTGCAGTGGGATGTGTATACAGACATGACATATGATTGTAATTAGTGATAATCTTTCTGCTCACTACCCCCATTTTCTGGGTTTGGCTTTATGCAATTGCTTAGCATAGAAAGGAGATCAACTTAATTTCTTCAGCTTTTGCTGTCAAGCAGTCCTGCCGAACTCCAAAGCGCATCATTTAGGTGGCTTTTCACTGATCACGTTACCTTGGTGCCTTCTTGGGTGCTTCCGCTGAAGCTGGTGGAAACTTCTGTGTTGCAGTAGATGGTGGTTGACGTTATTTGATGCAGGCAGTTTGGCAGGACTGGCTGAGCACAGAGGTGGCAGGCAGTGTGCTTCAGCTGCTGTCTACCAACACGGCACCTAAAGGTACTGTGCTTTTCCTAGATCCCATCGTGAAAGACCAGGCTCGGATGGGCTCGTCCAACATGCCGGGTGGCAGCACTCCTGTCAGCAGTGCGAGTATGATGTCAGGTCAGTTCTGGTTTCGACTCTTCTTGGTGCGTGGCCTTTTGAAGCATTTACAGACGCTGTGTGGATGTGAGGATCCAGGAGGGCGAGTCCTGCAGGTGGGGCATCAGGTCATCTCCTGGCACCAATGGCAAGGACAAGAAGGGCTATGACAAAGTGGGTGGGAGAGCGCGATAAATAAGGCCTCGCTGCAGCCTGACCTGCTTTTCTGGTCTCGTTTGGAAAAGTGCTTTGCAGTTGGCTTTTTTGGCAGCAGTTTTGAAGGACAGTGATCCTGCCCTTCAGTGACACTTGTATGTGCCCAAATCTGCGCTCTTTGCAGAGGCTGCAGAGAACGGTAACAGATCTTTAACCTCACTTTATTTTGGCAGCTCTGAAAATGTAACAGAGCAGCAGCAAACTGACCCGCAAAGAGAGCATTTAAGAAGCTGAGCTGTCCTGGATAACGATACGCTGGTTTTGCTCTAATTCCTGCTTACCTATCTCTCTTCCAGGGATTTCTTCAGTGCCAACACCTTCACCCCTTGGACCTCTAGCAGGCTCACCCGTCATTTCTGCCACCACCACTCTGGGGATGCCCGTTCCGGCTGCTGCAGGCGCTCAGCAGTAGTGATGGGCTCTGTCTCCTGCTGCCTGAGCTGAGTCAGGTGGGGAAGAGGTTTCCCCCTCCACCTCTCCTCGGGACGCAGCTCGTGCCTGGCAGGGGAAGGGAGGGGACGAACGCTTTGGAGGCACCGTGTCTGAACTGTTGCTTGTGGATTTATAGTAGTTCAGTCATTATATACAAAATTATTATAGGCTGATTTTTCTTTTTTTACTTGAACTTTTCGTAACTCAGGGGATTCCCTGAAAATACCTACAGATGGAATATTTCTCGGACAGTTTTTCCCCCCTCTCCCCCCAGCCCTGCCCCCCTCAAAAAAAAAAAAAAAGTACTCTTCATTTAAGAACAAAGAGGAATCAACAGCATTTCCAAGGTCTTGCATCCTGCTGGAAATCTCTTCTCTTCATGTTCCCACCATTACTCCTCCACGAGCCTACACCTCGGGGGATTGTGCTGTTCTCCAGAGGCTACCAAACCAAGTCTTCGTGAGGCAGGGGAGGGGGACTCTTAAAGTACCACTCACTTTAACCCCGTGTCCTGCGTATGATTCAGCCGGGGTACGCTGAGGAGACAATTCCAGTATGGAGAGGTGGTAGAAGTTTAAAAAGGAGTTAAGTGCAGATGATGTCTGAAACCCTAATTGGATTGAATCATGTCTCCTTAGGAGCCAGCCAGAATGCCAACTCGCCCCCTTGCATGTAATTTTAGTCTTAAAAGATGAAGTTACTGATCCAATTGGAGTCCTTGCCACCTCCTGAGAAAGGTGCTCCCGTAGAGTAAGCCGTACTCTAATCGGCCCCTTTCTCATGGAGGCTTCTTCCTGCCATTGCTTGGCTTGGATCTCTGGAATGAGTTTGTTATTGGGTATATTGTTTTTAAATTGTTTCTATAGGTTTCAAGCTGGTGGCTACTTAAAGCTGGAAAAATCAGACTGCGCCAAGTCCGATATCACATCTTCACCCACCATCCCCTCCCTCACGTGCCATGTGGTGAGAATACCAGTTACCTCACAGTCTTGTAAATATGCACTGAGAGGAAGGAGCGAGCAGACGTTAACTTAACCTGAAATGGTAGATCAGTGATTGTGGACAAATATTATCATTGACAACGGAAAAGCACCCTTGTTACAGCCCTGCTACCCCTTGCTGTGTATATATACTTTGTCCTTCATATGTGAAAGATCCAGTGTTGGAATTCTTTGGTGTAAATAAACATTTGGTTTTATTTATCGAGGTTAGATTGAAGTTCCCTGTGTAGAGGCCTCCCGGGGGTGGTGGCACAGGGAGTGTCCTGGGGAGGCTGTGTCTCCCTTCACACGCCGTTTGCACAGTGAGCAGTGCAGAGAAGCCGTACCCACACGCTGCAAGCCAAAGCTTCTCCTGGGAGAAGGACCTTTTGCCATAAAACAAAAAAAAACCCTCCTCTTGCGCCTCAGCCCTGTGGGATGGGGAGTTGCGATGCTGAACCAACTCTTCGTTTTTCGCACGCGGTGCTGTTCATGGGGCATCAAGGCCTTGTTTCCAGGCACGCAATGTTGGCAGGGCTCAGACGGAGTGGCCATAAGCGTGGTGGCAGCTGGCCCTCGCGGTGAGGGATGGCTGAAGCCATCGCAGCAGTTGCTTGTCCTGGGCATTGAGTGCTCTTCCTCTTCCTCAGCAAGCGCTGAAGCCGCTTGTCGCCTGTGTGCCCCTTCCTTGTTTGGGGGTAATGGCTCTGTTCTCCCATACCGGTTAATTCTGCAAAGTAGAGGGGGGCTGGGTCAACCCGACTGAAGGGAAAGGGGGCAGGAGAATACAAAACAGACCCCTTTTTGCGGATTTCTGGCACAGAAGAGGAGGCTTTTCACCTGCAGCAGAGGCGCTTGGTGCTCCGTGCCTTCATCCGGTGGCAGTACATCGTACTACACCCTAGAATGAAGTGAGAGTAGGGCTGTGCTGACTGTTACCTCGAGGTAAAAGCACCCGTTGTGCCAAAAACATGGCTTTGGGAAGGGCCGCGCCGGCTGCTCCCTCCAGGATCCGAGTCACGGGTGAGCCCTATGGAAGCGGGGACGGCTGC
>VXBO01009780.1:4807-18766 GCA_013400135.1 Rhinoptilus africanus | reverse complement strand
CCCCCCCGGCCCGCGGAGATGTCTACGCTCTCCCCCCGCGGGTGGGTGCTGTGCCGGGCTGCTCCTCCGAGAACTGGCCCGGGCGCAGTTTCCAGCCGTGGAAGTAAATAAACCCCCCCTCGCAGCCGGTCAGGTGGATCTTCCGTGACGATACTTTTGACCAATTTCAGGAATTATCCTACAACGGTACAGTTTGGAGTACGGTTTGGTGAGCCCCCGTGCTCTGAGCCTGTGTTTCTGCCTTCAAAACCTAACTGGTGCCGCGAGTGAACATTTTGTGGTTTTGAAAATAGAATTGTTCTGTAATACTTGCAGCTGTTGCCCGCTGCGCATGAGAACAGGGTAAATATTGGGGTATTTGCCGGTAAATCTTAGAGGAGAAGCCTGCAATATGGGCTGCTTCCTTCACTCTACTCCTTAAGTTCTTTGTGTGTGAACAGGAGTTTTTTACTTCCATAGGCTTTGTCTCCTCCTTCCCGAGGCTTTGGGATGTGACAGCCGGGTGTCTGCCTGGCGCAGGGGGTAGGGAACCTCCAGCTGAGCCGAGCTGGTTTCTGTTCATGTGCAAATAACTTCGCTTGCACAAGGGGTGGGAAAGGAAATAAAAGGAAATTGTGGTCAGCGCGTGAGCATTAGAAGCTTTAACATTACCAGGAACTTGGTGTTCAGAGTTGGAGATCTGTCGCAGGCTGTTACAGCTTGTTTTCATCCCCAAAGTGGTTTAAAAGGGTACTTTGAGAAGGGACAGCATCCACCCCTTGACCTACTTAGCGTCTGTGCGTGAGCAGCCTGCAGTCCTGCAGTCTCCCATTCACAGGCCAGAGTGCTTCCAGCCAGGCTCTCACATGGAGCAGGGAGAGGGCTGGGGCAGCGCCGGGACGCTGGAGGTGCCACGTGGGCAGAGGAACGCGCTCCCCAAGTTGCTGCGGGAGAGCGTGGCGTTGAGAAACAGCTGTTTCTCCATCAGGATGCTTTTAATTCCTCCCACCTCAAATCCTATTCGGACATGTCGCTTATCAAGCGAATCTCATTCAGATCCCAAGAGTAGTTGGATCTGTTGGAAGAGCCTTTAGGGAAAGGCAGTGTTTGTGGCCTCATCCTGCGCTCCAGCCCTGCGGCTGCTCAGCAAAGCCTCCTTAGTGGAAACTTCTCCAATGTGGGGTATCAGGTGACTCTCGGCCTCCTCTCTTCTTCCTCACGTGAGGCAGCGGTGACAAATACCACGATGCAGTGTGACATAGCGTCCCTTCTAGGCTCCCCAGGAAGCGCTCTCATGTCCTGTAAGTGCAATTAACCCTTCTGAAACCAGAGCACTGTGCGCTTTGTGTGTTATTCCCTTCCCTACCTCTCCCCAAGTTCATGTACTCCACAGAACAATGGTATTTATTTAATGCTGGCTAACCTGCGCGTATACTACTGCCTGGCAAGTTTGTGTTTGTTGGGAGAGAAGTCAATATGCTTGTGATTTGTTAACTCTGGTGTAATTATGTCCTTTCTTGTGACTGTTGGTGGAAATGCTCACACTTCTCCCTGGGATGGCTGCATCCAGGAGCCGCTGCCTAGCTGGGAGTTGGTAGGAACATGAAGTCCTGGTCTTAGGAAATCCTTGACACCTGAGCTGGCAGCTGCGTCAGAGAGCAAACAGTTGCAGCGTGGCTTTGCACGACCGTCACGGTCCTGAACGGAGCCGTGGTCTGTTGGGGAGTATGAGAACCGAGGGCGAGGGATCTGCTCGGGCAGCGGTGGCAGCTCCAGTGTCAGGAGGAGAAGCAATTGTCTGCCAGGGTGGGAAAGATGTGTGGCAGGACATGTGCTGACTCTCCCATGCCATCTCCCTTCTTGTGTGTGTGACACCACTTGAGTGGATTTTTCCCTCCTTGATCTGAGTTGCTGGCCCCCGTGCGCTGGCATTGCCTATCAGCTTCTCTCTTTGTGGTCTTCTTACAGACTTTGATTCTAAGAAGAAAAGAAAAGTGGCGGAGATTTACCAGGCTCTGAACAGCGACCCCATCGACGTGGCTGCACTCAGGCGGATGGCCATCAGCGAGGGGGGGCTCTTGACGGATGAGATTCGTTGCAAAGTGTGGCCGAAGCTGCTAAGTGTTAACACGGATGACCTGCCCCCTCTTCCAGGTATGGAACAGCCTGGGCTGGGGTGCTTTGGAAGAACGGCTCGGTGATCTCTGCGCGTTAGAGGAAGGATCCCAGAGGTTGAAGCACATGCTTGCTGACCTATCTTCTCTCTGTGTACGCTGGTGTGTTTCCCACCAAGCTCGTGTGCAAAGGGGACACACGCTGCAGCATGAACACTGTAGCTTCATGCGCTGTATTGTACATAAATGTCAGATTTGGAAGTACACGGCTTCCTAAAAACAGCATTTCCATTGTGCTGTGAGGGTGTTATTATCTTTAGTGACAGTGGTGGAAATTAGTTCTCTTCGGATGCGGTTGGTGTGGCCCTGAGCCAGCGTAGCATGCTGGCATGTGTAAGTTCATCTGCAGCAGAAAGCTTCAAACTTTTTCTTGCTGCCGTGGAGCGGTGGCCGTGCTGAGCCCTGGCTTCGTCGAAATTCTTCCGAGGTGCCTCTGCCAGGTGTAGATGAAGCAGTTTGTTGCATGAAACGCATGTGGTGTTTGGTCAGAGCAGAAGCAGGGAAAATGACCTTCCCAATGAGATACCTGCGTGTTTTTTAAACCTTAGCAATGCAGAAGCTCCAAGTCCTGTAGCTTTTGCAGTCACTGCCCCCCAGATTTTATTGTTGTTCCTGAATCTGTGGCCATTCAGAAGTGTGCATCCCCCACTGTCAGTCAAAAGCCGGATTATGTGAGGTCATCAGAGCTGCTGGAAGACAACACTTAATTTCACATGATCACATAGGTAGTTCGGTGTGCCAGCAAATTCTTTTCTCTTCTAACTATTTTAGCTACCCGTGGGTGGGGTTTTCTTCTGAATTATTTCTGGTTAATAAACTACTCTTTGTGGTCTCCAGAGTGTATCATGCCTTGCTGCTGCTGCTGAGCACGCTTTCAATCGCACAGCAAAATTGTGAGCAAAGATGTTTCCAGGAGTGCTGGGAGCGGTGTCAGTTTAAGCGTTTTAACATATTAAGAAATAAGTCTTGTTTCCTCACACTGAAGTGTCGTTAGTGTCAGAATGTGCAGCAGTACGAGTCGGGGGACAGGGTTGATGTGTGATGTACAAAAAGGGGATGTTCAACGGAGTGGAATGTCTCTGTGTGCGGCCTCATCCTCCTGCCTTCAGCAGGGTTTCTCCTGTCTCCCTTGCCCAGCTCTTCCCGCTACCTTTGCGCTACTCAGTGTTAATCATATTCCTCTTTTTCTCAGCAGGAAAGGAGCTGCGAGAGGACAATAAAGATTACCAGCAAGTGTTACTGGACGTGCGGCGATCCCTGCGCCGTTTCCCACCAGGTGAGAGGGAATTTCTTCTCTTGCCCCACTTCTGCAGGGGGGAAGGTCTGTGCCGTGGGGCTCCTCCTGGCTCAGACCTTACTCGGGGGGGGGTTGCAGTAGGTGACGCTCCATTGCTCCGAGAGCCTGGCTTCTAGAAAGCCTTTTCCTTGTGAGCTTAACAGCTGCTTCTTCATTCAGTGGAGCCGTTCCGTGGCTATCGGTTTCCTTCAGCTGCCCGTGCTGCGGCTGGGTTTTGATGTGGCTCTTCCGAGGTTACTCTTCCCCCTGCCCTGCTGAGTCCTTCTGCCAGCAGGCTGGTACTGCTGGAATAGTTGAGCACAGAGAGGCCCAGATCCTGTGGGATCCTCACCTGTTGTGAGCAGGGGTGAGATTAGATGGAGCGCTTGAGAAATGCGCCATTTGCTTCAGTTTATTTTAGGCTGTGGTCTAGCTCGGGGGCGTGGCGGGCAGGTTTGTCAGCGGTCGGAACAAATTCTGGTGTAAAACTGCCTCCAGGTTGGGTTCATGCACCAAATTTAAGAGAACGTTGAACGTTCAGAAGCAAAATGTTTTTGCAGTTGGGTTTTTTTTTTTGGATGGGTGGCTGGTGCCTTGTTGTGCTATTTATAAAACGTTTAATCCAACAGCTATCTAACTGCAGAGCAGTCGTTGTTTCTGGCCAGAATCTGTTCCCCTCTTCTGCTGCTTTTATTTTGCATAAACAGTTGATTCGCTCTGATTCTCTTTTGAGTGTGGATACTGTGTGCAGGCCTGATTCCTGAAGGCTCTGCTAGTACAGATTTTTTTTGCCCTTGAATGGCAGCCTCCTGCCTATTTTTAGATGCATCAGTGAAGCAGGGGAAAAGGAGAACTTTGTCATTGCAGGATCTCTGCTGGGACTTTTCTACTTGGCCTTTGGGCATTTTATCTGTTGACAAGGACTGCCAGAAACGGGCTGCAGCTGTGCGTGGCAGGAACAGTGTTTTTCCTGTGACATCCTGTCCCTAAACACATGTTGTTAGCAGGGGACCGATACAAAGTTTTGGCGATGGTGGCCTTGCAATCTGATGCAGTTGGCGCAGTTTCTGTAAAAATGGCTCCTGTTTAATTTTTTCTAGAACCCCTGGGAAATTAAAAATTATTAAAATGTCCTTAGCGGTGCTGGTTGTGCAGTGCAATTCATTCTTCGTAGCACTGTACAAACCTCAGTAAACCCTGCTTCCCTCCTCCACGGTGACTTCCTCGCAGGTAGGGGCACTGCAGCTCCAAAGATTAAACAACCTAACAACTGGCTGGCTTCCCCTGGACCATCAGAGTTTTGGGGGATGGGATTAGGGCTTAGGATATTTTTTCTGCTGGTTTTATCTCCCTTCCCTTTGCAGCACATCCCTTGGGATCAGGTGGGTTGGTAAATGCATGGGTCCTCTCCTTGCATACCGTGCTCGCTCCTGCAGCAGTAGGTGACACAGAGCGTCCCACCGCCGCCTGGTGCTGTCCCCACAGGGATGCCGGATGACCAGAGGGAAGGCTTGCAGGAGGAGCTCATCGATATTATCCTCCATGTCCTCAAGCGCAACCCCCAGCTGCACTACTACCAGGGCTACCATGACATCGTGGTCACCTTCCTGCTGGTGGTAGGGGACAGATTGGCCACAGCTCTGGTGGAAAAGCTCTCCACGCATCATCTCAGGTACTCAGGGGGCTCAACTGGGAGGGAGAAGCTGCCTGCATGTCCTCAAGCTGTGGGGACACCTGTACAGGTGGGGTTGGCCTGAAAGGCAGAGCCTTGGGTTAAGGCCGGCTGCCTGTCATGTCCATACCCAGAGGGCTGCTGTGAGAGAGCGGCATGACCACACGATAGCACGTGGCTTTGCAGGGAGTTGTGCTCTGGGGAAAGGATAATTGAAGGCTGTCAGTTAATTTGTAGCATATCTTGAAGTTGAAAAAGCCGACGCACATGCATTATTCATAGTTCTCTGGCCATCTCTGCTGTCAGGGCCTCTGTGGCTCCTGGGGGCTGGCTCAGCACAGTGCTTCCCACTTAGCCTCACACAGCCCTGAGCAGCGTGGTCTGTACCGCCAGCGTCCTGAGCCCCAAATCGAATGACTTTCCCGTTTGTGCACTGAAGTGAGAGTAAGCCTTCAGCTGGGGAGCGGTTTGGAGTGATTCTCCCTCCTCTCCCAGGCGAGGAGTTAGGTTTTGGGTGCTGGAAAGGCTTTACGGTTCATGCATGAACTGCAGCAAAATAAGAAGTGTCAGCTGACACCAGCGTGATTGTCTGGGTGCGGGTTTTCTGTGCAGATCAGCCCTTTTTGCCACAGATAGGTACGAAGGGGGCGGTCCCAAATAGAGAGAATTCCCTGGGGCTGGGGGCCACCCTGTCAGCAAAGCTGTTTATTGCAAGTATGTTTATTTACCTTCTGGTTGCCCCTCTGGAGGGAGAGCTCACTGACGTGACTGCTTGACGGAGCTTCTTTTAAATGTTTCCTCAGGGATTTTATGGACCCAACGATGGATAATACCAAGCACATTTTAAATTACCTGATGCCCATCATAGACCAGGTGAACCCTGAGGTGCATGACTTCATGCAGAGGTACGCAGATGTTCCCTCGGAGCCTCATAGCTCTCCCCTGCCAGTCTCATGTTCATGGGGCCGTTTGCACTTGCATGTCCCTGGCACCACAGTGGCTTTTTCAGAGTGAGTCAACACAGCCCACAGCTAACAGTGACAGTCCAAAGCCGTGTGGGACTCTGCTTCCAAGCAGACCCAAACCTATGTTGCCTCTCTTGAGGGGTTTTAAATGGTGTCATCTTTACTCCAGTGGTCTGCAGTCCATATTGGAAAGGCTGGGGGATTACAGTCGGTGTCATGCAGAGCTGCCACAACTGCTTCACCTGCCCAGTTTTGTGGCTGCTGTTGCCTTGCTGTAGTTTGTTGCTAGTTCTGGGGATAATTCCCAGGTTGTGCAGTAGAGACACAGAAGTGTATTCCGGGCGGAGTAAAGCAGAATCAGTAAGGTAAGTGGGAAGGTTCCGTCCAGAGCCCTTTTCTGGGCAAGTGTGTCTGTTGGGTTTCATGGCCAGGGCATCTTTGGATGCCGATCTTGATTGCAGTCTTGACTGCGAACTTCCAGAAGTGAATAAGCTTTTATGGTCAAAAAGGAATCTGAAAAGTTGAATGTGCTGCAGGACTTCAGGTCTCCTCAGGTCAGTGTGTTCAGTGATGTGGTACATCACATGTTCAGGTTCTCCTGAAAGCAGACCATTTAGACCTCTACCGTGGACCCTAGTGGATGGAGAGCAGTAGTACTTTGCCTTGGGGTTGTAGCAGAGGTGCAGTTCGTGGATATGGACTGAGCTCTGAATGCTCTGCCAATAGCCAGTTCTGTCTCCCCTCCCAGGCGTGGAGGTGTGGCGCAGGGATCGCACAGGAGCATTTCAGCGCTGTTTCCGAGCTGCTGGCAGCGGCTGACCTAACAGCACTTTCTCTCTGTGCAGTGCGGAGGTGGGAACCATCTTTGCTCTCAGCTGGCTGATCACCTGGTTTGGGCACGTTTTGTCTGACTTCAGGCATGTTGTGCGATTATATGACTTCTTCCTGGCTTGCCACCCACTGATGCCCATTTATTTTGCTGCTGTGGTAGGTATTGGCCAGAGTGGTAAGGGGGGTTAACAGAACCATTGCGAGGTGGCGGTAGTTTGGGGCTGCAGAGGGGAGCTGGCAAGCCTGGGGGCTGCTGGGCTTGGCTGCACCCTGCTGTGCACAAGGCCAGCGATCCTGGGATCCAGGATTGCTTGGGGAAGCCTAAGGGTGTCCAGATCTGCAGGCTGTTCCAGTTCAGTGCCATGGAGGCAGCGTGACCTGGTGGTTTTCTTTGCTTTCATGTGCTGGCCCTGCTGCTCGGCACTTGCTTGGGTCCTGGGGAGCCTGACTGGGGACAGCCCTGCGCTGTGTGTCCATCTGCCCTTTCTCCTGTGGCAGGGGGGAGAGTTCCAACAAATCTCTGTTTGAGGGCAAGCTGCAGAGTCAAGCCCTGCTGAGGTTCTGCCTACGTCTCTGAGCTGCCAGTAGCAGACTCCGCTCAGAAGACAGACATAACTACCCAGGAAGGGGCTTTACAAGGCCTCGGAGTCTTGGGAAGGGTTTGGCTTTTCTCTTCCTAGAGAGGGAATGCTCTGCTGCATTCTGTCCCCTTGAGGAAAAGCAGGTCTTTCAGCCAGAAGCGAAATGTTTTTCTCTTCTGGCTCTGAATTGAGTGCTAGTGAGTGACAGGGACTCGTCCCTGCTTCCCCAGCTGTCCTCAGTGCTCTCACTCCTCTCTGCAGATCGTGCTGTACCGGGAGCAGGAAGTTCTGGACTGTGAGTGCGACATGGCGTCTGTCCACCACCTCCTGTCCCAGATCCCACAGGACCTTCCTTATGAGACTCTGATCAGCAGAGCTGGGGACCTTTTTGTCCAGTTCCCACCATCTGAACTTGCCAGGGAGGCAGCACAGCAGCAGGCTGAACGGTGAGTGCCGGGCAGCTCATGTGCCCACGTGTTCTGCACATCCCCTTGCCAGGTCTTGCTTCCTCACGAATATCTTCCTCCCTGGCAGGAGGCTGGTCCCAAAGGCGAGCCAGGGACTCTCCTTGACCAGTTTCTTCTCTTGCAGAACCGCGGCTTCCACTTTTAAGGACTTTGAGTTGGCGTCAGTGCAGCAGAGACCAGACACTGTGTTGAGGCAACGCTTCAGGGAGCGGCTCCGAGGGGAGGAGCGGACAAAATCCATCTTGACAAAGCCAAGGACCAACCGCTTTGTCAAGCTGGCGGTGATGGGGCTGACGGTCGCCCTGGGAGCAGCTGCCCTGGCCGTGGTGAAGAGCGCACTGGAGTGGGCACCCAAGTTTGAACTGCAGATTTTTCCTTAAATCCAGAAGAGGGGCCTTCCCTGTCACCACTTCCTTCCCTGGCGGGAAGGGTGATTTCTGATGAAAGGACACGTTCGGAAACAATCTCTCTGAAGATTATTTTTTATTCTTGCTGCGTCCTGTGACGCCTTTGGCCTTTGCGACAGAGACTAATAGGAACCAGCCCAGCAGGATTGTTCCCCACACCGATGCTCACCTTGTTCTCTCCTCCCTGTGCAGGGGTGAGCAAACGGGTCGCCGTCTCATGAGGAACTGGAGGTACAGACGAGTCAAGCTCCTCAAGCTGCGCACAGGTGACTGTATGAGTGGAGAGCCACGCATGGGCTATGCTGGAATGATCCCGTGTTCTCTGTTAGGGATAATTGGTGTGAGTTAAGGGCAAATCCTTGCCCAGAGGAGAGCGTCATGGCAGGTTTTGGCCTGGGTGCGTGTGTGTGTGTGTGGGCAAGGGGCTGTTACACTCC
The DNA here is from genome assembly GCA_013400135.1 of Rhinoptilus africanus. Taxonomy (NCBI): domain Eukaryota; kingdom Metazoa; phylum Chordata; class Aves; order Charadriiformes; family Glareolidae; genus Rhinoptilus; species Rhinoptilus africanus. The sequence continues at coordinate 9,977 of VXBO01009780.1, read as the reverse complement.
TGAGGAGCTGGGGGAGCCCCCTGGCTCTGCACCGCTCCTGTCCGCAGGCTCCCAGCACACCCTGCCGTCTGCTTTCAGCTTCACCGGTGGTCCAACCCATCCCTTTCCTATAGGCAACCTCTGGGTAGAGCCAAACCTTTCACAACCCCTTGCCAGCCCCCTGCCATGAGGTTGTCCTCAGCGTGTAAGACTCCCTGGCTCCTTTTGCTTCCCCATCCTTGCAGCCTGATCTGTTCTTGGGAGAAGGGCAGGGGACAGGAGCAGACCCAGGGGACTGCCAGAGGGAGCTTAGCTCTTGGTTGCTGGGGCTCCTTCGCTGGCAGTAGCACAATTGTGTCTTGGGTCAGCGAGGTGAGACACGAGTGTCACTCGCCCTGCCTGAGGTGTGTGCTGTCATGTGCCAGATCATGTCACCTCAAGAGTTAGTGGCACCAGAAACACCCACTGCAGAGTTCCACAGCTCTGGAAGCAGGCTCTAAAGCAGGGAAGGGCTTTTTCCACTTGTGAAGCAGTTTGCCCAAGACAGAAGTCATTGTGGTGGGAAGTCTGTCTTAAATCTCCCCCACGAGCTGATCAGACTTCAGTGTCATTCCTTGGAGTAACACAAGTGAGGGATTTTTCTGGAAAGGCCACCCCCGACCCCTGCATAGCTCCCATTTTCTCACACAGTCCCATTATCAGTCCTAATGCTCCCCGCCCTCCAAGCTAAGCAGCAAATCCTTCTCGACAACTCGGTGTCCCACTGAGACAAAGCCAATAAACACTATATGCCTCTACCTCTCCCCTGAGCTGCTAAACCTCCCGCAAGTGCCCTTACCTGTCCCTTACGGCTCCCACCCGGCTCCCCTGCTGTTGCTGTGTTGTGCCCAAAGCCATCTGTGCCGTGCCCGGGGGCTGCGCACCTGAAAATTAGGTGTTGGTTGAAGAGTTACAGATTTCAGGATAGAGAAGAAAACCTGCAAAGCCCAGCCCCCTCCTGTCCCAGCCCCCTGCCTGACAGTTCTTAACTGCCTCCTGGGTTGGTTCTAGGTTGCCCTGTGGGCCCTTGGTTTTGGAGGAGCCATGCCTTTCTGGCCATCAGGCTGGCCAGAGGGCACGCGGGCAGTCGTCATGCCTGACCCATGTTTCCATAGTGCTCTGGGCAGAAGATTTTCCTTTGCCTCTGCAGCCTGAAAGCCAGAGTGTGCCAATCTGCTCTCGCAGAGGCAGGGCAGTGAGACCTCTTCCCTCTGCTCCTCGCTGGCTCGTACCAGGGCTGTCCACACCTCTGCTGAGAGCCGGGGGCTGCTCAGGAGTCTCCTCTCCCAGCGAGGTTAAAGGCAGAACCAGTTTCTAGGCCCTCAGCACCTCCCCAGGGCAGCAGCAGCGTGGGATGAAGGGCTGTGGGTGACTTAGCACTTTAGAAACTTGTGGTGCAGGAGAGTCTGTGGTGGCTGTGGCCCCCTGTGGCTGCTGCCGGAGGTCCTGGGGTGCTCTGTACACTCCCCCACTGCCCCGAAGGAGGGGATGGCTGGAGCCCCCGGCCGGGGGGAAGCCCCTGTAGCCCCCCCCCTGACTCTCTGGCCATGATGCACTTTAGTTCTTGCGTTGTTCCCGGGGGAGGAAGGGCCTGGGAGGAGCTGGTCGCTGTGGGTGCTTCGGTTTCTCTGTACAAAGACTTATACATACCCGTGTAAATGCAGATTTGTACAAACCCTATAACTGTAAAATAAACAGTTCCTTAACACACTTCCTTCCCTCCCCCTGTGCCGGCAGGGGCTGTGGCGTGGGGCAGCGGATGCCAGATCTGCTCTCCTGGCACGCCGTGGCCTGGCACTGGCGCATCTCTGCAGCAGCCAAGCCGGCTCTGTGGTCCCTGACCTGCGTGGCCTCATCCCTGGCAGCCCCGTGGGAAGAGGAGCAGGAGCGGAGCCAAACGGTGCTCGCGTGCCCCGCTTGCTTTCTCCTTCCATCTGCCCGCCTTTGCTTAAACGCCAAGACTTCCACGTGCTGTCGGTTCTCCGTGGTGTCCCCCCGCCATCAGAGCCACGGTGGGCAGCGCGGGGCTGTAAATAGCCTGACCTCCCGGCCCCTTTTGCACCCTGGGATGGGTGCCCGGCTACGGCAGGAGATCCCGGGCACAGCCAGGGCACGGTGCCCGTCGGTGGAGGCCCGGCTGTCACCGCTTCCCCCTGGCAGCCTCCGGGGGCCGGGCACGCTCCGCTGAGCCGTGTTGACGCAGCCGCTTTCCCCGGCCTGGGAACGGGCCTTGCTTGGTAGCACGGGGCTGGCGGCCGTGTTTACCAGATTGGGCCAGGGCTATTTTTAGTTTCCTGTGGCTTCCTCGCTGGGAGCGATTTGCTCAAAGCCCTTTGGGAGGAACACGCAGGCAGAGGCCTGCAGGGTGTGTGGGGCTGTCGGGGGCTCAGTGGGACGGAGTGGGGGCAGCACTGGGGTTTTACAGTGAAAGGGAGCCCAGAGAGCCAGGACTGCACCGTTCCTTGCAGTTTGTGCTTTGGGATGATGTGATGCTCGGCTCCGGCACGCTGCCGGGGCACGTGCCCTGCCCGGAGCCTGGACAGCCAGGCCAGCGCCAGCCCAGGGGCTAAACCACGTGTCAGAGTCCCTCATCTGCCGGCACAGCGGCACATCCAGACCCGTTTGGGATTCGGCGGAGAGAACAGCCCGCAGGGAAAGGTCACGCATCTTTTATTCACCCCAAAAAGAGCAAACCCAGGGAAATGGTGGTGTGTGGAAATACCCAGGTCCCTCCCAGGCACCGCAGTGTGGGTGCAGCCCGGCACAGGGGGCATGTGGAGGCTGGGCACGGCTCAGCGCCGGGTACGGCTCAGCGCCAGGCCGGGCACGGCTCCCCCAGGACGTGCAGCCCGGTCCACCGTGGCCGGCGGGTCGGGATCACCGCTCACAGGGCCAGCACATGGGGCTGGGGGCACGGGGGCTCCGGCCTCCCCAGCTCAGGGCTGTCCTGGGCCCCCTCCAGGCGCTTCCTCCGGGCTGGATTCAGGAAGGGCTTTGTGGCTGCCCGCTCCCGTCCCATCCTGTCCTGCTGCGCCTGATGCCACTGTGAGCCCAATTGCAACGTCCCGGCTCCCCTCCCTGCCCGGCCCCACCACCCCCCCGTGCATGACCACTACCAGCACCCCACAAGGCGCTGATGTGGGGTGATGCAGGGCCCTGGGGGGTCCCAGCTTTGAGGAGATGTGGGGTAGGAGGCTCATGGCACCGGGGAGTGTGGGCAGCCCCTGGGCGAGTGGCAGGGATGGCTCCAAGAGTGACGCTGAGCCTCGAGCGTGGCCCAACGTGCACTGAGGACCCTCCTGCTGAGATGCGGCAGCACCCTGGGGTGCAGGGGTGTCCCAGGGGAGCTGGGGTGTTGGTGGCCAAGGCAGGTGGTGCGCCGGGCTGGCAGGAGGGTGCACGTGGCTCCGTGTGCCCTGCGTGTGCCCCCTCTGTCCCCCACCGTGCTCAGCCACCAGCAGTGGCTTCAGCAGCCCCCAGCAGGGAAACTGGGCCCAAAGGGTTTCGTTCCTGGGTTCTGATCCGATTATGCACCGGATGGAGTAAGGTGCTGCCGGCACAGGGGCCGGTGATGGTCACCACGCCAGTCCTGGTGCTCGCGGGGTTTCTGACACAGACACAGCAACAGCCACCGAGCCGCCAGCGAAGGGATCCCTCGGCACCTTTACTGAGTGGCGGAAGCGGGGCTGGAGGGGACAGCGGGACGTGGTGGCCGTGCCACCATGGGATTGAGCCGGATGCTCCACAGTGCTCGCCACAAACCAGCTCCAGGCGATCCATACGGCTCCCGGGGCGCAACACGGCTCGGCCCCGTGCCGGGGCATCACCCCTCATCTCCCTGGCCTCAGGTGTCCCACCGGGGCTGGACGCCGTGAAGGTGGGAGACGCCGAAGGGCGCCGCCGTCCCCGCCGTGGCGAAGGCAGCGGGGTGCCGCAGCGGGGGGCTGCCACGCAGGATGGGGGAGAGCTGCTCCTCCTCTTCCCGGGGGCGGCGCAGGGCCAGCGCGCAGGAGAGGAGCCCAACGGCGCCCAGCGCCCCGGCCGCCGCGCACAGCGCCGAGCCCACCAAGCGGCACGTCCCCAGCGCGCGGTTGTACCGCGCCGCCTGCACGTCCAGCACCACGAACTCCCCCTCCCCGATCCCCTCCAGCTTCGGGGGCATCAGGGAGCCGGTGGCCAGTGCCGCAGCCCCCAAAAGCAAGAACAGGGTGCCCGTGGAGAGGCTCACCTGGGGAGAGGGGTGCAGGGCTCGAGGTCAGCACCAGCCCCCCTGTGTCCCCCGAATGCCGTGGTGGGGTGCAGGCACGGGGGGAGCATCTCCAGGGGAAGCAGGGGTTTTTTGGGGTCTCTTACCTTCCGGATAAGGGGGGCCCAGGCTCCGTGTGGTGTGGACCCATCCCTGTCCCCGTCGGGGCTGGCCCCAGCGCAGTCCTCGTAGAAGAGGTGGAGGTAGGAGCGGACCCCGTACCACCGCCCCTGCGCCACGCTGGGCCCGCGGCCGCAGTCCGGCTCACGGGCAGGCATCGGGCCTGGGGGGGGCACAGGGGGGCCAGGATGGGCTGTGGGGAGGGCGACGACCCACAGCGAGCCCCTCTGGCAGCACCCGTGGGGCTGAGCCAGCTCCTGCCCTTGCCGCAGGGTGCAGGGCAGGGGATGGGGCGCCGGTGCTGGGTGCACCCCCCCATGCTGGGGTCAGTGCCTGCTTTGGGGAGCACCAAGAGGGACCCCAAAATCTTCCCCCCCCTCAACCCAGATGGGGTGACGAGGCTGAGGTCACATCCTCAGGGTGACTGAGGGCATCGCTGCCTTCATCCCGATGGGGCATCCGAATGGGATGGAGGAAAGGACACCCCCGCCTGCATCGCGGGGTCCTGCCCGTCCTGCGCTGGATCCAGACCCGGCACAGCCCCCGCACGGCCCCGCCGCCGTGTCGGCAGGATCAGGCCCCACATCAGGCCATCCGCAGCCACCCAATCGCCGGCGATGGGGAAGGAGGGGCGGTGGCGGGGAGGGATGCGGGGCCGTTGGCTCGTGGGGACACCGGGACACGGCCACCACATTGCGGGCAAGGGGCCACCGTGTCCCCTCCCCGCCGCCTGCCCAGGGATGGGGCATTGCCGTGGGAACTGCCTGCTCAGCCCCGGCCAGGGCA
>VXBO01009778.1:8868-29445 GCA_013400135.1 Rhinoptilus africanus | reverse complement strand
CCCCAAGTCCTACCATGACCTGGGTTGGGAGACCTCCAAGGAGCACATAGGCACATCAAAAAGCCCCCAGATGGGTCCTAGCTGTCTCCTAACAACTACCCAGAATGGTTCAGCAGTGTGTCCCGTGACTAATTTGTTGTATTCCTGCAAAATATTCAAGGCAAAATGTAATTGTTTGCAGTGATGGCAGCACAGGGAGGACCTGGTCTGGTTCGGTTGAGTTACTGAGCCTGGCATCAATTAGAGCCACCAAAATGCTCCTGCTTTGAAATTTGCAGGCTGCATCTCTGCAGCTCTTGGCCCCGGCTAACACAAATTCTAACAGGCACAAACCCAGCCCTTCCGCTCCTTCTTGCTGGCTTGGTGGGCGATTGCCCACGTTGGAGGAAACTCCCTTCCAAGGGACCCACAGCAGTCCAGAGCTCACCAGTGCAGGTTGCCCCGTGAGCATGATCTGACTTGCTGTAAGCCATGCCATCAAAACTGTGCTGTCAAAGATGTATCTTCATCGTCGTGCCCACAGGGACCTCAGCGTCGATGCGGGACTGACTCACGCCCAGTTCCAGGTCCGGCCGGTCCCTCAGCCCTATCAGCATTACTTAGCTACACCTCGGATGCACCATTTCCCCAGAAGCACATCCTCGACACAGATGGTAAGTGAAATGCTTTTACCAAGAAATGTTTTATGCATTGTCTGCCAGAAGGCAGTCAAAATAAAGGCTGCTATCTTTCTGTCTTCTGCGAATCCCACTTATCTCAGCTGTGGAAGGGAGTGTCTGAAAGGATAATGTTGCATCATTGCACTCTGGATTAGAGAAAGGAAAGAAAAGCTCAGCTGCTCTGGAAAGATTCAGTCCACCACAAGCTGGTCTGCAAAACCTGGGCAGGATGTGAGAGACTCATCAGTCTTTACTAATAATATTATTAATCTTGGAACAAACTGTGGGCTGCCTGCATGAAGAAGGGTTGGCAGTGTGTGACTCCCTTCCCCTCAGCCCTGAGGACCGTCCCTCATCACATCGTTCCTCTCCATGTCAGCCTTGGCGCCATCCGTAAAGGTTTTGCATGACCTCTTGCACAGGTGGAGGTGGGGTTTGAGGAGAAGAGGGGCTGGCTGGGGTCATTCCCGGGGTGCTGTGTTTAGAGCAGAGCCATGCAGAGCACTGCTAATCCTTAAAGCATCCTCAGAAACCCCACTGCGTTTTTTTTAATCTCGTGCCCATAGCCAGACCCTGACACCTGCGTACTACAGCGAGGATTAAAGAAATCAAAGCTTGGATGAAGAGAAACCCACCCATTTAAAAAATATATAAAATCTCTTTTTAAGTTAATCCATATTGAGAGTTTGTAACTGCGGTATTATAGCAACAAGAATTATTATAACAGATAGTTTATTCAGAAGCAGCGCATGTTTTTAGTTATCATTTATAGGAGACCTATTTAATAAAAGCCTTTTTTTATTATTATTATTATTAAAAGGCTTCCATTGGGAAAGGTGTCAGTGTGCTCTTTCATTTTGAATTTCTGAAGCACTAAATTTGAATTGGGGTACACGAGGGATTTCTATATGCAAGTACATGCAGCTTTATTTTTCTCCCTCACTTCTCACAGGTTGTTCACGAAATCAGAAATTACCCTTATCCTCAGCTTCAGTTACTTGCTCTTCAGGGACTGAACCCAAGCAGGCACACGTCCGCTGTGCGGGAGAGCTATGAAGTACGTCTCTTGGGAACTGGAATTGTTATTAAATTTTTAAGTGCTGGGATACTATGCAAGCTCTGGCAAAAACTTGCAAGGCTGTTTTGTGTCACGTCAGCTGCACTGAGTCTTGCAGAATTTTTAATAATAACTGTAAGGCAAAGGAGTTAGGGGGGTCTGGTAAAAGACGGTTTACTCCAGGGTTTCTGGGTCTGGCTCAGGTTGACCCTGGCTCCCTTCAAGTCTGTGAACAAAGCGCTCCAGTTCTACAGGACTTTGTTTCCCAGCCTGTCAAATGGAGCTCAATTTCCTCATTAATTTCTGAAATGTTGGATGTCCAGCGCTCTGCCTTTGAACCCTTAGTTATTGGTCCAAGAGCCAGGGGTCAGATCCCTCATCAACGCACAACTGCTTTGATGAGGTGATGAGACACTGGCCCAGGTTGCCCAGGGAATGGATGCCCCAGCATTAGAGGTGTCCAAGACCAGGTTGGATGGGGCTTTGAGCAACCTAGTCTAGTGGGAGATGTCCCTGCCCACGGCAGGGGTTGGAAATAGATGATTTTTAAAGATCCCTTCCAACCGAAGCCATTCTACGATGCCATGATTTGGGTTTGACGGGCATTTCCACTGAGGAAAGGGCAGGAGGGAGCCTTGGTTCCCAGCAGGTAGGGTGAGCTGGTGGGACCTCATGCCCCGTAGAACAATGCTGACGGTGCTTTGCTGCTGTTCCTGTGCTGTAGGAGCTGCTGCAGCTGGAGGACAGGCTGGGCAGCGTGAGCCGGGGTGTCGTCCAGAACACCATCGAGAGGTTCACCTTCCCACACAAGTACAAGAAGGTGAGCACCCGGAAACCGCGACATGGCTGCCACCCCCTCTCAGCTGGCCAAGGGTTGTGGGCACGGAGCGGACAGAAGGAAAGACTTTGGTGGGTCTCAGTCCTCAGGGTTGGCAAACCAGCACCGTCAATATTCCCCAAAATGGGGGAAGAACGTAAAATCCAGAACTGGTGCTTTAATATCTTGTGGGGCTCCTGGGCTGAAGCGGTGGTGTAGCTCAGCTGGCTGTTTCTCACTTCTAGGCTAGGAAGCTGCGGGCCAAATTTTCAAAAGGGTCTCAACCTTCTCCCACCCAGCGGGTGCAATTTCCCCCCTGTCCGCACCTGGTAAGAAAGTGCACACACCAGGGGGGTTCGTGCATGCAAACCCACCCCTTTCTGCATGGAAGCGGCGCTGCCCGCGCACCCTGCCGGGAGGGCGCTGGCTCCACAGCCTGGGGGAGCTTGTCCTCCCCTCCTTTTGCAAGAGGTGTCTCCTCTGTTGGAGCTGATCTCCTGCCCAGAAGGAAATGGGTGCCATTCTTTTTGGGGTCGTGCTAAATAGAACATGGGAAAAGTGCTTGTTTGCATATTAATTTCACATGCTGGTCATCTCTGGCTGGGCAGTAAAAAGTAGGGACATTACCCAAGTTGGAAGTGAGTCCCTCCTGCTGCACATTTCCTCTGACTGCATCTCCAGTGGATCCAGGAAAACGATATTAATAGGAATGGATGCTGAGGGGTAGAGAAAAGGGGAGAACTGACAGACTAAGCACTGCCACAGTGTGGAGCTGGGCCAGTAGCCAAACTGGCATGTGGCACAGTGGTTGCCCTTCCTGGCAGTGGTGGCCACACATGCTTTGGGGTCAACAGGAGAAGCCTCCAGAAAAGGAGACTATGGGGCCATCCCCACTGCAAGGAGGATGGAGGAGGTGGCAGGGGGCTGTGTGAGGGTGGCAGAGGACAGGCTGCTCCTTGAGGCACTACCACCAGCCCCAGGGGGAGACATGCCAACCAGCAGCATGTTGGTGGCTACTTTGGCTGGGCTGGTTTCCCCAGGCTGGAGGATCTGGCTGATAGAAGAAGCTCTTATTATTTGCCTTCCTGCAGCTACTCAGACTTGGGAGAGCATTAGAAAGTCAAGTCCTAACCAAATTATGTCTTTAACCTTGCTGCAGAGAAGACCGCAGGAGGGCAAAGCTGAACAAGATGATGGAGAGGAGTCAGACACCGATGAGAAATGCACAATCTGTCTGTCCATGCTTGAAGATGGAGAAGATGTCAGGTACAATCCTTCCATCTCCTCATCTGCCTCTCAATGCCATTTGAGTTGTGTTTATTGGGATTAATGATGCCATGCGCTGGTGGGTTTGTCCCTGTTCTTGTCCTGACAAACTCACTTGGGCTGTTGCAGGGTCTGGGAAACAAAATGCCATTTAGATGAATATTGGTATCAGCTGTAGGCAGGAAGAGCTCTGCAGCAGTAGGAAGGCCAAGTTTTTATAGTATCTCCTGGGTTTGGATCACCTGCTTCAAGGCTGTGCCAATGAGCCAGGTGGCAAGTGTCAGAGAAGGATGAGTCCCAGGTCTCAGACAGCCATCTGGAGCTCAGGGACGTCAATGTCTGAGCTTGACAGATGACCAAAGTATGATAAAATGAGTGTGCATGTGAAGTCCAGGAGAGTTTGGCTTGTGGCCAGGATGGAGCTGCTTTACTGTAGAATAACTGACATTACTCCACCCACATGGTCACAGGGAACCATCCTGAGCCAGCAGCAAAGCCCCAGTTATCCTTCACAGGCTCTTGGCTGGGTCAAATCTCTGCTTCTGACAGAGGATGGGGACAAGCAATTGCAATGGGTTGAGCTATCATGGCTGAAGGAGCTGCAAGTGGGCAATGCAGCTGCACATGGTCTGTCTCCTCACCCTTTAATTGCCTTAAACCACCGAGAATAACTCTGATCTGCTTGCTGTGGGTCTTTGTGGTTCGGGGTTTGTCCAGCTTGTGAGGGTGAGTGAAGAGATGACAAAGGTGATGTAGTTGAAAAGCAACCACATTCCCTGGGGCACACCAGATACCCACCTGGGAGCGGTGGGGACCCACCTGACTGCTAATGAGCTGCAACGATCAAGAATCAAGAGGCTTTAGAGTAAAACCTAATACTTTTGAAAGGTTAAAAAGCAGCAGCCAGGGCAGTTAATAACCGAAACAACTCAAGTTAGGAGGGTGTGGGGTTTCTTAAAAGGCTTTCAGCTAAAAAAGGACACTGTCTCTGACCTACTGCCCTATGTGAGCTGGCATGGCTGGGGAAGGCTGTAGAACCTAGGCAGCGCCTGTGTCACTACATCAGTGCTTCCCCATATTTGAAGCAGCCCTGTCTGCTGCCTTCTGTGTCTTCTTGGTCCCCTGGACCTCTTTCATCCTAACAGGGTGATGCTTCTCTCTCTGCAGGCGGTTGCCCTGTATGCATCTCTTCCATCAAGTGTGTGTGGACCAGTGGCTGGCCACCAGCAAGAAGTGCCCGATCTGCAGGGTGGACATTGAAACACAGCTCGGCTCAGACAGCTGAAAGGACTGGCTGGACACACCATTTTCCTTACCAGGTCGTATGGCCATAAACCCTTGCAGCAAAATTTTTGCCTTCTGAGCCATTTGATTGAGAGGAAAAGTCTGCAGGCACGTTAGTGAGGAGGAGGAGGAGGCGGTACAATATCTAGCAGTAGGAGATTATTGCACATAATCCAGGATACGGGCCCGGTGAAAGGGAGCTGTCATTCCCGGAGCTCAGAGACCCCGTGCTGCAGAAGATGTAGTGTTGACCATGAAGGAACTAGTTGTGGTAGTCTGGCCTGTCAATCCTGCATTTCATGAGGATTGTACATATACCTCTCGAATACGTAGAAACATGTTAGGGGTCCTTTAGCTATTTCTAGGGATGGCAGCTGGAGCATGTTAGCTTAAGAAATGTTGTGTTTGATGCCCTACTCATCTTGTGGTGGACATGTTGCTGTTACCTAATTTACATCAAATATTTTTTCATAGATTCCTTATTTTGGTGCCTGATTAATACATTGCAGAGGGGGAATAAAGAGGTGAAGCTTTCCTACCCTTGAGGTGGGGGGAAGAGGCAAAAAAGCAAAATCCTGTTTACAGTCAGAAGGGTNTGTGGATGCACGTCTCAGGCTGTATCTGTACAGAGAATGGAGAGGTTGTTGGAAGGAAACGTAATTGCATTAATCAATGCAATCGTCAGCAAAAAAGCAATCAGCAGCAGCAGATTGAAGCATCATTAAAAATAATACTAATAATGTGGACAAGCAAAGCAAGGTTTTGCTGGTAAAATACACTGTAAGCTGTTCTTGTCTGTCCAGGTGTGAGCTGGGGGCAAAGCAGGGGGAGGAACGGGGCGATTGGGACCCCGGCCCATCAGGGAGAGATGGAGGAGCGCTTCCAAACCGTGTATTTTCTTAAAGCCAATGCAAAAGTATTACTATTTGCCTAATGANCGTGTGAGTGACTGATCCTGAGGTACGTGTGAATTTACAGTTGCTGGAGTTGCATCGGTGTGTCAGGTTCCTTTGCGTTTAAATAATTTGTATGAGTAGGTTGCGATAATAGAGTGAGACTAAAAAAAAAAACAAACCGAAACCAACAAAAAATCTCTAGGAACAAAACATTGATAGTTTACAGGGTTTTGTGAGTTTAAATGCCTTATATTTAACAATCATAATTTATGACTAACTTGTAGATATTGTGGGTTCTTATTTAATTATTTTTATAGTTGGGTTTTTTTGCATTTTTAATTATAATTTATTTATTTAGAAATTAATGCTAATTTTTTTTATTACTCCTATTACCTCATTTTTGCATTGTTTCTGGGAATGGAATGCTTTGCATGCATTGGTACTTTAAAAAAAAAAAAGGAAAAAAGTCAGGGTGTGTGATTACAAACTGTATTACTGTGGTGCTGTTACCTTGGATACATTCCATAAAAATGCAAACATTTGATTCTGTATGCTGTGACATAGTGGAAAACTGCAATATAGTGACTGTGTTTAGCACATATATATGAATATTATTTGCACTCATTATCAAACTCTGGTGATCCTTTCCCTCGCGCCCTCGCACATTGAAGGCGATTTGACGGCGCTCTGCCAAACCAAAATGTTTCTGGTCAATTCCTGCTGCCGCCCAGTCCCCGTTGCCGCTGGGGATGCCGCTGCTGCTCTTGCTGCACGCATTACCCTATGATAACACCTGGCAGGGCCGTCCCCCCCGCTACACAGCTGTGCTTGGGGACGGTGCATGCATTTAGCGCAAGACTCTGCACGTTTGCTTCAAAAGGCAGGGAAAGAAGCCCCAGGCGTGGTGGTTCTGTCCAGTTTTTGGTGCCCATCAGTACTCCGTCTGGCTCTTCTCACCCATGAAGTGCTTCTCACGTGCATGCATGCACCCAGCCAGGCGCCGCAGGGAGGACGAAGAGTTTGATTGAGCTTGAACGCAACAAAACTGAGAGGTTTGTTGCAATTTTTAAGGGTTGAGCCCTGGGCCAGCTGAGAGGGGCTGGGCTGGATGCAGGAGCGATTCGGCATCCCTTTGTAATGCCTGGCCATGAGCATTTTCATATCCCAGCCATGAAACATGCCTGGAGCACAAGCCTTCAACGCTGATCTTCTTCATTCACCCCTTCCCTGTTAAGGGGGAAACCTCAACTTGGAGCTTTTTAATCCACTGTAGAGCTGGGACCTGCACCGGAGCCCTCCTGTCAGCAGCCCCGAGCTGAAGTCCTGCTCCTGCAGCAGTGGCCAAGCATCTCCATCCCCGGCCATGCCACTCTTGCAATATACTGCCCTTTCCCAAAAGGCTCCTGAATATCAAGCGCTCGAACCTTGCAAGAGGGTTAGAGCACCCTTGATGGTATTTTAAGCTTTAAGCCATAACCACTCTTGGTCAGTGCAGATGCTCGGCTGTGTATGGACAGAAAGCGGGGTTCAATTCATATGCTCAGCCAGTCCCCTCCCCCACCCCCCAAAAAGGCTTTGTGTGAAAGTCTCTTTTGGGTATAGAAAGGCACAAAATGGCTGTATCTTAACATTTTTCTCTCTGCCCCTTCAGGGTGCTGCTCTGCTTTGTTGACTTTGCCTTACCCTAGGTTGAAAACCTGCTTGTGTTTTTTTTTTTTCTTTGCTGCTCTGTAACACTCCTCCCCTGTAGCCCGGAGCTGTGTTTTTAAGCCATGCAGGGACAGGGGTAGGTTGTTTCCCTGCTCCCCCCAACAAAGACACTGCAAAAGGGATCAGTAAAACAAGGGGTGAGTGAGGAAAAAAGTCCTCTCCTTTAGTGACCCGGGCTGGTGAAAGGATCACCCACATTTTTGTACTCCTACTGCTGTTCTGTTGTGTTGTGCAACATTTTGCTACATAGATTATTTTATAGAAGAAAGATAGAAAAATATTTATTATTAATATTAAAGCAATAGCGCATTGAAGAAATGAAAAGACATTAGAAATCGTGTAAATGCTTAGATTCACTTTTGGTGGATTTTTTGTACTTTATTTATAACTAATAAAACAAACTGCATTGCTAACTATAAACCTGTGCCACGCAGAAGGCAAGGCAGCCTCCTGGTCTTTATTTACCGCTCGTTCCTTGTTTCTTTGGGTCGGAATCAATTCTCTTTTCGCTGCTTATGCATTTGGACTTAGGTGTGCAAAAGAGATGCTGCTGAGGTACAAAATCCTCTGCCCAGCTGGTTTGCGGAGGCTGTTGGTGCCCAAGCTCCACGGCAGTGGCAAGGTGAGGTTCTCCACACCCGGCACACCACTGTGCCTGATGTCCTGTGGCACCAGCTTTGTGATTAGGTACCAAAATCGCCTAAAATCTAGAACCGAGGTGGAAATTGCCTGTTAAAGAGAGATTTCTCCTCTAGACGCAGACCACAGTGCCTGTAGGATCTCTCTACCAAATCCTGCAGAGATAGCAATAGGTCCTCCAGCCTCCCAGTGGAGAAGCATCCCCCTGATGGTGGGTGTCCTGTTTAATAACAAAGGAAAGAGAAACTTACTGGAAGAAAAATTAAAAAATCCTCCAAACTAATACAGATGTATTTGAGGGTATTTTCAATACTTTTGCTACCTGAATACGATGGGCCATATACCCAGCTTTGGGTCTTGCACAGCTCGTTTCATAGGTTCTCTTGCATTTTTATTTTTTCACACATTTTTGAATGGTGCCAGTCTCTCCTCCTACCCACTCTCGATTCGGCTCTTCCTCCTCATGCATTCCACGTAGAAAGGCTGAGTCCGGTCCCCAGCTTTGACTGTGTGATTAGACTAAATAAGCCTTGGAGACAGGCGACTGCTGATCGTAGAGATTTGGCTCCTGTAGGCGAGGGAAATCGCCAGCTCCTCCAGCATCCAGCAAAGCCTGCGTAAGGGATGCTCTGTATTCGGGGATTATGAAGCTCCCATTATAGGAAGCTTTAACAAATTCAGAAAACAGGTTAAAAATGACCCGCTGGACCAGCTGGGGAAAAATTTCGGTTGCTCTGAGATCTTGCTGATGTCCTTCGATGCTCAGTTAACGGTGCTTTGAGATGGCAATATGTTTTGCTTCAAAGCTGCAGCGGCAAACCCGCTGCCACAACCTGACAACAGCCCTGCCGAGCCAGCGGTACCCCGTGGCTGCGCTGGGGAGGGAGAGGGGTTTTGCTCGGTAGGTACAACAGCACGGGCCAACATGTCTTCATTCAAGTCTTTATTCACTGCGAGCATCTGCTCTCTCAGCAGCTGCCCCAGGGTGGGGAAGCTCAGCCCTTATTTGTGTTCTGTCGTATCTAAATCCTCAGCTGGCCCACAGGCTGCAGCTCAGAGCTGTACAACCCCACCAGTAAGTATCTTTTTTTTGTTGTTGGTTCATTGTTTTTTTTTTTAAATAGAGCTTTTTTTCTATGTCAAAATGGACCTTTACCCATAACAATGGGGCAAGGGAGATTATAAGAGGGANTGCCCCACTGCTTGAGCCCTGCAAAAGGCACAGCGTTAAGACAGTTTTGGCTTTTCTCCTCCCCAGTTCTCCGCTTGGCCAAGAACGTGTTGGTTTTAGCAGCTTAACGCAAATCCAGCCTTTGGAAAAGCTCCACTCTTGCCTTATTACTTCGGTAGCATTAATTGTTGTAGCAACAGAACGACTCCCCAGAGCCAGGGTGGGGTTGAGTTTTGCACAAACAAGGGGCATTTTTGAAGTCTTTAGAAGAAAAAAACAGAGTTTTTCTCATGCTTTGCCAAAGATGCTTTCCTGGGAGGCAATGAGGTTGTTGACCCCGTATTGTCAAACTTCCTCGAGGCCCTTTTTAGGGCAGCATTGCCTGCAGTTCAGCACAGCTCTTGGGTTCAACATGCCCATCCAGGGATGGCAGGTGGTTCTGATGGCAAATCAGGAATCTGCAATCCCATCTCACACCTACGCAGTGGTTTGGTGACGCTGAAGACGTTCACTGCCACTCCCACAGGAGCTCAATCCCCGGCTGCAGCTACTTGCTACGAGTGATCACTCCCAGATGTGAGCGCATTGCATCAAGCAAGCTAAGGATTTCTCTTTCCTCCTTGCCCCACACAGGGATGGTGTGTGGATCCGGAGGTGCCCCACTGCTCAAGGGCTGGACACACGGAGCAGTACAGGTCCCACGTGTGTCACCGTGCATTTGCTCAAGGGCTGGCAGGGGTTAAACTGCTGCCATGTAGAAATGCTCTAAAACCAGCATCTCTGGCTTCTCCGAACCAAGTGAGTGCAGACTGGAGCCAACTGGAAACTCTGGCACTATGACATTTTAGTGGGAAAAACTCCTATTACACTGCAGTGCACATTTGCCTAAAAATGGGACAAATCTATTGACAGGGAGGTTTTTTTCATAGCCCTGGTAGGCCGGGACGGGAAGGAAAGGGGAGACATCAGAAGCCTGTCCCTTTGTTTGTTTCACAACATCCATTGGGCAACTGCTGCTTTGCAATATCGCTGCACAAGGGCAGCAAAAGCAAATGCTCCAGACTCTGCTCGTGGGAACCCCTTGGCTACCTGGGCAGCCTGAGCCCCATCCCAGCAGGGACCCAGGGATGGAACATGCCTGCTGACTCCAGCACCAACTTTCAGCCCTCCTGAGGTACGTTCTGCTCCTCCCATGAGCTCCCAACCCTGGCTCAGTCCTTGCTCAGAGCTTGGTGGCTCCAGTCTGCAGCGAGGAGGGAGAATACAGCCAGTAAAGGCTGTTATTATTATTCCCATCAGTGAGTAGTTGATCATTGATGCAGTTGATTACTGGGCTCATTTAAGCAACTTGCTCTGCTCCAAAGCCATAAAGGTTTCTAAAATGAATTAGTCTGAACTGTCATTTGTGAGCTGGCACAGACAGCCCTGAATAAGCTCATCTCACTTCCGTGGTGCTTGCTGTGGAAAATAAAGATGCAGTACTTCCCAAGTGGGGCTTTGGTGGGATGCAGCAGCTTTCAGACATCCAGGAGCAATCAACAGCACCTGCAATACACCCCTAACTCCTGTCTCAGCATCACTAGCCTTTGCTGGGGTCTCCTTTGCCCATGGCCAGGCAGGGATTCAGCAGTGGGACAGTCCTGCCTTCTGACCATGCACTTCCAGGTCACAGAATCATAGAATGGTTTGGAGAGGAAGGGGCTTTAAAGCCTGTCTAATTCCAACCCCCTGCCATGGGCAGGGACACCTCCCACTAGACCTGGTTGCTCAAAACCTGTCTTTGTCATGTCCGAGCGGAAGCATTGGAAGCGTGGTCCCCAACCCAGGGGCGGGTGGGGCGGGTGGGCTCAACGAGTTTAACTCAATCTTGACCTGTTTGATCCACATTCACACAAAGTGCTTGTTTAAAACTAGCTTCTGGGAGGGGAAGCGACCTCTCCTAGGACACAGGTGGGCCAGGAGGAAGGTCTTCTTCTCATAGTGGCTCAGACATCCCCCTTTCTCCTCCAAAGGATGTGCCCTGCTGCTTTGCTCCCTGGGGAGGGAGATGGGGCTCCAGAAGTAATGATTTGTAAACAAGTTTTCTTGTTGGCACCTGTAGAGATGTGAGCAGCTGGGAAGAGCTCATCTACAGGAGCACTGGCCCTTACTGTGGCTGGAAAATCCCTTCTCCACCACAGAAAAAAATCAAAACAGCAATCCACACTAAAAGAAAAAGATTAAAATGGATGGCAGCTGCTCTGAAACAGAGTTTGTATTCAGGCCATATAGGGTAAGATTACCGGGAGACAGCTTTGAACATCGTTAGCACAGCTTCCATGCAGTGGAATTATCTGGTAGGTCTTTTGCTCCGGCTGCTGTAACTGTAGATCTCAGCTCTGGGCAGACCTGGATGAATTCAGGCCAAGAGCTGGGTCTGGCTTGGGGGTGAAAACCCATGGCCCCCCAGATGCCACCCTGAGAGACCTCTCTGGGAAGGTGGACAACCTTCCCAGCCTCCCTGCAGAAAGACCCGCTGTGCCAACAGCTTTCAACATGGTGCCTTCCGGAGGTGGGCACGTGTGTGTATGGACATGCAGTGTTTACAGTCACCAGAAGTGGGAAAAACTGGGATCTCCAAGCTCAATTTTCCTAAATATATTGTCTCAATTCCCTTGTTGTCTTTACTCATCTAAACGGGGAGTCCATCAGTGGTGGAGGCCAGCAGGCTTTCCCAGCCCCAGCAAAGAAAGGTGCTGAAACCAGAAGACAACATTTGAGCTGTTAGAGGATAGTTTAAGAATCGTCTGGTTGTGGCTTTTAATCATAGATAAGTGAGAAAGGTATTTATTTCATCCACAATTTTATATGTGCTTTAAAAAAAGCAGTATTACTTTTACAAAATGTTAACCCAGGAAGCACATCTTGCTACTACAAATCTCTCAATATAAAAGTCAGCGTTTTAAAAAGTAAAATGCAATATAAAACAGTATAATGAGAAAAATGCGCATGCAGGAGAGACAGAAGCCCTCCTGCAGCCCTGCCCTACTCAGTACCTAGGAAAAAGCTCCCTCCAGATTAACCCATCGCCCCGGTTTTCATCCAGCCACTTCCCACAGGGAAATATGGTGGTCACGCCGGTCGCCGAGTTGGTGATCTCCACCCGCTCCACCAGCCAGCCTGGCGCCAGACCGCTGTTGTCATGCTCAATCCGGACTTTTTTTAGCTCCCCCATGTCCAGCGTTTCCAGGTAAAACCTGTTGGTTTTGCCCCGCTCAAAGAGGTTCCTGAACTTCTGCTTCAGCGCCCGCTTTCCCGAGTCCCCGTTCAACCCGAAGATGGTGATGAACACATTGGCATCGGTGCCCGCGCCCTTTTCAAAGCCTGTGACTACGATGGTCTCATATTTGACTGGCACCAAGCTCCGGGCTTTGCTGGCAAAGCTCTCAATGACCTTGGCACACTCGAAGACTTTGTAGTCTCGTCTCTTGTAATGCAGAGGGATTTTCACGTTGCACCTGAAATAGTATCTGCCGAAGGAAAATTAGCAGCATGTTAATGGCATGGATGGCAACGTTACTGAGTGTGTTCAAGGTGTTCAAGGCCAGGTTGGACCGGGCTTGGAGCAACCTGGTCTAGTGGGAGGTGTCCCTGCCCGGGGCAGGGTCTGGAACTGGATGGTCTTTAAGGTCCCTTCCAATCTAAACCATCCTATGACTCTAGATGTTATGGACATTGCTGCTAAATTGCCAAATATAAATGCTTTAGTCCTTTTCCACATATGTGCCAGCACTAGAGTTTCTCCCTAGAAAGACAGCCGGGATTGAACGTCAAAACTGCAATGGGAAAACCCAGCGTCTCCCTAGACAACCCCAGACCCCCTGCTCATGGGAGGGCTGGTGTGGGTCTCTTGTCCCCTCTTTTGCCTGTGCAATGGCATCTCCATTTACAGACCCACTGAGGCAGGACCAGCAATCAATCCCGCAGCAAACGCAGTCCAGCGCTGCTGAGTTTAACTGATCTGAGAGCAAGATCTCTTCCCCGCAGCTCTTGAAGGGAGCTCAGCCAATTATTCTCACTGATAGCATAGTAAAGGTTGGGCTGGGAAATAGGGAACAGGAAAGATGGGAGGAGGAGGAGGTTTAAATTCCCCCCTTTCCTCATTTAGATCAGCCAGTCCATCCTTAGCAGGCCAAAAAAAAAAAAAAAAAGCATGGAGCACAGAACTGATAGGTACCAGATGCTGAAAGCCCTTGGCTCGGCAGTGCTGCCTGTGGGGATGCGCAGGGAGCACACAGCACATCCATAAATTACCGCCTACCTGGCAGCCGGCCAGAGGCTGGAACACTCTGCTTTTAATGATGTATTTCATTTCCAGTGATGCAGATCATTTCCAAGTGAGTCTTTTTTCCCCTCCTCCCTCCCTCCTTCCTTCCCTCCCCCTTCGCCAAACTGCAGCAGGTTTTCCTGGAGGGAGCGTAGCTGGACTGCAGTGCGTGTGCGTAAAATAAACACCTGGAGGAAGGGTTTACAGTGGCTCCAGCAGTTCTTCCAACACTTTTGACATTTTCCACGGTCGAAGTAAAGCGCTCCTTCCTCTGGGAAGACGCTTTGTAAATGAGAAATGCTGGTGGGAGCAAATTCTAGTCTCAGGGACAGAAAAACCGCATGAGGGTGGGGTGGAGGGGTTGCTCAATGCTGCAGTTTTATTTCCTGGGCTATGTAATATCTTGTGGTCTGGAGTTATAATGGAGCCTGCCAGTCTTCAAGAGTGACAAGAAGAAAAAAGATGACCTTTCTGGCCCTGTGATTTGCAAGAAAAAGCTCCTAAATGCAGCCCTTTCACATACTAAGATAAACTGTTAAAAGGCAAACAGCCTAGTATAATTCAAAACTACTGCTGCATCAGTCTCTTAACTCTTTTAATTTGGTCCTTGGCTGGACTGGGTGGGGTGTTTTTGGATGTTTGGGATCGGGAATACCTGGAGCAAGAGCTTGCTCTCGTGGTGCAATCTGCTCCAGTTGATGGTTTGCGGAGCAAACACCGCGTCTGCAGAGCTGGAGCCCCGCTTCAGTGCAATGACAGGCTGCAGGCTTTACCCGTATCTCCTGGCTGCCCTCTTTAATTTAATACAGCCTTTAAAAAAGCTGGGGCTTCACGAGAAGGCCTCTGGCCCCTTCAAAATATACTACTTCAGCAGTTTCAGCGTGCTCCCAGTGAGTTTAGTGCATGGATTTGATTGCACAGCTGGACTTCTAAGGGTTCCAGGTTTTTCCCCACCAGGAGAAAAGAACATGCTTTAGTATGTAATTGACTTAGTTTTCATTCAGCAAATATTATTGTGGCTCTTCTGCTGTCTGATTAATTTGCTAGGAGAGACTCTTAGCTTCTAAAAAAACCAACCACTTCAAGGTTTTCTTCTTAAACACTCAATTGTCTCAGTTGGAACAAACTCCTTATAGTTGAATTCTTTAGCAGCAATGGATGTATCACAGAGAGGAAAAGAAATCCACGATGAAGTGGTAGATATTTTCTCTCAAGAGGAGTTTATTCTGCAAATGGGCGATCTTCTGTAGCTCCTGCCTAGTGCCTGTGCTATCTACTCCCGGAGTTGTGAATGTCACCCCTTCAAAAGACCAAAGTCTGTAGGATCTGACGTGCTCGGGGCTCTTTAGGCATGTTCATTTTTCAACCATGGCAGACTTCAGTGGCATTCAAACCAGAGTAGCTGAGCTGCATGACCTTTCCAGTGGGCCTTTTGGACCACACCAGAAGGATCTCTCATCCAAACTGGTGTGAAGGGGAGGTTCAGGTTTTGTCTTACTCTCAACTTTTTTCTCAGAGCTCTTTCTACAAGACTTACCTAAAGCCTGGTCTGTGCAGAGCATCCTACAAACCCCTTGAATTCCAGTCAGTCTGAGTATTTTCCACACGCGGACACATTATTTTGTCATAGCTGCAAGACTGACCCAAGCCAACTTGTTTATAAACTTATCGGCACATGCAAATTCCCTCTCTAAGGACTCAGAAATTGCACAGGCGAGCCAGGCGCGGATGTTCTGTTCCCAACACACCAAACAGCTTGTTCTCAGCTTTCAGAAAGGGATTAGGATTTGGTGAGCCTTTCCACTATTGCTTAAGTCTGAAACACTTCAGGAGGATGCATGCAGAGCTGCTCAGCTTCCCCATGCCCTCCTGGAGCGGCTCCTTGCGGATGTGAAGGCACTTACTTGTTGCAAAGCTCCATCTCCGTTACGATAATCTCTTGGACGTGCCAGAAGACATCAGCTTTTGCAGATGACTTCTTCCCATCTTTTGGGCAGTGACCAACACAGATGGCTGCAATATCACCAACGTTCTTTGAAGAAAACTGAAATGTGTCTGTTGCTCCCCTACAGGAAACAGGGACAGTTTCAGCTAGTATCTTGAAGGCTGACAGTGACTTGTCTCATATGGACATTAAGTAATTTGCACATAGCTACGGAAGATAGAAGATAAGGCTTCATTTAAAGTCATTTGATTTAACCTACAATCATTCAACACAAAGTATAATTTCCATATTTAAATTTAGTATTTTCTCTGATTAAGGGTGACACTAAATTGTTGCCACTAGGACTTTCCAGGATAAACTTCAGCTGTTCCACACACGAAATCAATTTGCCTCATTATAGATAAAGCTAAAGAATGACTAATTTCCCCTCTGGCACCTACTCATTCATCCTTGACAGATACTGTATCTGTTACACATCTACCCACCATAGCTGTTTTAAATTTGCTAGTTCAGCCACCCTTCCTGAAGCTCAGCTTGGAAACAGTTTAGAGAAACAATAGGTCTCTGCCAAACCCTTGGCTGGCTCCCTGTCACGTCCCCTGCGTATCTGTTAGGTTTATCTCCTTGGACTGGTCCTTATTCCAAAGTGCCTCCAAGGACAGACTGTGAGTGATGGTTTGGAGGGTGGTATCTTTAACTCCACTGTAGACACCATCAGCTGAAGGTCAGGAGGAAGCCCCTCCCGATCTCTCATGGTTCACATGAAATCTCAGACATTCATACCAGGACCCACATCAGCTGCCATTTCACCTTCCTTCACAGAGCAGCAAGAAAAACCTTTCCTCCCTGCAAAGCAGCAGGGCACCAGCAGTGTCCATGACTCTGAAGAGGTTCCCTTCTCCTAAGGACGTGCTGTATCCTTAAACAAAGGGGAAATCCCATCTTACATCTGGAGCACTTTGGTCCCGCATGGGAGAAGGAATCTGCCCCGTGTTACAGGGATGTGCCTCCAGCTCATCTGTACACGAGGCTGATATTCAGCTTTTTCCTCATGCGACACTGATTTTTCAGCCTTACCCCCCCACCAAGATTTTTCTGGGAAGTCAAATCTGAGCAGCTCTGACAACATTTAGCCTCCAACTATTTTTACTTTCTCTCTGATTCCCACTGCCAGTGAGATGCTGTAAAAGGAACTAGAAACACCTCCAGCTTCCTTCTGCTCCTTCCAGCTCAAAAATTCACAGCATCCCCGGGGACCCACCAGGAGCACGTTTGTATTTACTGATACACACACGCACGCATGCATCATCCACATTTCCTTTTACCAAATGTCTTTTTCTTATCATTTTTAAACCTTCTTTGTGTCTGCCCAGCAGAAACTGGTTTTACATCTTCCTTTCACTCCAGGTGAGAAGCCATTACACAACTCTGTAGACCATCCCAAAGAAGAGGTGTCAGTTGTGGAAGATGTACCACTGGTGGGGAGTGATGTGCCCACCACGCAGTCCCACTACCTTTCAAATCTCCTCTTCTTGGAGGAGTTTTCCATAAGGAATTCTTTCGAGCGGCCCATCTTTCCTTCTAAGATGATCCAGATGTTCTCCTTCGTTTCTGCGTCCTCTCTGTCACTTGTTACTGTGACAATCTCATAGGCTTTAAAGCATAATTAACACACACGTTAAACAGAAAAGGAAGAGCAGATGGCCAGAAAAATCTCTTCATTTGGCTGTCACTTTGCTTAAAAACTCTCCTCCTAATATTTATCACAGCACACAAGAAAGCATTTGCAAAATAAGGATGGAACCACACTGAAATCTGTGGGACTTATGACTTCTACGTGCTTTGAATTTCATGCAGGGATAGAGTACGTGAAAAACATGAGTTCTGCTCGATCAGCTAGCTGGAGTAGATGGAGCTGCTCTTGAACAAGCTGTGTCCATCTCCCTGCTGTGATAAGTGCTCCCTTTTTAACACAGCCCAAATCCGACAGTTAGTGTGACACCATTCCGAACAGGAATAGTGAGGGTGTCCATGTACCCCACAGGATGTGCTCAGGTGCTATGGTGGCATGTAAGTACACAAAATATCAACCAAAAGGCTGTTTTTTTTCAGGGGCAGAGTGAAATCACACTGAAGTAACTTGATTATTGGCTCTCCAGCACTCTTCTGAAGAAGATCACTGCAGTGCAGGAGTTCTTGAGATGTGTTTTGCATATCATCAGAGCAGTTAAATAACTCTTGCTCACTGCATTAGACAGCAGTGTAAATTACCTTGGACTCGGTGGGATAACCCACAGCAGGCCCAGAGCTATGTGGTGTTAAGCTCGGCCGTTGTGTTCATCTGGGATACTTGAGCTAGTAGCCCAGAACATGCTAAGGAGGAAGCTGGAGCAATGTTACTTAGAAAGCTTTAAGGACTGAACTTATTTTCCACCTCAAAGACTCAAGCCCATTATTTCTAATGAGACCATAACCATGTGTCCTTATGGCTTACGGCTGGATTGAACCGCTGCAGATGGGCCCCTCTTAAGTTTCAACCCCAAATGAGATTTTTTTGCTTCCTCATAAATCCTGATATGCTTCTTTCTTATCACAGCATTGCACTTTTGAACCAAAGAGAATCTTAAGTAATTCAACCCTTAAAGCCTGCAAATACAAACACCTATTGCTAGGGAACGCTTAGTGGAACAGTGTGTCAGCTCTAAACTCTTAGTCAACTCTAAACTTACCGGTCCGTTCCTTCAGTTCCAGGATGTCATTATTGGCACAAGCCAGTTCCCTTATGAGCTGCCCATCATCTTCACCTTTAGCCAGCCAGCGATCACACTGGAATCGAAATGTCTTGTCCATGGCGGAGTCCGTAACGTCAATATATTCCAAGTGCCAACCTGGTGCGATTCCTGGTAAAACAACGGAACAAAAAATATTTTTATATTTTCACGTGGCTTGGGTAAGAAGGTGGGACACCTCTCCTCGGGAGCACCCTGCTGGTGCTAGAAATTATCTATATTTGTTTCAGATAATGTCACCAGCGAACACGATGTTGTTCTGATACTGAAAGCAATGATGACCATAATCTGATCCCCCTTCTAGGGTCAGGCCATGCTTTTGAGGACTTGCTGGCTTTTGGTCAGATATAAGGATGCTGGAGTGTGGTCCCAGACAAACTAGATTTCAAGCTCTCTGGGCAGGGGCCACCTCTTGTCCTTGCCCAGCACTCCACACAAGATGGGGCTTCTACAGTACCAGTAACAATACCAGTGAGCAGGGAAAGCTGCGTCTGGAGCACTCCCTCTCAACACACCAACACAGGGACCATCCCAGGGAGAAGCACTGGGCTTAGGGACAACAAACCCTTGTTATTAAACAAACCCAAGTTATTAAAATAGACACAGGTGTGTATGCATGGTTTGTGGGGGTCCCTTTATGTCTTGGGAGTGCTACTTGACCACAAGCTGTAGGGTTTAGTGTCTTTCTCTGTGGTCCCACAAAACCTTTCATATTTGGATTTTAAGGTCAGAAGATAGATTGCAACTTGGTCCTTTGACCCTGCCAGCAAGGAAATTACCTATTTTAGCCTGAACTTGCAAAGCAACCACAGTGAATTTACTAATGATGCGACTGGCCATGAACATAGGACAGACCAAAGGATGGATGAGCTGGCAGGGACCACCAAATCGCCTGACTTATGTCTTTGAGCCTGCTGAGGAGTCATAGCTTCCTTATAGTTTTCTACTTCCTTTCTTTTTTTTTATTTTCCCTAGTGGAAAAACAACTTGAAAATTAAGAAAAGGGCATTTGGGAACATTTTCCTGATTTCTTTGTTGAAATAGAAGAAGCCCTTGTTGAGCTTGGGTGGACAGAAGGTTCTGACAGTTCTGCTTACAAGTCCTGTTACTAGTCAAAAAGAGAAAGGTTATGTTCATGATGAGAGATCTCTGATGACTTATTATTTACATCCCAGAGACACTAAACAGCTCTTGTACTTCCAAGAACTCTCTGCCATGTGCTTACTTCCTTAGTTTGCAAATATTAATCTTCTTTAGCCCTGAAAAGAAAATGATGGCAACTTTTTGAGTTATTTCAACAAGTCACCCTGCTCCTGTGGACTGCGATCCCTCCACACCGTGTGTTGGCAGTTCTCTACCAGCCTCACAGCCATTCTTGTTTTGTATTTTGGCTTCCTGAACCTTCTTCAGGCTAGGAAAT
Source organism: Rhinoptilus africanus (assembly GCA_013400135.1). Taxonomy (NCBI): domain Eukaryota; kingdom Metazoa; phylum Chordata; class Aves; order Charadriiformes; family Glareolidae; genus Rhinoptilus; species Rhinoptilus africanus. Next base: position 9,486 of record VXBO01009778.1, on the reverse strand, counting down.
CACCTGCTAGGAAATCTCAAAGCACAGACCTCAACTAAAGACACCACTTGGCCCTTAAATGCCAATTTAGGGGTCACAGAACTGCAAAATCATTGTGGCTGAAAGACACCTCTGGAGAGCCTCTAGTCAAACCCCTTGCTTCGAACAAAGTCAGCTAAAGCAGGTTTTTCAGAGCTGTGACCACTCAGGTTTTGATTATCTTCAGCAAGGACTTTGACACGGTCTCCCACAGCATCCTCCTAGGGAAGCTTAGGAAGAGTGGGTTAGATGAGTGGACAGTGAGGTGGATAGAGAATTGGTTGAAGGATAGAGCCCAGAGGGTGGTGATTAGGGGCGTGGAGTCTAGCTGGAGGTCAGTGATGAGCGGTGTTCCCCAGGGGTCAGTACTGGGCCCAGTGCTCTTCAATATATTCATCAATGACCTGGATGAGGGGATAGAGTGCACCCTCAGCAAGTTGGCTGACGACACAAAGCTGGGAGGGGTGGCTGACACCCCGGAAGGCTGTGCCGCCATCCAGAGAGACCTGGACAGGCTGGAGAGCTGGGCGGAGAGGAACCTCATGAAATTCAATAAGGGCAAGTGTAGGGTGCTGCACCTGGGGAGGAATAACCCCCTGC
>VXBO01009777.1:75469-89603 GCA_013400135.1 Rhinoptilus africanus | reverse complement strand
ATGGCCGGCTTCCAAGGAGGACTCTGTCTGTTCGTCCACCTTTAATCCCAATTCATGTGTTCCTGAATCCAGATCCTGAGTTCAACTCCCGTCCATAGCTGAGTCCAGACTTTCCCAGTGCCTGATGGTGACATGATCAACATTCTGGGTGCTTGATATGGTATTGCATATATTTTTTATATATTTCATTATTTTCTTATTAATGTTATTATCTTTTCATTATTTTATTATCAATATTTCATTAAAGTAGTTCAGTTTCTTTTCAACTCATAAATCTCTCTCTCTCTCATTTTCTCTCCTCTGAAGGGAGATGCTTTACCTTCTCTGAAAGGGAGAGAAGTAAAAGAGAGAATCTGTCATTTATTTTAGTGGCCAGCCCAGTCCAAACCATGTCAAAGGGTAGAAATACTTGAGGTTGGATGCTGGTCTGGATGGTATTTCTAACAAATCCTGATAAGATGTGTGTTTCCAAATCTTTGAGAGTCAGAGCTCAGTTTCCTCTGATTGGCATTTGCTAACCTACCATACAAACATTCCTTGGTCCCAAGCTTAGATGTTTGTCATTCCTCTTCTGCCTCAGTAGAGATACCACTTACTGCCTTGGGTTTACGATGTCTCCTTGGCAAATTGCCTTCAAGTTGCACAGTGTGATGCTGAGCTTAAAAATCATCTTGTGAATCTAGCACAAACAGATTTGCCACTTTTTTCTAGGATGAATCTTAAGAGTTCCGGTGGATCTGAGACTCTTTCTTCATCATCTGCTATAAGTCGAATGTATTATGGCAATAAGAGGCTTTAAGAGCCCTCTTGCAGCTCAGTGGAAGGCACTTTGCAAACCTTTGAGGACTTGTCTTATTTGTGAGGTGTCACTGCTTGGCAATGGATAGTCCTTAAAAAGTCTTATCACACTCTTAAGATACTTATAGTTTGGCAGTTCTCCTCAAATCATTCTTAACAGTAGACAAACATTAAAGTAAAGATGAAAGTGAATTTACTTACCGAGATGCAAACCTTACAAAATCTGTTCCTTTACTTGAAAATATAATAAGAAGAAATGAAATAATAACACATTTTAGTGTAACTTATTCTCGTTTATCTTAAAGGTGATTTTCACGTTCCAGTCAGACTGAAAGCTCTGAAGGCTGGGTAATTCTTCAGGTTGTTTCCACAGATCACACATCTGTGACCTTGTCCTTTAGAAAGGCCAATACTTGGGCTTTGCTTTCCTGAAATAGGATCATAATTTGTAGTAAAGCTGCACATCTTTTTCAACTAAAAATAAATTCACCTATATCCACTTCCTATGAACCTTCATCCTTATAATTGAGTCAGTCAGAGCATCTCTTCCATTCTAGCAGAATCTTGCGTGACATCGTATTTATTTTCATTAGAAAAAGATTTCCTTGGGTATCTCCCTAGGATCTTCCTGCTGGGCAGACTCAACTACACTCAAAAGTCTAGTTGACTGCAAGCAGATCTAACCTCTAACCAGAGCAAAAAAAGCTGCTTGGCCTAAGTATGAAAAGATCACTTACTACCTATAAAGAGATTCATCCTACTGAATGATCTGAAATTTGTTAATTGCTGACTTGAATATATAGCATTTGGCAGAGTGGTCAATGACTGTCCTGGTTTGAGGTAAAACAGAACCAGTTTTCTGTTTTGTAATTTTACTTTTTAGCTGGGCCTCTTCTAACTGACTAAACTCTGAAATTAACAGCATATTGTTCAGAAAGTGTTCATTCTCAGAGTGATAAGACCTGATTATACCAAGGCCTTGTTTATGCTTATTGCTACAACACCCATGGTCAGCTAACTTCGTTACTTGTCCCATTAGAAAGTCGGAAGCAGAAAAGCATAGAGAGGTCCCACCTGCAGGAGGAGCGGACAGGACAGGTGACCCAAAACTGACCAACAGCGTATTCCACCCCATCTGCATCACGGTCAGTATAAAATCTGAGAGATCAAAGGGTCAACTTTTTTTCTTCAATGTCTGACCTCCAATGAGGACCCTGTCTGTTCATCTGCTTTTAATCCCGATCCAAGCATTCCTGAATGCAGATCCGGAATCCTGCTCCTATCCTTTGCTGACTCCAGTCTGGGACTTTCCCTGTGCCTGCTGGTGATGTAATCGTCATCCTGGGAGCTGGACACACTGTTGTATATATTGTATATTTAAAAATATTTTAAATTATTATTTATTAATTCATTACTTATTAATATTTTCATTAAAGTAGTTTATTTCCTTTTCTAAGCTTGCAAATCTCCTTAACTCATCCTCTCCTCTCTTTGGAGAGGGGGGAGGGAGGGCTATCTGTCATTCTGGTTGGCCAATCCAGCCAAAACCAGGACAATGACAACCATATTTTGTACAAATATTTTATGAAGACAATGTACAATACATATGAGGAACGTGTAATGAAACCGAAAATGCAGAATCTCTCTATATTTCACTATAAAATAGAGATGATGTCATGAAGGAAGTCCAGATACAAGAGCTATGTAGTTTATTTGGGAGTGTCATCCTCCCCCTCTACTCTGCCTTNTGGCAGGGGGTTGGACTAGATGATCTACTAAGGTCCCTTCCAACCCTATGATTCTATGATTCCATGATTCTATGATTCGATGATTCTATGATTCTATGAGTGATTACATGTTTGGAACACGTGTTGCTGGAAGTGATGGAGGGTACCTTCAGAAGGTACCAAATGAGAAATAAACAGTATCCAGAATTAAGATTGTGGGTTGTTGGTTTTTTTTTTTAATGTAATTTAATTTTACTTTATTATTTTATCTTATCTTATTTTATTTATATTTTCTCTTTTTTTTTCTTATAATCCCTTGTCAGGTAATGCAGTGTGCGGGCCTTTCCCGCCCTCCCATGTTTTGTTTAAAACCAATGTCTAGGCACTACCTATGGATGGATAAAACACTACAAAGCTTTTCTGCACAAAAACCTTTGTTACGTTTCTGTTACAAACTGTAAGAAAACTGATCAGTTTATATTCCTCCTTTTTCTGCCTTTATAGCAGTTTTCAATCATTTTAATGTTCTTGCTACTCCCAAGGCAAGACAGAGCAAACAAACTGTCTGTGACATAGTCTGGGGGGTAGATGTGATTCCACTGGGCAAAGTCTGTCCTGACAGAGGGTCATGTCTAGCTAACGTACCCTTGAGGTAATGTTAACCAAACCTTAACTGCTTTTCTAGCACTGACATATCGAATGAGCTTCACAGTACAAACAAAAAAAAATATTAGCATGGTTCAAAGAATTTACAATTGGTGTTTCACATGATAAGAAAAATAATAAGAATAAAACACAGAAGAAAGAGAACACGTCTCTCACAACACATAGCTGCGTAAGCCCCATCACACCTGTGTTCTGAGGACAGAAGAGGGCAGACACACTGGCATAAATAAACTAATGTTTCTCTAGCTTGTAGGCATGGCTGGCTGTAAGACACACAGTTTCCACAAAATGCTGAGTTGACCTGAAGAAAAGTGCAACGCTCCTGGACTCTGTGCTCTTGGCAAATCTACAAAACAATATTTTTTTCTGAGGAAGTAGGATTTCTGAGAACATAATGCAGCATTTTATCAGTTTGAGTCAGTAGCTCTCTACCTTCTGTTGCCCCTTGCTCGAGACATTAAATAAAATATTTTCTTGAATCTCAGTGAAGAAACAAAGGTCTTTAGATGACCTTGCTAAGAATTCAACACATTTCACAGGCTATTGTGTCATCTAATGTACTTCTAAAAAAAAGAATCACCATTTGGGTCTTGCTTTATAAAAAAATATAACAGGGTTAATAGGAAATATCCAGTGATGAGAAGTCAATGTATAAGGCAAGATAAAAGGGAGAGATTATAGTAGTAAGTATCCGTGTGGAAAATAGAAGGTTTGGCGATTAAAAGTCAAAGCATGCACACAGAAGGCGCATACTATAGGGGTTTACAGGGTAAAAAAACCTAATTAGTGAAATGGATAAAGAGGACAAATGTAAAAACAAAATTGTAGTGTTGACCACGTGAACAGCGATTAAAGCAGGAAGGTAGTTATGTTGTTGATTCCAGTACTTTTAAATATGTGCGTCAGAGTTTACACATACAGGAAGGTGCCATGTGAAGTAGAAAAATCCTTTTTAACAGATAAGATGTTGAGCCAGGACCTCAACCTGTATAAACCTTACCCAACGAAGATGAAACAGGGATACAGGCCTTCTCCAGAAAAGAATGCTTTATATTTTTTACANAAAAAGAGATATAAGAGGACCGAGAAAATACTGGTTATCTTTTATTTGTTTTAAGGCTCAAGAGTCACCAAAGTTTTGAAAGATCTGTTTAGTTCCTATTGTATTGAACTATACTCCTAAGTGTTCATATATGTGCGCTTTTCCTGCTTCTCTAGTGTGGCAGGATGTGATAGAGGCATACGATTACTTATGAAGTGTTGCAGCAAAGCAGAAATTCATAACATTAACAGTTGTACAAAACCAGTGCTACTGAGTAAGGCTAAAAACCTGGACATGGTATTCACAGATGCACTCAGGAAAGCTGTCAAATACCTTTACCTTTGTTATCTCTGTCATTACTCTTTTTCAATGTAATAATACAGGAATTGTGATGGTTTAAAAGAAAGATAGAAAAAAAATCTTTGACTTCACAATATTGAAACCTACTGTAAAATATTTATATCTCTTCACATATACTCTAAGTATTTACTAATGTGCTATACTAGTTCATTGTCTTAATTTGGAAATAGTTATGGGTAATGTTCTTTTCAAAGACCTGAAAAAATTGCAGAGTAAAGGCCATTGTGGGCTAAAGGCAAAAGTTGAGAGAAAGAAATAAAAGCATGAAAAATAGGAGAGATAATAAGGAGCTGTTTAAGACTACTTTGTTGGGTACCAGAAAAGCTACAGTCACTCTTGAGAAAGAGGACCACGCTGGTTACAAATAACTGTGATTTAGAATGTAAAAGAGAGCAGTTCCATGCAACAAATAAAACAAACAAAAAAAGAGGTAATAAATATTTCTCATAAGCTAGGAGTTATAAAAAATTGGTATGGTATGCCGAGGAGTACAGGACCAACCTATGCTTATTAAAAACAGTTATAACATAGGAAGATAATTTTACATAGGTCTGAGTAGAAAAAAAAAATATAGTTACAGAAAAAAAAGATCTTTATCTTGATACTGTATGGATTTTGGAGAAAAAATATACAATTATTAGTAAATGACTGGATGTTCAATAAGTATATTGGTTCTATTTGGGGAACAAACATGTATCTGAATCATGTCACACAAAGATTCAATGAAAGCCATGAACAGGGTGATTAGCTTTTCTAAAGCTACATACTTAAAAGCATTGTCACGTAATTTATGATTAAGAGGTTTAAAGGATATGGCTAAGGAGCTCTCTGGGCTGTTAGTGTTGATTTTTCAATAAGCCTTGAAATGCTGGAAAAACTCCAACACTGTGGAAGAAGTTAATGTTTCACAATTTATTTTAAAGAGGGTAAATTGGTCAACTTTTTGCAGTTGCAGGCTCATCATCATAATATCGTTCCTGGGGAAAATAGTGATATGGTTAATATTCATATTAACTAAAGAGTTAAAGAAACCAATATAATTAATGCCAATCTGGAAAAAAATGCAGAAAAAAAATTGGAGTATCTTTTATCTAGCAAGTACAATTGATTTCTTCTGTAGAGATTTCTCAAAGTTATTTGATGTGATACTGAAATACATGTTTATGAAGAAATTAAAATGATATAAGAACAGCCTGCACAGGTTGAGCAAAACAGAAACCGGCTAATTTTTGGGTTTCACTGGAGGAGTTACCGTCTTCTTGTGATCTCTTTTAGTATTCACCTCCTAGCATGTGCTTCTTACTGTTATCAATGACTTACAAGAATGCATTAAATAATTACTAGTGATATTTGCAGTGAATCTCACTGGTCAAATTAGCAAATCTTCTCTTCATTGCAATAAAAAAATGAAATAATAACATAACACACAAAATAAGTGTTTCGTTTTGATTTTCGCAACTGATTCAAGAAATTTCAGGGTAAATGCAATGCTTACAGAAAACCATATTTTTTTGCTTCACTTTGGTAAAAGTTATTGTGTGGAGTTATAGACAGTTTAAACTTTATAGTACTTTTGATTCTTGAAATAGCTTAGTATCAACATATTTTTTTCTTTCTGTGCATCTTTAGTGTAAAAATATTTTATCAGAACTCTCTTTTTATTAATTGGTATATTATCTATATGAAAATGGGCCTTGAATCAGATGCTACTTAGCTGATGTGTGTTGCTAGCTACTCTGTACTCCCGTTATGCAAGCTGAGGCTTGGCCATGCACAAACAGCATGTTGTATAACTTAAACTGGTGTTCCAGATCATGGCTGGAGCTGGTGAACTCTTGATCTTATGTGAGACAAAGCAGATAAATCTGAGACAGAACCATATCTATCACACTCTCTGACTTGAGGAGCAGGAAGCTCCAGATTTATCTGCACTTGATGTTTTTGTTCTACCATACTGACACTCCTGGTGACAGAATGCTCACATGGCAACAGTGGAGAAAATGTGATTGAAAATTGGCTCATTTATCATAATTTTCATTCACCAAAGCATGTAACACATTAATGCTTAAATATTCCCTAAATATACATATCTGGTTGACCAGCTGCACAGTACTATCTAAGAGGATGTGGAAAAAAAAGATACATTCCTTTTTTGTTTTCAGACTGAATTAAGAGTGTAAAATTTGGCTGAAAGTCCTTTTCTTGGAACTTCACCAAATGTTATTACTAAACATTTTGACACTGGTATAAATTACTCACAGGATGTACAGTCTGTGTTCTCATGATGTCTGTCACCTCACAGACAAGAAGGGTAGAGTCTTCGTCTGTGGATGAGAGCAGTTGTCTCCCCTTCTCTGTCCCTTTGGTGAAACAAATAAGTTGCCTGGCTCTGAGGGGGAAATGGCAAAGGATTTATAAATGGGAAAAACAGACCTTGAGAGTATGATACAGACCCTGACACTAAAGGAAAATTCCATAGAGGCATGAACAAAATATACATATTTTGAAATGTTTTTGAAAATAATTAATTTTTCTTTTACATATATGTTTATATATTAGAAAAACTTATTTTGTTGGTACTAGCACTTTGCCAAAATGTCTCTAGTGACCTTTCTACCTTTTGTTTAAGATAAATTTAAGAAAAAAAATAAGAAGGCAGTCTGATATTTTTCTCTCAGCTTTCTTTGCAGAGAATCACAGAGACTACAGTCCCCCGACTGAAGCTATTAGAACTATTATTCCCTGAAAGTAATAGTCACTGCATAGTTACAGCTTGATTGCCATTTAGAAATATTGCTAGAGTAAAGCCGCTATGGCCTTGTTCCAAGCCACTAGCTTGGTGGGGCTCTTGCAAGTCAGAAACGGGTGGTGGTTTGGGACATTGAATAAAGCTTGGTGCTTATTCCATACTATCTAAATAATTCCTGAAGCTTCCCAAAGCTAAAGCATAGCAAGCACTTCCAAAATTATTCTCAACTTCTCTGGGTCACAGAGTCAGAAAGACCAAATCTCTCCATTCTTGACCTCTTCATGTAAGCTGCAGGAACACTACCATCCTTTATATCTCATTTTCTTGAGTATCACTGTGTTACTCACAATACAAGGATCCACTCCTAAGCCACAGAAATAACTTTGTCTTCAACTTCAGCAATGGCATGAAAACTGTTTCAAATTTTTGATCCCCATAGGATTTCATCTCATGTTGTGAATCCAACCTCTGATTTATTTCTGCATTCTCTGTTAATAATTCTAAATAATTTTCTTAGTGATCAATCCGCTGAAGAAGAATGAAGCACCAGAGTGATCAAACATGGACGTGGCTCTGTTATTACTTACACTATGTTGGGCTCTGATGCTTAGATGAAAATGTGCTACAACTTAAAAAGCCAATGTTGTTTTTTTCACAAAACTTTTGGGATTATTTCTGCTCCTTTCTTTTATGGAGATGAGAGATGTTAAAGGACAATTGGTTCACGTTAGGCATCTACTAACAGTATTATGTCATTAAGAAAGACCAGCAAATCCAAACCCAATCCAAAAACCAGATAGAAAAATCTTTAAGGTTTTTGTTGTTTATGTTTTCACTCTTGTTTCTATATGAGTAACAGCTTCTATTGGTGTAACCCACACTCCCTTCAGGCCACTTGGTACTTGGCATGATCTCCCTCCCAACCTGTGCTGCAGAACAACACAATGGACCAGAACACAACCTAACGGTCTAACATGAAAGAATGAAAAAGTAGAGAGCAGACAGACCAGAACACAATAGTGTGCCTGGTCCCCAGGGCTCCTACTGTTTGAAGATTGTAACTATAATCAATCACTTCTGACACCATATGGATTGTGGGCACAGAGTGGGGGGATACCAGGACCCCAAGATCTAGCAAGCTCTGGGGTCACGTAACTATTGTCCAAGTTGGGCTGAAGTGGAAAAGTACCTGACACAAGTCAATTATCTAGGACCCTTTAAGTAGCTATTCTAGTAAAGACTATTTGAGCTCTTCTAGCTTGCAGCAGGCTATGGCCAGTAACTCCCCTGAGTTGAGATATCTCTCAGGCTGAGACCTTGAGGACAGGTCAGGAGAAGACCCTTCTCAAGCCTCAACTATCGCCCACTGAGGAACACTAATACAACCTGAGTATTTATCCTAAATCTATGAAAGGGAAATTTTAACTGTAGGCTTGTCTCTCTCTTGCATCCACCTCTCCACTCACATGTTGTGAGGTACACATTAGCTTTATGGATGTGGATGCTCTTCTGTCCATCCATTAATGTGTAGGACATAGAAGTGGCATCTTTCAGCTGGCTAGCATTGCTTGCTATTAAGAAATCCCTGATCAGAGATGTGTATGTGTGTGTGTGCGCACGTGCTTATATGCTTGGCTTAGGTATATACATTTATATATGTATCAACCTGTGATTTGTACCTTTACTCATACATATATGTATTGATTCGAGATAACCACCTAGTAAGTCCATGTGAATTTTGCCATCTTCAAATCTGTAAGTTGCTAGCCAATTATTTTGCATACTCATTTTGTAAACCCCTAAATGGGTTAATGATTAAGTGCTGCTAAAATTCAACCTCTCTATCTGCTTTACATAATTAATAGATTTTGAATAGCTGCTAAATCATAACCGTGTCAAATATTCTCATCCGAGACACTGCTCCAGGCTCAGGTAGCTTAACTTCTAAGTGGACACAGTAAGAGTGTCCAATAAAACCAAGAAAATGGTGTACATTTAAGCTCTCTTGTTTACATTTAGCTCTCTAGTCTCAAAGGAAAATATGCTCAAGTAGTATTAATCATTATAACTTCCAATTTTTCTGATGAAATCTCATAGCAATTTGCAGGGATGGATGTTTGGCTGGTTTTTGCTGTTGCTGTTGATAGTGGTGTTTGCCAAAACAAGGAAGACAACACAATGTGAATGGTAGCAATTACCACAGAACTGTAATATATCCAATCCAGATCTCATAAATCAAGAAAGGGAAAGAACAAATGAGTCCAGCTTCTATTTATCACCAAAGGTGGCCTCCATATCACCTAGTAGTAGTAATAATATAGCAGTTTAACCTTAGCTGTCTAAAAGTTGTCAAGTCTAAACAAGTCATCAAAGCTCCCTCTGTAGTGAATGGAACAGAGTGGCTTCATACATAGAATGATTCATCTCAGCCTAAGATAAATGTTTAGGGTGGAACCACGGAATAAAGTAGGGTGGAAAATATAGGTGATATGTATCACTCTTCGGACAAAAGTCTCTTCTTTTTATCAATAAAGGTCATGGAGACAATCTGGCTAGACTTGATCCATAGACAGATAATATTAGATGAGAGAAATCTTGCCTGGCTCTATGGCACTTGGGAAATCATATTACTTTCCTGTGGCTATTTGCACATCCATAAAATGGGGCATGTAATGTGTCTTTATATCAAATATATGCTGCAAAATTTGATTCATGGCAACTGTTTATGACCCTTGAGTAAAAGGCAGCATAGGGATTGTACAACTTATTTCTCTAAGGGCAAAAAGTATAAATTTAATAAATTTATACTATCACCTTATTGTAAATACCCAGGCCTTGCATGCAGCATCCCACCTTGAGCCTTGTAAACAAGTCTCAGAAAGCTGAAAAGATACACAGAAAATGTGGACAGTTAAATGAGTTTGGTGATTGTCAAGCTATTTCTATTAGACTGTAATAAGCTTGGCATCTAGGTCATGATTGGCTCAGGAAAGAATGAGAAAGAGCTTTAAATGCACTTTTCATCTCAGCAGAATGACCCTATATGAACGCCAAATAGAGCCAAAGAGAGCTGTTAATCAGAGATTAAGCTCCTACAAACAAGTTTCTTGCCAATAAATTCTGTGGTCATCTACTGTGATGTGCTTGAAAGGATCAGGTTTTGAATTAAAAAACAGGTTTTTCCTCTTCTATCTCTTTTAGCAGAATGCTGACTTACCCAGGGTTAGAAACTGTTCTAGGCATTAGGAAAATGGGTAAACTCAAAACTCAAAGTATCATAGTTTGTTCTCTTCTCCTGAAGTACCTAAGGATGAGTGGGATTATGGAGACTGTAGAGTGATGAAGGGTTCATAGGCAAAGAAAGGAGTGAAGTAAATGAGGAATTTTAATTCCTGTTTGAAGCCTCACTTTCTACCTAAATATTTCCCTATTTACTCCAAAAGACAGATAAAGACTTCAGTTTTTCCTGTCTTAAATTACCCTACATCATCACTACTATGGAAACAAGGAATATAGCAATCAAGGCACAAGAAGGGAAAAGAGGTTTTCCGCTCACTAGGAAGTAGGTGAGATAAAGACATGCTGTGGCTTGGGGTGCTGATCCAGCAAAGCCTGGACCAGTTGAAGTAGTGAAGCCTCTTGGAAATCCTTCTTATCTGGGTCATGTAGTTCAGGCAACATTTGCTGAACACACAGAGACTCTGCAGTAGGACATATACAAAACACATGTAGATTTTTAACTTACTGGTTAATACAGATAATAGGCAGNATTTATTTATTTATTTATTTATTTATTATGGGGAATTATATCTTTTGTTATCAGCTTTTTTTCCTCCAAAACCCACAAGGTCTTAAATGTTAGTGTCTCAAAAATGACATTTCTATCTGTATTTTTGCTTTTCTTATTTTGCATGTATTTAGCTCACAGGCTTTGTCACACCTTCTCACAATTTTTTTATTAAAATCGAATCAAGACCCAGATCTGCACAAACTAGGGCTTGATCATGGGTAGCTGAACCTCTGGGTTGAGAATTACATGTTACATGATCCTGGTTAAAACTGTAAATATTTGACTCTTACATATTTCTTTACATCCACCATGTTTCTTAGAAGGAAGTGTTTGTCGTGTATACCCCTATATGCGATTCATCACCCTTGAGAATAAATTAATCTTTTTTGTGTGTTTCTTTCTAATTATTGCCTTGAGCTACTGAAGAGAGTTCTTAATGACACATGAGGAGAGACCTCTAGTATTCATTTACCAACCTGATGAGAAATTTCACGGGATACAGGAGACTAAACTAAATCCCTGCAAAGAAAGACAATCAATAACATAGAATTCAAGCAAGTTTTGTATATGTGCACTGGAGATTTGAGCTGGAGATCTAGATATTCTAGAATAGCCTTCCAGTAAGAAAGCTTCTTTTTTTTTTTTTTCTTCTTTTTTTTTTTTTTCTTCTTTTTTTTTTTTTTCTTCTTTTTTTTTTTTTTCTTCTTTTTTTTTTTTTTCTTCTTTTTTTTTTTTTAATGGATATTAATCAATATATGCTGTGTCTGTCTGTAAGAGCAAAGATCTGCTTTGACGTCCTAGGAGAATCCTTTCCAGTCCCACATATCTATAAAAAAAATCGTAACAAAATGATCAAAGAAATAACTCGCTGAGGAATACATACAAACATATATGATAATTAGTATTAAAGTGCCCCGCATGTATTGACCACAACATGTCTTTTACTTGGTTTTGGAAGTCTTCATTTAAAAAAGCACATTGATTCAGGATAACATTTAAACATGTTTTATTTCAAGCATGTGCTTAAATGAGTCAACAGCTCAGTGCTGAAGGCTACACTCTGTATTTTGGTTAAGATTATTAGCTTTCTTAGTAGTTCCATAGGTTTCCTTATGAAATGTAGACATGAGAGCATGTCAGGATAAAATTCTGTGTTTAATTTCAATGCTCAAAAAAACCTGAGTACGAACTTGTACTTACTAAGTCAGTTAGCATTATTTTATAGATAAGTTTGGCCTGTCCTTTCAGTGCTCCTATATCCTTTTAGCAGTCGCCTGAATGATAGTGGTCTGTTCTGATTATGCTTGAGAGATTCCTTGAGTTACTGTAAGATCAGATATGAGACAAGCAGCTGTTTAGTCTTAACCCATGTCATTTGTGCCAGAGTTGAAATTGTGCCTGTTCTAACATCATCACATTATGACTGCAAACATTTTATTTTCCATTTCTACTCACTGAAGTGGTGTTTACTTCATGCAACTTGATTCTCAGCATTTATGAAGTGGTCAAATAATGCATATTCTTCGGAACAATATAATGTTCTCAAAGAACAAATTAAATGCACACATATATGATCAAATGGTCTAGTATAACCAGTTGCCAGCCTACGGTGCTTTGTAGGCTTCTAACATTGTTCAGTCTCTTTACCTGTATCTCCTCCTTGGTGACTTTGTGTTTAAAAACTAAGTGCAAGGAGTGACAATGCATTCATTTTTGCCTATTTCTGGTGTCAGGATCAGCTGACTAGTTCTAGTGCTGTGTCATTTACTGGACCTTGCCTGGCATCCTCAACAAGGGCATGGTAGAGGTCTGGCTTGTCCTTGCTCCTTGTCCCTGCTCCCTGTCCCCCCAGGGGAGGGTATTGTACTATGTTAAGATGTTTTTTGAACACATACCTTCAATTTGCCAGTGAAAGTTTGCTCTTCTAATGTAATTCTAATGCTCAGAGGCCTCTAATCTCATAACACTGAGAGGCAGGTCTTCCTTTTAGTTTCCCAACAGCATACTCCGGCGTCACAATGGAGCTGTTTTTCAGCTAATGTTAAATAGCTCCATTCTACCTACCAGCTTTTTATCAGATTCAATAACACAGGGTAAAGTGAAGCTCACAGAATTGCAGGTCAAATGTCCATTGAAGGTGAACATATTGATGGGTGCAAAACCAAAAGAGACTACCCAAACTTTGTAGTGATAGAAAGTTTGTGCCATGTCATAATTTCTTTTTTTTTTTTTTTGAGAAGCTGTCCAAGCATAGGTCACTCCTTTTTGTGTCTCTCCTCCTATTCTCTGGTTTCCTTGCAAACATAATATGAGAATGGGAGCAGGAAGAAAGAATGGGCATTAACATTTAGGGTATTTGCCAGAGTACAGCTTCCTCCTCCAAAAAAACCCAGTGTCTGACTCCAAAGTTAAGTTCCTGCACTGAATTGCACTCATTAAGAATGCAAAAAGGCTAAATTAGGTACCCATATAGGGTATCTACACTGAGGTAGCAAAAATACCCCTTTTAATCCTCCCAAGCATTAAAATTGACAATTCTCTGACATTTGTCATGATAGTTTTGGACTAAATTTTGGACTAAATAAGACCACTTCCTCCAAGCTCAAGATCGGTGCATCCCTAAGAGCAAGAAATCGGCCAAGGGATGCAGGAGGCCTGCCTGGCTAAGCAGGGAGCTTCTCAACAAGCTCAAATGGAAAAAGGAAGTTTATACTAAGTGGAAGAATGGCCTAATCCCTTGGGAGGACTATAAGAATGCCGCCAGAGCGTGCAGGGATGAAACGAGGAAAGCCAAGGCTGCCTTAGAACTCAGCCTGGCAAGGGATGTCAAGCTTAACAGGAAGGGCTTCTTCAAGTACATTGGAGGAAAAAGGAAGACCAGAGAAGCTGTGGGACCACTGTTGACCGACACAGGAGCCATGGTGACGGAGGATGCGGAGAAGGCGGAGTTATTGAATGCCTTCTTTGCCTCGGTCTTTACTACTCAGCCCAGCCCTCAAGAG
>VXBO01009777.1:44136-74826 GCA_013400135.1 Rhinoptilus africanus | reverse complement strand
TTAAGGGACTGGAGCACCTCTCCTATGAAGATAGATTAAGGGAATTAGGTCTCTTTAGCCTGGAAAAGAGGCGTCTGAGGGGGGACCTAATTAACACTTATAAATACTTGAAGGGTGGGTGTCAGGAGGATGGGGCCAGGCTCTTTTCAGTAGTGCCCAGTGATAGGACAAGGGGTAACGGGCACAAACTTGAGCATAGGAAGTTCCACCTAAACATGAGGAGGAACTTCTTTACCTTGAGGGTGGCAGAGCACTGGAACAAACTGCCCAGGGAGGTGGTGGAGTCTCTGTCTCTGGAGACATTCAAAACCCGCCTGGACGCGTTCCTGTGTAACCTGCTCTAAGGTGGCCCTGCTCTGGCAGGGGGGTTGGACTAGATGATCTACTAAGGTCCCTTCCAACCCTAGGATTTTATGATTCTATGATTCTATGATTCTGAATTTCCTTTATCATTTATGAACTCGGAGGTCTGATAGAGGAGGAAAAGAATAAGAACTTTTGTCTCATCTGGTGCCAAAATACAATTCAGTGGCTCAATTTACATAGAATTATCAATGATGATATTAAACGGTAGCCATCTAAGAGCTGATCAGATACTTGTGAAGTTAAAGCATTCAGAGATACGATGTCAAATCCTGCTCTAGCAGGTGATCAATATTAATCAGCATCATTTGAAATAATGTTTGAGTACTGTTGGATCCAATCTAGCTAGAAATAGATGGGAAATGGGAAATGGCTGACCCTAAAAGGTTTCAGGAAAGTGAATGAAGAAGCCTGAGGAACCTTTGACATAAAGTTTCAGAGTTGGAATTCCTTCTCGCTGTTTTCCACTGTATATGCCACACTCTTTCACAGGGAAAATCTGATGAAACAGAGAGCTGCAAAATGTTCTGATAAGTAGAGAAAATGCTTTCCAGTGAGAGCTCAGTATGCATAACTTATCAAAAGAAGACTGAGCAGTGACTTGATTAAGGTGCATAAAGATCTTCAGGGGAGGAAAATAGCAGCTGTTAATGGTCTCTTCAATCTTTTGGAAAAGGATTACAAAAATGAAAACCATTGGAAGTTAAAACTAGAACAATTCAAATGAGAAATGCAACACAGATTTTTAACTATGGCATAATCAAGCATTGGCAGGAATGTAGAGAGTGAAAACCTGCAAGAAACGGTGGACTTCTTTGTTTCTTTTGTCTTCAAATCAAACTGGATACCTGTCTAATAAACATGCTTTGGATGAACTCACCCAACTGCACTCAAAACAATGTAACTTAGTGAAATGCTATGATCTGTGTGAAACAAGAGATTAAAGCTGGTGATCTTGGGTTTCCTTCTGGTTTTAACTTATGACTGATCAATACCTAGGCAAGGGCTGACCAAGTTCTGTGTGTTCGGATTTCCTTGCAGAAATATGTGCCTCTTATCAATATAACTACATTTGCACAGCTGTACCTGATTTAATAAATCCTTTCAGTCTGGATCAGTCTACCCTTTCCCATTTTCCAGCACCTACATTATCCAATTTGGTTGGCTTCTCAATCAAACTACACACCCAGGAAAGAGATAAAACTATTCTGTAGTCCAGACCTAGCTCTCTGTGATCCTCGGGTTAGTTATCCCTCCTCCAGACTGCAGTGTACAGATTGCCTCTACATAATTTTTTCCCAAATTTCTTTTGCCAAGGGCAGAGTCCCTTCTATTCTTCGTCTTAGTCTAATACTGCAATTAGCTTTGAACACTTGAATTTCATCAGCTATGTGAAGTGTGCCATCAGACATAAATCCACCTGGCCATCATTTATTAATTGCTCTCCCTACTTTGTTTTGCCTTTTTATAATTATCTTAGCGAATATTTCTTAGCCTTCTTTTCAAAAGTGAGATTCTTCCATAAAACCCTGGATTTCTGTATGCATCACTGCTTTGTCAGTAACATTTTCAAAAAAGAGCTTGGGCTCAGTGTGCTAGGTAGGATTATGATTCAAAAAGAGATTTACAATTTTAAATACAGAGGAAAAAAACCCTCAAACAAGAAACAAGCCAAACAGATAAAGGGAGAACTGGTGTGACAGGACTGAGGTTTTAAGTGACAGGAAAATGTTAGTCCTTTAACCTGGTGTTTGCTCTCTATCTCTCTCACCCTTTCTCTTAGATGTTCACTGCATTTGCAGAGGATCTAAATAGTGAGATCTTCTCTCAAGTGGAATTTTGTATAATGTATTCACTAGGGGTCTAACACTGCAGTCTGGAATTCATTCTTGTAGCTTGTCAGTATGAAAGTAGTAAGATTCGGTGTATTTTCAGCATGTGTTGCAGGAAGCACTGGAAACATTTTATATGAATAATTTACAGCATTGAGCCCTTGGTGTATTATTCTTTGTTTCTCCCTAATCTTTTTCACCTTGAGATCAACAGGACTGTCGTCACCAGCTACAGTGGGAATTGGGGACACCAGACTTTTTTCCGTTTGTGTTTCTTAGATGATTTTGTTGTGACTGTTAACATGTAATCCAGGGAAAACAACTTGCTGTTAAACCTGAAATGTGTCCCTTTTCAATGTAACATCCCCTGGACATTCCTAAATGTTACAAGTGGTAATTAGGTGTTATACTATCTATCTCACAGACCCACACAGACCAGAAGTAGGTGAAGGTCGTCTACTCTGTCCCTGTGTCCCAAAGGAGGATCAACAGTATGTGTATCATTCCTTGCAGATGTGCACCTAAACAGCCCTTAGAGAGCTCCAGTGATGTGGACTGCATAGCTGCTCATAGCAGTCTGTTTCTGTACTTCACTGTCCTCACTGTTATAAAGTTTCTTCAAATGTCTACTCCAATATTCCTCACTGCAGTTTAAACCCATTAATTCCTGTCCTACCCTCTCTAAACTTGGAGAACAGATTGCTCCTGCCCCTCTGTAATGGCTTTTCTAGTAGGTGAAAGATGTACCATATCTGCCTCAGTGTTCTTTATTGCCATCTAAACAAATCCAGTTATTTTANCTTTAAACACCAACACAAAGAAATGGGTATGACAGTTCCCATTGCACAATGCAAAACATGTTCCTCATTGTTGCTTGGGTTATCACCTTGTCAATGTTTCCCTTGGCCTATCACAATTCCCATTATCAGCTTCTGTGTATTAATTTCTCCACTGATCTTTATTTTCTCCAAATTATTTTGACTTAAATGAATTTTTGTCTCATAAAATGATTCAAAATATCATCATTAGGTGGATAGATGCTCTAAATTGTCTTTGAACAGTAACATTTCTTTATTAAGTTGCTTTGACAATATTTTTTCTATTTTTATTTCCTCGCTGAACACCCTGCTATTGGAAGTTAAGCAGCAAGTTTCTATTTTCTTCTTTTTTTGAAGATCAAAGTAGTTCACTGCAGATAAATCTCACCTCTGGTGTGTGAGCTTCAGTTTTCTTCTGGAGAATACTGATTAATGTTATACACGCTTAAAATAATCTGTCTGTTAAACTCTTCATTTCTAAGGTTTATCTTCTTTCACTCATCTACCTTTAAGTCTTTAAGACTTGGCCTGAAGGTTTTAAGTAGCTCCTCTGAGGGTGGAAGAATAGAACAGTATAGTGTTTAACACCTCATGGATGAAAACAATCCATAGGCGGAATAAATTCCATTGATTTAGTGAAATAGCACCAATTTTAGTTATTCAGTTTGTAGTCCAAGAAGTCCAAGTTTGTTCTGAGATCAAGACTTTGAAGTCACATTCTTGTGCAGTAGTGTTTTGTATACAATTTCACAGGGAAATTAGAAATTGACTGTGGGAAAACAGCACAGGGACTCTGTTTGGACCATGAAGTACAATGTTTTTTTTTCACATGCAGTTCATTTAGGTGAAAAGAGCAAGGGACTGCGATCCAACAAGAAAGGTGTTCCAAGTATACATCAAAAGGTTTTGAACACCTTGAAGGGAGACTGGTTCATGGTGAGACATTTATCAGAAGCATTCCAGTTAGCAAATAAACCCAATAAACTTTCTTTGTTCTTCCTTTTTTTTCTAAGTACAGTTCAAAAGAAAACTCAGGAAAGCTATTATTTTGGCTCAGCTGTGGGAATAATCTAGCCTTTGATGTTTATCAGCCAGTGTATGAACTCAGGACACCTAAATACTAAACTTTTGTGACGTAAATTCTGTTGTGAACCTAACTGTTAATGTTGTTGTGCTTCTTTTCCATTCCTCCTTTCAACAACACTCAAGCTCTTATAGGGAGAGTGTCAGGCTTGTTCATCACAATTTACTTGACTTTACTGAAGACCTTGTTTTGCTTACCACTTTTCTCAGATTTGACTGGAATATTTCAACACAACAAAGTTCAGTAAAATAAATACAGAATTAGATGCATGGTTAGTGCCTATTTCTATAATGCATGAATAGTTGAAACACTGTGATTCTTGCTGGTTGTACGTAGTTCTGAAGAAAACATTGCTACAATGAGTTCATAACTGTATTTATTGCAAATTTCAAGATAAAGAAATGAATTTTTTGTAGTGATTAATTATTTAGATTGTTATCATATTATTAGTGTATGGGTTTTGCCTGAAAATGGGAACATTTTGAATGTTAGCACTTGTGACATTTTTTTATGGTAGTTTCTACACTAGCAGATTAATTTGCTTTTAAATTTCCATTAAAATCATGAGTCAGGCTTACATGGAACTATCCTTTCTCTGGTATTTACTGCAACTCAAATTTGTGTTCACTCACAGTCTTAAATAACTAGGAAGACTGTGACTCATCATCCATGTCCTTCTACTTTCATTCTCTTACATGACAATTTCATGTAAATTGAAACAAACTCTAAAAACTACTAAATGAGCTGTGGAAAACACTCACTTAATAACCAGGCAGGAGTTTTCAAGGGGAAAGATTTATCTACAATAACTTGATATGTCATTATAACTGAGGACGTGATGAATGGGAATTGTTAAGTGTTCTTTGAAGAAGGATTAATTTTCAATTGGAGTCACTTCCAGTCTCTGGAAGGGTTTTATGACACCAGTCTTTCATTCAGCATAAAGTTTTCTCTAAACAGATCTAGAAGGTGACATTTGTATGGTGACACCTACCTGAGAAATTCTTGGTTAGATCTGAAAAGCTGTCAGTTTGTATTGTGTTTGTGTGGCAACATTTTAGTAGCGGGGTGCTGCAAGGGGGGCTTCCCATATCTGGTAGAGCCAATGCCAGCTGGCTCCAAGACAGACCCACCATTGACCAACGCCAAGCCAAACAACAACAGTGGTAGTGCCTCTGGGATAACATAGATAAGAAGGGGTAAAAAACCTGCTGCACAACAGCAGCCAGAGGAGAGGAGGGAGAATATGTGAAAGCAACGACTCTGCAAACACCCAGGTCAGTAAAGAAGGAGGGGGAGAAGGTGCTCCAGGTGCCGGAGCAGAGATTTCCCTGCAGCTCATGGTGAAGACAATGATGAGGCAGGCTGTCCACCTGCAGCCCTTGGAGATCCACAGTGAGGCAGATATCCACCTTCAACCTGTGAAGGACACTATGCTGAAGCAGGTGGATCTCCAACCCTAACATTCTGTGATTATGTGATGCCCTAAGGAGGCTGTGACCCCATGGAGATCCTGCACTGGAGCAGACTCCTGGTAGGACCTATGGTCCTGTGGAGAGAGAGGAGCCCATGCTGGAGCAGTCCCTTCATGAAGGACTGCACGCATCGAAGAGACTGATGTTGGAGCAGTTCATGAAGAACTGAAACCTGTGGGAATGACTCATGTTGGAGAAGTCTGTGGTTGGACTCTGTCCCTTGGGAGGGACTCCATGCTGGAGCAGGGGAAGAATGTGAGGAGTCCTCCCCCTGAGAAAGAAGGAACAGCAAAGACAAAATGTGGTGAACTGACTGCAATCTGCATTCCCCATTCCCTATCCCCCTGCACTGCTCAGGGGGGAGGAGACAGAGAATTCAGGAATAAAGCTAAACTTGTGAAGAGGAGAGAGGTGAGGGAAAAGTGTTTCAAGATTTGGTTTTAATTTTTTCATTATCCCACTCTGATTTTCATTGGCAATAAATTAATTTCATTTCCCCAAGTTGATTATGTTTTGCCCATGATAGTACTTGGTAGTGATCTCTCCCTGTCCTTATTTCAGCCCATGAGCCTTTCATTATATTTTTTCTCTCTAGTGCCCAGCTAAAAAGGGGGAGTGATAGAATGTCTTGGTGGGCACCTGGCATCCATTTGGGGTGAACCCATCACACAGTCCTAAGCCTTACTGCAGTTTATCAGTGGTCTGCTATCTGCGCCAGAAGCTATTGCCTGTCTGTATAAGAAATGTAATGCCTTTGTTAGGATGTTTATAGAAAGATAATGATGCCACCAGGCCTGGAAAGGGCACTGGCATGGTGATACTAGCATGCTCCATCCATCTGTCTCTTAAGATCCCCCCTGCCATCAGGAAAAGGTGCTCCCATCCCTCTCCCTGTCCTCCTGACAACAGAAACAGTGTGGATACAGTTGGTATGGGCAAAACAACAAGTGAGTTTATTGTCCTGCTCTAAACTGTGGTGATCAAGCACAGGGCTGCTGGCAGGTGCACCCAGTTTTAAGACCTGTCTACCTCATTATCCCTTTTCCCATTCATTTATTAGTTCTCCTTTTTTTCTGCCTTCATCCATACCTTTCTCTGTGTTAGTTCCCTCCACAAGATCAATGAGGACCTAAGTACTTTCTAGTTAGTTTTGCTATATCCATGCTCAAATCTGGTATTACTGAGGTGTGTTGCTAGCCTTGCAAATTCTATTCTCCAAAAGTTCCCCAGTACCCCTGTCCATTATCTGTGAAGCTTGGTCATTTCTCATATAGATCTCCCTTAACTACCGGGAAAATCCAGTCATCTTTCACAGAGTTATCCTTAATCTTCATTAATTTCTTGCACTGCTGTCCATCACCTCCAGTTATTTCTTGTGTCATGTCCAGTAGTTTCCTGCATCCTGTCCAGATAGCTTAATCTCTGGTTGCTCTCTAGTTAGCTACACAGTCACCTGCCTGCAGCCCTAAAATCGTGAAAAAAAAATTAAGGATTACAAAAATTCTGTTAGAAATTGAAATGTATAAAAAACATTTGCATAATTTTTATATGCTTTTTATATATTTTTGGTCCCTGCTCTACAAAAAAATATGTGGACAGGCTGGAGATGGTCCAGAGCAGGACCACAAACATGATCAAAGGACTGGGAAGCCTGCTGTATGAGGAAAGGCTGAGAGAGTTGGGTTTGTTCAGCCTTGACAAAAAGAAGGCTTAGGAGAGACATCATCACCACATTCCAGTATTTAAAGGGTGGCTATAAAGCAGATGGAGACTTCCTTTTTAGAAGGAGTCACATGGGAAAGATAAGGGGTAGTGAGTACAACTTACTATGGGGACATTCTGATTGGACACAGGAGGACAACTTTTCACAATGAGGACAATCAGTCATTGGAATAATATCCCCAGAAAAGTGGTGGATTCCCCAACATTGGACACTTTTAAGATTCAGCTGAACAGGGTACCAGGCCATCTTGTCTAGACTGTGCTTCTGTCAAGGAAGGTTGGACCAGGTGATCCTTGAGGCCCCTTCCAACCTGGCATTCTGTCGTTTATGAGACATAAGAGTATACCATGTAATTAAGGGTCTTTGGGACTAGGTGGACTAGCCATTTGCAGGAATACCAAATTACAGGACTATAATGTCTCAGAAATCACATAGATGCTCTGATGTCAGAAAATGAGTTGTTAGAAGTGTTAAATATCGGGAGACAGTGCTGCTTAATAGATTTGTGTCTAGGAAAAAGAAGAAACAGAAAACAACAGCAAGAAAATCCTATACAACTAGCTAAATTCTCATAACATGAATCTGGGCTGAAGCTGAGAGGGGCCTCTTCTAGCAAACTATTGTTTAAGAAACTCCTTTGTACTGCCAGGAAGGCAAGGTGATTTTACTTATTGAGTCCAACTGTATTCAAAGGAACAGGACCATTTGCAAACTTGTAACCAAGAAAAATAATCTATGTTCATCATCAGTGGGATTTTTATTTATTTTCATGATGAAAATCGTGCAAAGGATCCATATTCCTTCTGGCTGTTTTGGTGAAAATAGTGCATACTATAGCTTAGACAGAGTGCTGAATTAAAATATTAAGTTCTATTAGATGAGCTAGTTTATTGATCTGCACTATTGTTAGCTAACTTTTCTCATTGTTTTATAAGGATGATTATTGATTACTAAATGACTTTAATTTAGGTAAACAGCACAGAGAGTGCGTTAAATTGAGTTATCAATAATTAATTGCTAAATGTTAGCAGATGTTTACATTGATCTTTGGCAGGGGGCTTAAATTCAGAAATCTGAAATGCTTCTGGATGTAGTTTCTCCCAAGAATGTCATTATTATTATATTGTTATTAGATTGCCTACTAATTTTAAGGCTAATAATTTAGCTTATTATAACTGGCACCATCTTTTCTTCCTGTTGCCAACTTGTGATTAGCACTTAAGTCTAATGACAACTTTGAGCTTAGTTGATAATGACCTGCAAACGGCTGGCTTGCAAGCTATCACTTGAAGACCATGATCTCCTTGTCGTTTCAAATCCAAACTGATCACAGACATACCGATGTTACTGTATATACTCTTAATAGGTGAGAAAAAAATTATTCTTAAGTAATTACAAGCTGGTACTATTTAATTCATTTGGGCAACTTACATGGATAAACCAGGGGGAATGTCTTACATCTTTGAAAGATTCAGTGTTCTTTTGGGGGCCTGTTTTTGAGACCAGTTCTCCTGAGCTTCTGTGTCATTGCCAGGGGTCAGTGCTTCTGTGCAATTAAGTCAGAGTGGGAAAAATGTCTACAACTCAGCTTCCCTTGTTCCTTATACAATGCCAAACCAAGTTCATTGCCATGTTAAATATAGCGGACCGAGGTCAATTGGGTAAGGGACAGACATACACTCTGTTCTGCCTCTGTGGCAGCAAGGAGTCTTTGGCAGGGGAGCAGGTAAGGCAGCCGAGTGCTGTGTGAGTACTCAGGCATGAAAGACACAAAAGGTCATCTGTCAACGTCCAGTAGGTACACACGAAATTTATCTTATCCTCAGGAAGGTGTATGCCATCACAATAGGACTTTCTTTCATGTTTATTATGTCCAGCAGGTTGTAGAGTACCAGATATTTGTTATAAGTAGCAAAATCCAGCTGATCTTTTGGCTCCCCTTTAGTTAAAGACATCAACAGAGTCAGGACTTCTGCCTCTGCATCAAAGTTCCTCAGGAGATGAAAAGGTTTGATGAATGCCAAAAGGGGAATGTTTCATTTTGGAAATACTGAAATATTTAATTTCTGAAGCATTACAAGTGTAATTTCTCCAACTGCTGGTTCAAAATGGATTCACCAGCAAAAGTTAAAGATGAAGATGATGACAATGAAGACTCCTTAACTACTGCTCTGAAGTCTGTTACTCCTATGGAAAAGATCTTTCAGTACCTGCTTCCTCTGGTGGTCAGAACTCTTTGTCCACTTCCTAAGTTAAGCAGCTTCTGCACCCAAGGAATCACAGAAGCCCCTGGAAGCAGAGTAAATGTGAAGTGCTGTATCAGCAGTGTTGTACAGTCTGATGCCAAAGAACTGTCTGTAGTATCTCAAACTGCTTTTGGGTCAAGGACAGGCACATTGGGACATTTTTACTGCTTTCTGTGGTACACAATAGATATGCCATCTCATGCTATAAACTAGATTCTTGAATTCTCTCCTAGTAGTATTTCTTTATACCAAAGGTAGGAGGTAGTTGTAATGAATAGTTTTCTGCTTCCATAAGCTCCATGTAATTCTTTTATGTTGCTCAGCTGAGGGTTATTTATGATGGTTTTAATAGAGACCTAGTAAACCAAACAGGAATAAAATATTAGTGGAAAGGAAATTTTAACCTGAGTGAATTCAGCTCTGATATCATGAATATATTTGGCATTAAAAACAAATAAATAAACAAACAAACAGAAAAGCAACAAAAAAAACCCAAGTGAGAACCCTTCCTAGGGAGGGGGCGGGGAAAGAGAAAGAAAAAGGACTTAAAAAGAAGAAGAAAAATTAAGCTTAAAATTTTCAGCGAATTTACAGGATTGCAATTTACATAAAGCTTCGTAACACATTTTTTGTTCCAAATTCATTACATTCACTCAAATGCATTTTGTAACTGACAGGCCAGTGCTACAAGCTGCAAAATCACTGATATCTCTTTTCTTCAAGTTATTAAGAAATTTCTCTTCCAACTCTGGTTCATTAAATTTTCTTGTTTGATTTCCTACTGTGATGATTAAAGTTGCTCAATGTGGAATCCCACAGCTAATATTTCGTTCTTTTTTGTTTGGGTTTCTTTTGCCCCTCTTTAAATCCAGCAAACTTTTGTATCTAGCAGCTGTTTCCCTTGTCACATCAGCATGTATCTTTTTCCTAATCATCTTTAAAAATAGTGAAATTCACAGTTCTTTCCTTTACTTATTCTGAATTGTATTTATCTTGCAATTTATCTTAGAAGTGTTTCCAGAAGGGCCTGTAGAGCCACTGCCTTCTGCAGACAATTAAATTAGCGAGCATTGATCCCCTTTGGTATCCAAGATCCACAAAAACAACAGTTTAGTTGGCTTCATACTTTTTAGTTTCTTGTCAAACATAACATAGGACTACTAAAATACACAGGAAAAAAATTAAAAAAAAAACAAAATAAGAGTATTGTTTGTATAGCATTCCTAATTGGCATCACAGCAAGGCATTGGGAAATCTCATTAACAGCAGAACCACAGGCTTTGTCTACTGGAGAAAACAAGATGAGGGGACAAGGTGCCTACATGTGTGCCTGGACTATGTCCTAGTTCCCAACAGTTCCAAAAGGGGAACCTGAACCTTTCTCTCTCTTCCTCTCCGTAACTCCTATTTGTCAAAATCACATTAACAGTGGAGTACTAGGTATGAGTGCAAGAAAAAACTCATATTTTCTTCAGAGGACTTATTTGTTACTATTCATATAATATTTTTGTCCATATATCCCACTCTAAAGCTTGTTGAAATAACAGAGTTTTCCATATACTCCATCTTGCTTCTTTTGAAGTCATTTCAAGTTATATGTCTGATGATGAGTTAGGATAAGACAAGAAGCAATCACACTTTATAACACTATAACTAACTATTCAGTAATTACACAATTATTACAGTTTATGCAATTGTACTGTATCTAACTAATTACTAATATTTCTTGTAGCAGGGAAGTTAGTCCCATTTGTTAAACTGCTTCTTAGCATTTTTTCTTTCATATTCCTACAAATCCATTTTAAATGTAATTACATGTTGCAGTTATTTACACTGCAGTTGCAGTCATTAATGTACAGAACTTTGCAGTTATGCTGATGTATTATTAATTACCTGGACCAGACTACATAACTACCCCAATGTATACACATGTAATACCGTCTTAAAAGCCATCTATTGGGTAACTCTAATGCTTTCAGTAAATAATACAGTGTTTATCTATCTACCGCATCTTAACTTCAGCGCTAGATAAAGTCAATAGATTTCATTGTAGAGAAGGGTTCTGTTCAGCAAGACAAAAGGTGGCAGGTTTTGGTATAGATAGAAGCTGAATGCCTTCTGTAAGGCAAACTAAATAGGATAGTGGAACCAAAGACTTCAGCTTGTCATCAGAGCTCGAAAATTCTCCTGGTGGTTTTAGAAACAGACTATAGACAAAAAATACTGACTGGCTTCTTTCTATGGTTTTTAGTTACCAACGGATAAAACTTGCCTGAGGATGCTTTATCCAACGTGTGCTGTACAGACCGAAGTCGAATGCCAGGTGCAGACTGATGAATCCACCTCTGGTGAAGTCTGGAACATAACTTTCCTTCAGAGTGTTTAAAAAAGGGATGGTAACTTACAGACGGTGTATAATAATGGTTTATCAACAACATATTTTGGATGAAATAAGCATTTTTTTTCCTTAAAACAGTAAATGGTTACTTTCTAATGTCAAGGCACATCTTAAAAGTGGATGAGACTGGAGCTCCTCTTCTTTCTCATATCTCAGATTTAATGATGAGCATTATACTGATCCAGCAGTATACAGTTGGATCAGAAATTCTGTATACCTGATATCAATATTATTAAGTGCTCGCATTATATTTCATTCCACTATCTGTGGTGTTAGTTTTGTGTATGTCATCATACTCCTAAGGCTTCACAGTTAGCAGCTACAGCTCAGTGTGTCCCTGCCCTACAGCCTGCCACCCCCTGTCCAGAAGTGGGGCAGACCCCCTTGCCTGGCCTCTCCTCCCCCAGCAACGCCACTGAGGGGCAGAGACTGAAGGCGGGTCACATCCCCATCTTCCTGCTTCCATCACATTGCTGAAGCAGTGAAGCATTTCCTCACATGTACTGCCAGCCGGGATCTGAAGGTTTCAGGAATTCCTCTAGGAGCAGGTAGCAGCCCCCAAGGAAAGTTAGATCAGCTCCCTGCTCTTACTTGCGCTGCCTCTTGTAGTCTCCTGATATTTCAGTGATTTTTGTCCATAGCACTTATTGGTGTTGTGCCACCTGGGGATATGATGGTACATTCTGGTGTTGTTTCCATGAAGGGCTCATCGAGCATCACCCACTGCTATGCAGAATTTTTGCATGGCTGCACACACCATTAAACCTACAAGCGAGTTCTGCAGCAGCAGGATCCAGAAGTCTCCGGGAGGTGTTTAGGGCACTGTGTGACATATAGGGAGAGTCAGGAGCTTCTGAGTGGGACCCACAAAATCCTTTTATAATAAAAATCCAGGAATGACTGAACTCTTTTAGTTAGTCCATGGTATAAGACTCACTACATTTTTAGCTACCCTCAGTGTGCGGGCAACAAACCCACCAGAATAGCTGGGCAAAGGGAAGCAACCTCTTTGACTATCTTAAAATGGGGAGGATATAGGTGTCTTTAATTCTTTGTAGAGAAAAAAGAAACACAACAACTTGGTACTTGAAACAGAAAGATGTTTAGAACATCTGTTACCAATAGTTCTTTTATAAACACAGAAATCTAAGCTAAAATATAAAAAGTTTCCATTGCCATTTTCAGATTCCAAGAACATCAGAAACTCATGTAAAGTTTGGAGCTACTGCAGAAGATCTACAGGTGGCTTACAAAGTTCAAGTTAAGATTTGACTAAACATCTGACGTTTTCATTGTTGATCAGAAATGAGCCAAACCACTAAAGCTTTTGAGGTTCACTCATTGTGAAGGAGAGCTCTGTTAGCAGCTTTGTATCTCATAAAAAAAATCTATATTTAAGCCACAAGTCAAATGAAAACATTAAAAATATAATTACAACCTACAGTGTGTTCTTTAAATATATATATTTTCTCATTTAATTGACAGTGCAAATTATTGGTGAGGTATCGTTTTAAAGAAAAACAACATAATGTTCTGTCAAGCTGAGTATGTTCGCACAATGGAAGCTTAACTTTGATTAGGCATGATAGCAGCGGTTGTCAGGAACTTACCCTCTTGTTCAAGTTATGCTTGAACATTTTCTGAACCTCCTACTAGAGTCAAAGTTAAATTTACAGTCTTGCCATTTTCCACTGCCTTTAAATATCCCTGTGACTAGCTATTCAAACGTTTTCCTAGTTGCATTGTTCCCTCCTGTTTCTGAAGTTAGAAGATATTCAAGTTTGCAGTTCTGAAATAAAGGGATAATTTGAAGGGGGAAAAAAAAAAAGAAAATATGTGATTATGACATGAAAATAACTTTTCAAGTTCAGTGGGCTGATGTATTAAGATGAAATCTAAAATAGACCTTCATCTAAGATGCTGAGCCTATTCCATGAAGTTCTGGCAAACTTCTTCTTCCTTAAATCCGGATAGCCGTAGGGGTGGAGCCCCATACTGGAGGACTGAGTCTCAAGCAAAGTGGAAAATACAAGTCAGTGTATCTAGTAACCTTACAAGGGATTGTCAAAATCAAGGTGATATTCAAAAAACATAAAGTATAATTCTGCTGTCATTAGGTATATGGTAAAATACACTAACATTAAAGCATGAAGGTTTGTGGGGACCAGTGCACGAAGACAGTTCTCATGCAGAGGATTAATTTGTCATATTGCAACGGCAGAGGACGCAAAACTTCCCAGGAAACATGGTGATATGCAGACAGCAGCC
The DNA here is from genome assembly GCA_013400135.1 of Rhinoptilus africanus. NCBI lineage: Eukaryota > Metazoa > Chordata > Aves > Charadriiformes > Glareolidae > Rhinoptilus > Rhinoptilus africanus. Next base: position 60,619 of record VXBO01009777.1, on the reverse strand, counting down.
TTCAGACATGAGATGTAATTGCAAAGCACTGATGCAGCAGTAATAGTAGTTATTGTTGTAGTCCATGACTGCAAAGAGAACTGAAGATTTAAAGACTTATCATTACCAAGAGTCTCTGAGAGGGAAGGCACTAATGCTACTGCTACAATAAGTAAAAACCTATTTTTTGTGAGGATCTTACCTTTCATGACACTACTTGGAACTCACTGTACTTGTCTTACAGTATTTTTGTATGTTAATAATAGTGTGGTCTTAATGTCCAAAGTATTGCACTGAAAAGGTTGCAGCACATCAATGGCCTTCACATCTTTGAATATTAATTATTTTCTTAAGCACCATAACCTATTATTTTAAAACTTTATCTAATCTAAAGCTATTCTTTGAGATTATATCATTTTATTTTCTAAATAAAAAGTAGCCCGGTTTTTGGCCTCAGATGAGCGTACTATAGTTGTATAAATGACTAGGGAAAAAAAAAAAATAGGCCATGTTGGTTATATATATCAGTTTAAAGTTACTTTCTCCCAGATTTGGGAAAGAAGATCCAGGGTCCTTAAAGGGAAGTATTTTTTCATTAAAAATAGTTTTGGGTAATACAGTATTCTGACCTAAAAACTCCACAGTCAAATCATTAAAAAAATCAATACCTATAAAACATAAATGGAAAGATTTTTATCAGGTCTAGGCAAGAATATTTTGTTCAGTCAGTGGGGAGGGGGAAGCTTGTGCATGTATGGATGTGCACGTAGAAAATATCGGCAAGATGTTCCATTTTGTCAAGGAAACACAGGGAAAGTGTGAGATGGTCATTCCCCTTAGTTTACAAAGAGTGAATCACTTCCATGAGTATGAAAGTGTGCAGAGTTTGGCATGTCTTGATTCTTACAGCCACACAGAGAAAAGCTGATGCAGAAATGATACAATGATACCCCCCTCTTTTTACTTTACCTTTTTACCATCATCAGCCTGCTGAGAAAAATTCCCTGTCTGCGACTTTGGGTCACCTTTATGCATCTGCAGTCCTCCTTCCCATTTAGCACAGCCCTAACAGGAGATGTCTTTTGCTGAGTTTCCCTGAGATAAAAACTAGATAAAGTTACTGTGATGTGAATCACGTCACTGGGGAAATTGCATCTGGAAATCAAGCCTCCTGTGGAGGATTGAGCAATACGGTCAGAGGAAGTGTCTCCATGTTCCTTGGAATACCACTTGGTCCTCTGCAGCTTTCCCACACATTCCTTATTACTTAGTGTGGGTGGCATAAAGTCAATATTTGTATTACAAACCATTTTTAAAAGAATAGCTAACATAACAAGGTGAAGAAGAAATGTAAAGGCAAGATGAAAAACACGACAATACTCTATCTTCACATGGCATAATTTGATGTAAGATCATTAAGTCTACAAATTAATAATGTGATTTTGTTTTATATCAGCTGGGGATCAAGAATCCTTGTCTTCTCTCTAATACTTATAATGTGCTTAGTAAACCTTACTTATAACTTTCAAACACTACTAAAACGGAGCCTTCCCAGCGGTATGCTCTTGTTGCTATGTGCTTAAAGATCTTAGAGATAGTAGTAGTGACTTGTAATGTATAAGTTACCATAGTGATGGCTTTCTTAATGAACAGTGGTTGAAATTGTTTCATAAAACATACATAATTTTAGCCTGTAGATCGCAGCTGCTTTGTTGTATCCACAGTCTATGAATCAGTGTTCATACTTAACGGCATGCATGTTTACTGTATTATACTGGGCTGCTGGTGTGTGCATAAAGGTTTTTACTGCAGGAGCAGATGCTGATCTGCAGAGAATAAAATATCTTTTCCCAGACCAGAGCCTTCCACTTGGATAAAGCAAATGTAGGAACAATTGGGTCCAGCCAACTCACATTACCTGCAGAGAGGTTACACACAGACTCCTTCAGGCCTGAAAACAATATTGCTGTATTTGCATGGCACCACACAGAAGATAATAAACTCCCTCTCTCAGATGAGTCACAGCCAGCACAGACATCTCACCATCTTCAGTGCTACAGTAAAAAAATACTTGAGGCAGGTCACTTTGGCCCATTCAGGAATGGCACTTAAGGGAAGAGCCAGCTTGCCAAACTGCTGTCTAAAGGGCCTGAAGACCTCCACAGACATCCTGAAACTTCAATAGAAATAAAAACTCTCCAGCTGGGGACCTCTGTGTGGGCACAATGTACTTCTGGTTCTCCCGTGTACTTCCTATTCCAATTTGTAATTTCTGCCTCTGAGTGCTCTGGGGACAGGCTTGTGCTAGTGAGTCTGCCACTGCACTTTGTGCAGGAGGGAAACATTATCCTGAGAGATTTTTAGGAAAGCTGTAAGGTTCTGGTGAGGATGGATGATGCTACGCCCAAGGTAAGAGTTCCTCCTGCTCAGAAGTATCCTGGTCTAGAGAACTAGGATGATTATATTCTGATTTCTGCAAACCAGTGTCCCTCACTCTGCTTTTTGTTCCCATATTGCAATAAGACAGTAGGAAATAACTTAGATCCCACATATATACAAGCAAAAATTATATTTGAAAACTTCTTTTAAGTCATTTGTCAAAGACATTGCAAAGGCAGGGTTTGAACAGAGATTATAGCGCTACTCAATCCTCTGGACAAACATTGAGAAAGAGTGATAGAATTCCCTGTGTAAATAGTGACAAAGAAGTCAAATATTTTGAGATACAACTGAAAAAAAAAGTGTTAAGTAGTATTACATAGGGAAATTCTAGGCTTTTTTGGTTAATAGACCAGATGCAAAACACTTGATTCATTTTCACTATCATTTGAAACAGAGGTGCTGCAGAAGTACAGGCAGATAACAGATGAAATATAAGGATGTTGAGTACACTATTCTCATTTTAGCATAGCATTACTACTTAGACTACAACTAAGAGTAATATTTAGCATTTAGATAACCTTTATTATCTGTAGACGTCCAAGTGCTTTTCTATACACATGATTTGATAGCCTTCTTGAAGGTGTCAAAGACTGATTTTTTCTGGATCCCTGACCACAGTTTCATGCATTATGCTATTGACAGACTGACAAATTAATCCAGTGTATGTGCTTTGTGCAAAACACCAGGGAAAACTTTTTCATATCACGTATCTTTTCCTCACTTAACCACATAATGTTTCTTCTCTCTGTTTTTGCTTCTTTGCTCCAACTCCATCCCCTTCCCCAGAAATCTCTTATTTTTTTAAAATAAGGCACGCTTTGAAAGGATTTTTCTGGAAGTCATACACAATATATTTATGGAAAACATTGTTTCATAGTGTACATGGAGTTACATTCAAAGTATGCACGTAGGAAAGTCACTTTGAAAGCTTTATTAATCTCAAATAAATGGATATTTTCTCAATTTTGAAAAAGTAAAGTAGAATTTTAAGAATTTAGTAAGATCTCAATGATATTCATAATGATAGACACAGCAAGAATTTCTGTGCCTTACTTCTACCAAAATACATGGCATCTTCAAATATTTAAATTACTTATCAGCTCTGAAAGTTATAACTCTCATAATGCAGTAGAGGGAGTTGCCTAGTCCTGTAGCATAGCATTTACATTTTCATTTCTATCATTCACCATACCACTTCCCCCCAGAATTTTTTCCTCTCCTCTGTAGTCCCACTAAGATCTGCTTTGGCCATACTTCTTTTTATGACACCGATAGTAGAACAAGTCTTTTAGTGGCTTATGAACATCTCAGTTCTAGGCAGTAATAAACTTCCAAGCAGAAGTATTTGCAGGACAGCGATAAGCATGGGAAATAGGTCTGGTGCAGTCCACATGACACCCCTCAAAACACCTCAAAGTGACCTAAAGTGATTAGAATCCTACTTTCTCCTTGAATAAATTTGGCAGATGGTGTTGGTGTTATTTTATTATTATTTTGGTATAAGTTAGTTTCTATGGAAAGATATTTTCACTGTAATTCTATATCTAATAATCCATATATTATAACTTTTGATAATATTATATTTACTTGCCAGTGTCATAAGGCTTTCCATGCCTTCATTTTAAAGACCATATTCTGTTCCTTATAATTTTGCCAAACTTGGACCAAAGAGACTAAGGTCTTAAATTTATGTGTGTTGCACATGACTGCTGAAGAATCTGACTGATGTCATTGTGAGGATCATTATCTTGGTAAGGCCACAGGGATCTGGGGGACAAGGGTGTTCCTGAGCTGTGGGAAAAAGCAAATGTCACTCTGATCTTCAAGAAGGGCAAGAAGTAGGATGAGGGAAACTACAGGCTGGGCAGCATCATCTCAGTCTCTGGAAAAGTGACGGAGAAAATTCAATTCTCTTGGGAGCTTTTTCCAAGCACATTAAGAAGAACAAGATGAATAGTAATAGTCAGAATGGATTTTCCAAAGAGAGATTATGTCTGAGCAACCCAAAAACCTTCGGTGATGAGGTGATTGATGAGGTGGATGAAGTAAGACCAGTAGATGTTGTTTATCTTGGCTTAAGCAAGGCTTCTAACACTGTCTTCCATAACATGCTCATAGACAAGTTGATGAAGTATGGGCTATATAAGGACAGTGAGACAGATTAGACAACTGGTTGAACAACTGCGCTCAAAGGGTTGTGGTCACTGGCACAAAATCCAGCTGGATATCAGTCATTAATGGTGTCTGCCAGGGGATGATTCTGGGACCAATACTTTTAACATCTTCATGAACGACCTGGATGATGGGACAGAGTGTATCGTCAGTAAGTTCACAGATGATACAAAACTGGGAAAAGTAGTTGATACACCAGATGGATGTGCTGTCATTCAGAGCATCTTCAACAGACTGGAGAAATGGACACACAGGAACCTAATGAAGTTCAACACAGGAAATGCCAACTCCTACCCCTGTGGAGGAATAACCTCAGGTCAAGTATAGGCTAGGGGCTGACTGTCTGTGAAGCAGCTTGGAGAAGGGGACTGGGAGGTCCTGTTTGACACCAAATTGACCATAACACAGCAATGAACCCGTGAGTAAAGAAGGTCTCTGCTTTGAGCAGGGATTTGGAGTAGATGACTTCACACATCAGCTGTTCTGTGACTGTGAGGATAGGAATGCTCTCTTGTCCAAGAGAATAGCTTGCAGATGACTTCCCAATACACAAAGGTGAAGATGAACGTTCACAGGGTAGTTGAAAGTGGGAAAAACAACTGAAATGTGAGACACTGTATTCTTACTGCAGTCTGTAATGCTGCTTGCACAGTACTGCCTACTGACGTGAATGCAGAGTGCTTATAGTCTGGATCTAGCTCTCTATCTTTCTCAGGGGAATACTATCTTTCCATTCCACTTTTCCTTGCTGCAGCCACACGGCAAAGTTGACGCACCTGATACTTTTACCATCTGCGGAGTAAAATCACTCAGATTTCTTTGATGGGAACTGTGTAGCCCTGTACACATTAGAGCTGTCTCAGATTTCCCAATGTCCTTTCATCATGATGGAGTTTAATATTTCTTCCCAAAATAGCCTACTTACTAAATTTCTTACTTCCTGCAAATGTGGTTTCCTTAATTCTTATAACCTTGTCTTGATGTACTGCTAAAAACAAACACTTCTTGAATTATTTTAAGCTGAAAACATATTGGCCCCTAATGTTCTAATCAAATTAAACAGAAGATCAAGTTAAGCAGTGATTGAATCAGCTGATCCTGTTATTTGTGTAGCCAGATTAAATTCTGAAGATCTACTTATGCAGGTATCCTCTAGCCATGAGTGAGTACTTCTGTTAAAAGCTCTGAAAAGTGCATTAACTGCTGTCTCTTTTCATGATTTTCTTGTGAATAGTCATTTAGGATTTAAAATAATTATTATTTCTACAGTTTTTTGGAATCAGGTGATTACTACAGAAGCCCATCTTTCTTTAAGAAAATGAACAAGTAATCTGCTAACGTTTCTGTTTACAAAAAAAAATCCAGACAGTGTGAACATCTGCAGAATATCTATCTGGTCAGTGAGAGGAAGGAAAAAGGAAGAAAAGCCAACATTTAATATTCTTAAGCTTCATGTTTTTAGAAAAATAACTTCATGATTTTGGAGGCTTTATTTTCTTACATAGTAAGCACTTGAGATTAACAAAGTTCAATTCCAAGAAACCAGCAAATGAAAAAAAAAAAATTGAAATGAGATATTGAGAAAACAATTAGGTCATTTCTCTATGGATTTTTTCTTTCTACAAATCGAGATTGATTGAATTGAGATTGAATTGCAGAGAGGCATACTGAACAATGCTGCAGATAAAGCACAGCATAAAGTTCGCAGTGTGCACTGTGCTTCCTGACGTGCTTGCATTACTTCCATGGACAGATAAATTGAATAGTGATTTTTCTCTTCCATATCTGATTTCTTACATCCTCTGGTCTCCCATGTAGAACAGTACACATGTCCTTTATTAAAATTGCTCATCCTTATATATAGACAAAATGAAAATAAAAACAGGACTATACTTAATTTTAAGGTGGTTTCATGTATTAGAAATATTTAGATTGTCTGTCATAAAGAATCTTTTTACTGGATGCAGATGGTTTTGGTCATTCATTCAGCGAGGATATATTTTGTCCATACGTTAATGCAATAATACAAAATACTAAATAATGTAGTATCACTATGATACAGTAATGCTAATAGTGTAATATAAATTACTGTAACACTATAAATTCTTATAAATTTTCAGCAGAAGACATGTAATTCTAATGTTTAAAAAAATATGTGGATCATAAAAGAATCTGCACATGCCAATTATCAGACTATCAAATAAACTCCCCTTTCCACCTGTGTTTATTTGCACTTTTTTTTTCAAATGTCCAACATTTCATGAGCATTGCTGTAGATTTTTCACGTGCTGGTAAAACTAAAGCCTGTCTTAAGAACTTAGAAAGCTATCTTTTACAGAAAAAAGAAAAAGAAAAAAGATGTAGCATCTTTTTTAGCCTTAGAGCCTTTAGGCATTCTCTGTCTGTGGACACTCTGTGCTTTGAATTTATTCCTGACATTAACCTTTCATTCTATAAACATCTCTTATCTTAAAAGAGGAAAAGTAGAATTTTCATATAAATCCAGGAGCTCCGCTGTCAAAGGAGTCTTAGTCTTTACTTTGAAATTGGTCTATTGAAAAAAATCTTTTCTACAAGCACCTAAAGCCAGATGACCTGAAGGAAACTTAATTTTTCAATAGTGGCAAAGTGGCAAATTGGGAAGATTACTGAAAATGCTTATCTTAATCTAGTTGCAAACTCTATGATCTTTCACAATAAGCAATCACAGTTTGGGAACCAAATCAAAAAAGTGTTATGAAAATTGACTATAAGGCACTCAGGGAAATACATTTTCCTTTACAGCAAAGTAAATTAGTATCCTGAGATCAAGAAATAAACCTAATTATTGGAATGGAAGGCATACAGAATGGCTTGTGAGAGAATACTATTCTTTAAATACAGCTGCATTGAGTTGACATAAGGAAGCAGTATGTGAATGGAATTAAACTCCTAACTGTAAACACCTACACTTTGCACAGCATGTCAGCTTGGTATCTTGGCTCTCATCACAGTCCCCCAAACAGTTGTCTCACTGTAGATGTCTTTCATCTGGGACATTGTAGAACATCTAAGACATCTGCAAATGTGACTCAGGACCTAGAGGAGCCCTATGTCTTGCTGGAATGGTATCTGAGGATCAGGGAGATACTGGAGGGTATTTCAAATGATGCTACATATCTATGAATACACAGCTGAACCAAACCCTTTAAATCATACCACTGTCTGAAGTCCATTGAACTTTTAGAGAAGACCGCCTTTGGTTATAATGGGAAAACAGATCTCCAGATCATAAACAGACAGCAACACTCAGACATAAAAAAGTGACTAAGAATTTAGAGTTGCCTTTGATAGATACTATACTGATATGATTTATTTTTAAGAGCATTGACCAGATGGCAGAGGTGGTCTTTGCAAACTTGAAAACCAGTTTTTGTCTTCCTCTCTCTGACTATGGAAATCATGAATGAACCAGTAAGAAACTTTTGCAGTTATTACTTGTCATGATTTAACCCCCTTTGTCAGCCAGAACCATGCATCTGCTCTCTTGGTCACACGAGTTCGGATAAGGGAGAGAATTGGAAGAGTAAAAGTGAGAAAAAACTCACGGGTTGAGATAAAGACAGTTTAATAGGTAAAGCAAAAGGTGCACACACAAGGAAAGCAAAACAAGGAATTCATTCACTGCTTCCCATTGGCAGGCAGGTGTTCAGCCACCCTTAGAAAAGCAGGGCTTTCACAAGTAATTCACAAGTAACGGTTACTTGGGAAGACAAACACCATCACTCAGAACATCTCACCCTTCCTTCTTCTTCCCCTAGCTTTATATACTGATCATGACGTCACAAGGTATGGAATATTCCCCTTTGGTCAGTTGTATCCCTTTGGTCCCAGCTGTATCACCTCCCAACTTTTTCTGCCCTCCTACCCTGTTCGCTGGCAGGGTGGTGTGAGGAGCAGAAAAAGACTTGAGAGTTTAGCAACAACTGAAAAAACCAGTGCACTATCAAAAAGATTTCTTATCCCAAATCCAAAACACAGTACTATACCAGTTGCTAATAAAAAAGTTAACTCTATACAAACTGAAGCCATGACATTACCACAAATAGAAATTATTTTTTTACGTGTTTTAGATGTATGTTTTACTACAGTTATTTCATTGAAGAAAGAAATAAAAGTTTAATGATTAAACTGATTTTTTCTTTTTACCATGTTGTTGTCCCAAGCAACAAAAGAATACTCGTTAATGAGCATATACCTTGGTTGTTTTGGAACTGTGGTGTTAGGTTTTTTTTAATTTGTTCATATGTACATACATATCTAAGGTCTCTATATAAACAGGACAGTGAGCTTGGATTTGGACACAGTCTTATATTTTATTGAAAAATTATTTTTTTCATCAAAGTATTACCAGCAAAATATTTTTGTCCATTTCCAATTAAAGCTTTTAATATTTCACTAAATAATATTTTCACTGTTTTATCTTTGAATAATACCCTTCTAACCCTGTGTTTACTGATAGCAGCAGCTGTGAGGTTGTGCAGGAAAAATGATAGGTCTCATTTATTTAAATAAACTACTATGAAAGTTTGGGGATTATTCTGCCTTTGGCAACTATTTGAAATCCAGGAATAGTAGCACTAGTTAGATTTAGCTAATTAATCTGCATGTCTTTCATTAGTCACAATTCATTTTACATCTCAATGAGCATCCAGATCTTTTCCTTAGCTCAGTGGACCAGACTGTTGCCTTTTGGGCCTGAAGAGCAGATGCAGAACATCATCTGAGTAGTGTATAGCAGCATAACAAGCTCCAGGTTGTGAACGTCAATGGTACTAGAGCTGAGCTGAAGAACGCCGGGTGAGATGTCCTGTCTGTAATGGGAAAATCTTTGAAATGTACTTATTATAGGAAATCACCCAAGAGGGGCGACTAAGAAATAGAGGCTTAGTCCCATTAATAAAGTGTCATCAAATCCCATTCTCTCAAGGATTTAAAGAGATAATCCCGGACAACCCCACTGAAGACTTTTTCACCGCCTAGTGACAACGCTACCAGAAAGTCCTTCCAGAGCTGTGATGTTGCAATTGCGTGTCAGTTTAGCTGCTTGCCTGCTTAAATTTATGGAAAACTGTCTGTAAAAAGCAAAACATTCCTTCACCCTCCAAATACATAACAGATTTAAAAGTACACTTGAAGTTATACATACTAGGAAGATTAAACTGTTCAATTTGACACATTTAGCTTGTTGATAATTTGCTTTGTTTAAATTAAAAATAATACTTTGCCAAAGATGGTGAAGCAGACTGCTACATTGAAAGAAAGTATTAATCATAATTGTTGTAGTGATTTGCTTTTTAAGAACACTGTTGCATTAGTAGCCTCAGGCCCAAATCCAGACTGCTGCCCCATTTGGGTAGACCAATGCGTATTAAAATACCGATGAATTAAAACACACATTTCCTATACACAATATGTAATAGAACTAGTCCCTTCTCCAGAGGACCTGTCACTGCTTTTTTTTGTTTGGACTTTAAGGTTGCTGGTAAAAGGCTGGTTTTCATTTTGTTTGTACAGTAGAGGAAGGCTCACTGGCCATTAACAAGGGCAGAGCCTTCCCAGTCCTGCCATTCCTGGGGTTCTGGTTTCACTGTGCCTTTGCCCAGTTGTTTGTGGCACTGACTCAGCTGCAACCACGCGTGTGTGAGTGTGTGAGAGGCTAGTGCCTCTGGGGGTGAGAGAAGAGCTGCCTCGATATACTCACGTGGGAAAACAGCACAACAGAAAACAGTAAATAATTCTTTTTTTCCATGCCTGTATTTCACATTAATTATTCTTAAACATTGGCTACCCCTGCAATATTTTGCGAAGAATCCATGACCCAATCCTCAGTGCACTTGTTTTGCATTTACTTTTGGTGGTTATAAATTAGCGTAGATCCTGCTGATTCACTGATTTTACTCCTAATAGAGGCTCAGAGTCACACCCGAGGTTTGTTATCCAGCCTCTCTTCATTTCCTTTACTGTATTTAAGTAGTTTTTAATGGCTTTTACAAAAGACTCCATCCCACCTCTGTTAATGCAGCTATATGGCTCACCTCCACCACTGTGGTGGCAAATTATCACTCCTTGTGAGGGATGTGTTCCTGGGTGGTGGTTCCCAATAGTGATATTCAGTGTTGCTGGTTGCAGGCAGAGCAGGAAGCCTTATGGCTGCAGAACTGCAAAGGCTTTCAATTAAAAAAAAAAAAGAAAAAAAGAGGTATTTTGCATTTGAAAAGCAGGGTGGGTTTTTTTTCAAATATTTCATGTGTAGCTATATGCAAAGCCCTCTATGAGGTTACCTAGGAAATTTCAGGAGAATTTCCTTGTGAGATTTCTATGCTCCGATTCTGTTTGAGATAAATGCTATCAGCAGATCTTATTCTCACAGGAAAAAGGTGTTTCTGTCTCAGCATGAAACCAGAAACCTGCAGGTTAGACAAATACTGCAATTCTGAGGAAAACTAAAACTAAACTTTTATTGCCCCAGACCCCTGGGTAAAAGCAAAAACCTAAAGCAATCCCTTCCTTTAAAGTGTTGTTTAAGTGAAAAGTGTGGGAGAGTTTCTCTAGTGTGTCAGAAAAAGCAATATTTATCTCCTTTAAATGAAAACAAGAATAGTATTCCTTGTTCTGTAGCTTAGTGATCAGACTTCTACCTTGGGACTTTGTTCTTCTTCCTTGAAAAACAAACAAACTGAAAACTTGGGGGTAAAAAAAAATCTAATCTCTGGTTTTTTCTAGTTCATACCCTGGCTTTAGCTTTTTGAGCAAAAATGAGTGAATGGCTTCACTTTTCTGTTTCTTCATTTTTGTAAATACCTTACAGTGAAGTCTTCTGCGAGAAACCACGATTCTCATTGAGGTGCAAAGGGCAAAACTGTAGGAGTCTGAATACTCCACTGCTGCAGAAACATCTTCTTGCCAGAGCTTGTCTGTGTTCCAGTATGAGGAGGGAACGGCAAGGGGATTTGAAGTGGGGATATAGCTATGGTAAGAGATATATAGGTATATGTGTCTGCCTGTCTGTCAGTCTATCCATCTATCTTTTATCTCCTCACATTTGTTAATGCTAGTACAATGATTTCAATACAGAGGCCATGCTGCCCAGTTTCAGAAGCCTGCTTTTCTCTGGTGGGGTCAAAGACTAGACCAGAAAGTTCATATTTAAGTCTAGTCACATGACTATTTTAATTATTTAAGTATTTTTCTCCTAAGTAAACATCCCAAGCACTGCGCTCCATCTGTAGGTAGAAGTACACTTCCTAGACACAACAAGAAAAAGAAAAGATAATGCTTTATTAATCTCTTCAGAAATCTTGGAATCAGTTAAATTTATTTTAGACGGTTCCAGTGGCAAAAAAGGATGATAACAATAACACGACATAGAGACAAGGTAGGAGAACCGTAATGCAACTTTATACAAACATCTGGGAAAGCCTTGTCCAGAAGACAGCTATAAGGTGGTATGTTTTTAAGCTTGTTGAAAATCGCAATATCTTTTCTGCAGTAAGTCCTGATGTATTTAGAACAACCATATTAACAAAGAATAAAAATCCTGGAGTTCTTGGGTGGGAGTTAGAGAGACACGGCTGAGCCAATGTCAGTTGTCAGAATGTCATTTCATAAATCAAAGTAGTCTGTGCCAGTTTCAGGATAATGTGGTTCATGCTAGATAATGAAATATGTTTTGAAACAGAAAGAGATTTCAAAATGATAGCTGCAAAATCTAAACATTGTGTTCCAATATTACCCAAATGTTTTATTGCTTCAGCTGTGTTTTCGGATCCAATTTTGTCAAGATTGGCATACTATTTCAGAAATGTTGATTGTGATGAAATGGCATTTTTGGATGATAAATGCTTGGAAACCTTGGAAACGGTTAAATTGGTTTTACTGTGACTGTATTGTATTTAACTACTGATCTTTGATCCCTGAGGTCCTGAGGATCAGGAGAAATTATAAGAAATCTTCCCAATAGCCTGCACTAACTGCTTATGATCCCAAGGGCTTTACTACTGCACCCTTCATTTTCCATCCAGGGCTGTTCTGGCAATGTCTCCTTCACCCTGACTTATACCTTCTATATCATTCGTAGAGTGGAGAAAGTAATTTTGCATCAGAACAGTGAATTTCTGGTATCAAGAGATCTGTATCAACTTTACTGCATGTAGAGATTCTTATAGCTAGTTGAAATGTGATAAATCAAAGTCTTCTGATGATGCAAAACACCCTCAAGCAGCCTAGTATCACTCTTTGGCAACACTTCGGAAAGATAATTCTTCAGAAATTTTATCACCTCAGTTTCTGATGAGGTTAAATGAATTTTTAAGATGTTGAATTTTGATGTATTGTCTCACATCAAAAAGTGATAGAGTTGGGTCTAAAGAAGGGATATGTGAAGTTTAATTTTAAAAGCCACTAAGCACTGCACAATACTGATTTTCAAAATTCAGTGTACTGGGTCCATTACTCAAGGCTGCCTGGGCATTTGTTGTCTTCTTGTGAGAGGGGTTGAGTGACTGCCTTTGGATACTTGTTTTGTGGGGTTTATGATTTGTCTTTATATCACTTATTGAGCTGTCTTTGAACTCACAAGTTTTATCACTTTTGTTCATCCTGTTATCTCCCCTGTCCTGCTGGGGAGAGAGGGGATTTCAGTCCTGTGAACAGAGGGCTGTGTGGTGCTTCGCTGCTAGCTGGGGGCAGTACAGCACATCTAGATATGGTCTTTCATTTTTAAATGCCAAAATATTCTCCTACACATATCAGTGTTGCAAATTAAGAAATCAAAAAACTATCTGAATTTCAACATAAACAAATATCGAGCTGAGAAAAACTTCGGGTTTATTTTTATAAAATCATAGAATGGTTTGGGTTAGAAGGAACCTTAAAGTTCATCTAGTTCTAACCCCCTACCATGGGCTGGGACATCTCCCACTAGACCAGGTTGCTCAAAGCCCCAGCATAAAGTCTCTCAGATTATAATGGTTACCATTGAAAAGAAAAGGGTTTAATCTGAAACAGGAGCACAGATGAACCATTTTAAGGGGTCAAGTCACGAAATATATTTTCATAGAAAATTTTATGTCTGTGAAAGCAGAATCATTAAGTCATAGAATTGTCTATGTCAGAAGGGACCTTTCAGATCATCGAGTCCAAACATTAACTAATACTGCCAAAACCTCCACTAAACCATACCCCTCAGCATCACGCTTACAAGTCTTTTCAGGGATGCAATTTTACTGCTTCCCTGAGCAGCCTGCTCCAATGCTTGACATCCCTTTTGGTGAAGAATTTTTTCCTAATATCCACAGGAACAAAATGCTAATCTTAGCAATATTTTATAATTTCTTTTTATATTAAAAAAAAAACCAAAAAACACCACAAAAAACAGCAAACAACCCCAAAAAGCCAATTCTCTCAAAAAAAACCCCAACAGTTCAACAGTTTTGTGAAGAGTAGAGAACAGTATTGTTTCCAAGGACTGCCTTTGCTGTCATTGTGCTGCAATCAGAGAGGGAATGTGGTGTGCTCTGATGAGGTTGGTTCTGGTGGGTAGGTGTCCCACAGGTGTGCAGGGATGGCAAGCCCTAAGCCAGTGACGCGGTTTGTGCTGGTGGGGCTGGATCTTTATCTGAGATTCATCAGTGCAATGCCAGCAAGGTGATAGGGAGGGGTTTTGCAAGCTGTTAACCAGCACGGGCATCCCAGCAGAGCTCTGTCGTGTAGCTACAGCCTCATAACTGCACATCCTGTGGGAAACCCCGCTCATTGTGTTCATCATAACATGAAGTGAAAGCATTCAGCACTCATCTTCTAAAAAAAAGAAAAAGAAAAAAAAAGAAGATAAATACTTATGCTTGTTCTTAAAAGCAAACTATATCTATAATGGAAAACTGTAAACACATAGCATTATAATTCTATGTAAACTTAGTTTATGAAGCTACATTATCAAAGTAATGCTATTACATATTATATTGTGCATTATATGATGTCATAACTTGTCCTTTGATTCTTTCTATAAACAGACCCTGCTTATACACTTACAAGTTCTGGTACTGCTGATTAAAAGTAAGTTGATATAGAGAAACTGAAGAAAAAAGAAATAAAAATTATATGTCTGATTTTATCCCTTGTTATTTATGTTATTCTTCTAAAATTCTAGAGCAAAGGACAGTGATCAATTTTATTGTTACCAATAATGGGACTCAGGTTCTCTTATTTTCTTACTTTTTGCTCATCCCAGACAAAAATTAAACCACACGAGAGACAACATTCTTTCCTGAGTTTCAGTTAGTCAGTTCTCTTGATATGGGTTGAATACAAGAGGTGAAGGCAGCCTTCATTATATATATTTTAAACATGGCTCAGAAAAGTAAGAAGTTAATATGATGTTCGTCGTATAGACAGGGAGCTGAGGCACATAGAGTAAGGGTCTTCAGTGGTGTGTCTTTCAGTGTTTAATTCTTATTTTTTTGGAGAGCTACTTAAACTTGTAAGTCATTATGCTTGACTTACACATAAGAGAGAGAAAAAAATTACACTCTCAATTATTTCAAAGCTCTTTTCTGCAATACTCATTGTGAATGTAAAAAATATATTGAATTACATATCATAAATTATATTTAAAATTTTATAGATTTTTGAGAATGCAGAGCAGATTTCTTAATGTCTCAGATATTTGGAAACAGACGGCCATGTGTACCAGAATCTTTTTCAGGACTGGGTTTGTTAAAAATTATAGATGCTCAGGGTTAGGTGTACTGCACCTCCTGTTTGTGTACTGTTTGGAGGAGAAAGCAGGTGTATGTTTATCCTTCCTCCAGACAATGCAACATTGTTTACATGTTCAATATTTAATTTTATTTTCTGGAAAGAAGTAGCCTATACAGTCATACTCTATTTTTTCTGTATCTGCTTTCTTCATAAGTTTTGAACTTGGTGCAGCCTTTCAGACAAACTTAACCATAGTAGAATGGTAAGGACACCGAAAACCACAAAGTTTCAAAAAGTTACATGAAGATTCCATGAAGGCCAGATAGAGAAGCAAAAACTTAATAGAACTCCAGCAGTAGTGAATAAAAGCATCCTAAATTTATTTTGATTAGTTTGTTGCTCATAGAACTACTTGTTATTAAACCAATCCACTCCTTTGCTTTCTATTAAACAGCATCAAACTCTTCTCAGAAAACAAAACCCAATAGTTAGCATGTTTCTAGTATAGACAGGTGTACAAATTATGTATATTATCATCAGTATACAATTTTAGTCAATGTTTTTGCAATCTGTCTTACATCTTAGAATGATAAAGTTCAAAACCAGCAGTATTAGCAGGGAATTCAATCGATGTAAATTTAGCCCTGACATTACGTATCTGAGGAGCTCATCCTGATTGTGAATCTGCTACATATATGAACACCTAAGAAGAAAATTCACCTTTCCCAAGTCCACAGTGGACTCTGCCCAATGCATGGGTGCAGAACTGGGGCAGGCACTGTGTTCTATAGGGGAAACCCCATGGGCAACCGCAAGGTTGGACTGCGCCTTAAGTTTTTGCCAAATTCCGCATTTCAACTTTGTATTGGCTTGGGCTGGGATAGAGTTAATTTTCTTCATAGTAGCTAGTACATGGCTATGTTTTGGATGTTTGCTGAAAAAGGTGAACACAGGAACATTTTAGTTACTGCTGAGCAGTTCTTACACAGACTCAAGGTATTTTCTGCCCTGTCAGTGAGTACACTGTGAGTGCACGAGAAATTGGTAAGGGACACAGTTGGGACAGCTGACCCCAACTGACCAAAGGGCTATTCCATACCATGTGACATCATGCTCAGTATATAAAGCTGGAGGAAGAAGGAGGAGGGGG
>VXBO01009777.1:195-35310 GCA_013400135.1 Rhinoptilus africanus | reverse complement strand
AAAAAAAAAAAAAAGAGTTCTGCCTCCTATGCAAGTAATAGCACCTCTGCATGCTTTAATAATATATTCAGTCTGAAGCCACCGAGGACCTTGCTGTTAACTTGAATGATAGCAAGTGTGGACATTTTATTCATATGAATTAAGGTACAACAATACAGTAATTATTCTCCCATGCTTTCTATTTTTGAACAAGACATTTCAAGCCCCTGATTTTGCATGCTTCTAAATATCTTTAGATGCTCATATAATACACCACTGACAAAGAGAAAACATCCTATTTTAGAAGATTACGCTATATAAAATACAAGCTAACTTTATGAGAAAATGAAGAGGGGAAAATAGCTCTAAGAGGCTATATTTCAACGAGATGAGGAAGCTTAGTAAAGAAATACTATCAAAGCAACTTAATATATGCCTGCCAGAAATAATAGGTACATATTAAAATTTCCACTTTTAACTTTGGGTATGGGTGTTTAAAGATTTGCATGTATCCATAGTTGTTGAACATTTTTCTTTCTACAGATACCATGAAACAACTTGTAACTCAATGGAATGCGGAACAAAAATCAAGAGAGGAGAAGAGAGGGTGTCAGTGAGATTTTCAGGATTAACATATCTGTACTGAATATTTAATTAGCCAGGGATGATAACAGATAATTATGAAATCAGACAAAGTTTTATTATACATCATTTTATAATTCATGTGAGTGTGCCATAAAATTACAAGCATTTGTACTTTTAAAAAACTAACCGTGTGTTTAATGCAAATGTAATCACACTAATGCGATTCACATTCTTTAAAGTGCACATTGGGAGAGCGGGTAATAATGAGAGGCTTTGTAAATAGAATCACTGGGAGATACTAGATGTAGCACTGCCAAAGCATGTTATTTATGGCAAAATCTGGAGGAAAGAGAAAATGACCTATAATCAGCTCTTTATTTGTGTGTTTTAATTATCAGGTATTTTAGGATTGCATTTTTGCAATTGTTTCTTTATCTGTTGATTCTCCTGGTAGAAACACTAACCTAGTCAGACCTATTCTCCACCTTACAGAAGCCTTGGATACGTAAGTTCAGGAGAAGGACTGAGTGAACAGTGAGCATGAGGACGTGTTCATACTTTTTCACTTTCATTCAGCTGGTGAAGTGGAAGGCGACGATCTCTGAACAGCCTCTGGCAGAAGCTCTGGTGACTCCAAGGGGAACCTTAGTTTATGTGTATAAAGTTATGTAAGAGATTTATAAATAAAGTTATAATAAAAGGAAACTGGAAGGTGATTAGCTGTCTAAGGTTAGTTGTTACATTGATGTTTAAACTCAGGTTGCCAGTGGTTTCTAGGGTACCACAGATTTCCCAAAATATGATCTTCTGGTGCGTGGCAGCTGGAGGGAATGGAGAACACCCTAGAGCTTTTAAAATGGCACAAAACACCTACATTTAGGCCACTGAATACCACCACGGATACTTACGTTCAGTTGAATTAAATATCTTTCCATTTACTGCTAACAATATTGAATAGAACTAGGTGAATTATGATATCCAGCGCACTCCTAGACTTAAGTGTTAATCTCAAATGGGATCCTAACATCAGTGCCTGAAGTCAAGGGATACGACTGAAATGAGGTCTACATCTTAATAATCTGCATCAGGCAGAATATTGCCAGCAGGTCAAGGGAGGTGATCCTTCCATTCTGTTCAGTCCTGATGAAACACATCTGGAGTGCTGTGCCCCATGCTGGGCTGCCCAGTACAAGGGAGATATGGACTTACTGGAGCAAGTTCAGCAAACGGCCACAAAGGTGATTAAGGGGTGCAGGCATCTGTCCTGGTGGATCGATGTGTGTAAATACCTGATGAGGCTAGTGAAGAAGATGACTCTTCTCAATGGTGCTCAGTGAACAGACAAGAGGCAATATGAGAAATTTCTTATAAATGAAATTTCTTATAAACATAAGGAAAAAACTTATTTTAAGGTGAGGGTGGTCAGACACTGGAAGAGGATGCCCAGAGAGGCTGAGAAATCTCCTCCCTTGGAGATATACAAAACCCAATTGACATGGCCCTGGGCAGCTTGCTGTAGGTGACCCTGCTCTAAGCCGGGGGTTGGATTTGGTGTCTGGAGCTGCCTTCCCACCTCAGCTGTTCTATGATTCTGTTCAGCTGATATGTGCAAGGAAGGAAGACCTTTTGAAGGAAGAGTTTCTTAAAAATGCCTCTGCCATAAAAGTGAGGTTTCTAGTATCTGTAAATACAACAATGTAGGCAACTAAACAGGAGTTCCTAGATGTATACTCACATGCATCCACTATCTAAAAATGCCTACATTGCAGACACAGAAGAATGTAATACTGTAGCTCATCTTGCAACCTGAAACACAAAGTGTCCCTGCATAGAGCCTTTTCTCTCTCCAATGCACCTTTTTGTTAGAAGTGTGATTTTAATGACTCCCTCATAAACATACGTCGGGTAGAACATGGGGTCTAGCTAAAGGTTTTATGCAGATTCCTAGATCGCTGCTAATAAGCAAAATATATGGTAGTTATCAGGAACAGTTTTTTGAAGGATATAATCACTGGTAAATAACTTGACTCTTCATATGCCTCCTGGTTCTTGTAATCCAGATCGTTCACACAGCTATTATTTCATTCCTTGATTTTACTTTGAAGCATTCCAACTACTTCCCTTCAAAATGGTATCAGGAATGGTTCACACCAAGGTTCTTCTCAAAGGCAGTAGAAGTGAGACTGCACTGGATTTGCTGCTTTATAGTGCCCAGAGTCCTTCAACATTATCTCGACACTAATGCTCTCAAACACTACCACTCCTCACAAAAATATAGGAATGCTGTATTTAGTCAGATCAAAGATGCATGCAATTCAGTAGTCTGTGTTCAAAAGTAATAGAAAGCTGCAGAGTAAGTATGGGTAAAGCACATATGGTACCTTCCCTTAATAGTCTCCCATTATATCATGCACACCCCAAATTATTACCCATTACTCCATTATTTAGACATAACATGTTCTAAATCTATAAAGTACTGTATAAAAAATGGTAAATAAATCTCTTCTCTTAATATCTGTGAAGGCAAATGATCCAACAAATTTATCCTGCAGAAAGAGGCCTTGCTGTAGTTTCAATTTTGCTTTGCTAAATCTTTGCTTAAATACCTTCACTGAATTGTTCCAGTACAAATACAGTCTTGCAGCAGTGACTCAACTACATAGGTATTCTTGTCCTTTGTGATATGAAACTTAGTTCTAATAAATTTTCCTTCACAGAGGAGTATGTGGGGCAGGCAGTGAGATTTAAGATGGCAGTATATAACTTCTCTCACTTGAAGATTCTCCACAAACTCTCCATGGAAATCCCTTGGCTTCAATTCCATTGCATTTAAGATTATGTTGTAAATAGCTGAATGAAGGGAAAACCAAGTTAATTTTATGGCTGCATCCTCAACTTCAATTTCTGTTCAAAAAGCGTAAGTTATATTTGCAAACTGGTACCTTGTTTTTCGACTGAGACATTAATTTCATGAAGAGTGGTTGTTTTTTTCCCTCTATGATATTGTAATCAAAACTCTTTCTAAGGCAAGACCTTCCAACATTAGGCTTAGAAAGATATTTTTTAATTTTTATAGCTGACTCATAAACCCTGAAAAATGGATCTTATAATGGAAATGCTGACATAACATTAACCATAGCAGTAAGTATAACACCACAGTAATTTATTTACATGTTGCTTTTCAATTACATTGCATGCTATTGTTATCATTTTTATGGCAAGTATTATTTTTCAACAAGTTTCTGATTTGCAATTTTGTACTGCAATCTTTACAGCTGGCTGGGGTCTTCTTAAAAATTAATTACACTGTTCAAGGAAATTGCTTAGGCCTAGAAAACTGACACAATTTATTATTGTTTCCAAAGGGAAAACTTAATGTCTTCACTACAGTATGGGCCCAATCCTATTGTAGTTGTCTCTGTAGTGGTAAGCATAATAAGACAAATAATAATGTAATAATAATTCATACAAATCATCAGCAGACATCTGTTCCAGTCAGAAAAGATTGCTAGCCTAATTCTCTTTTCAATTCTAAATATTTAATATTGGTACAACTCCAATATCTGTGAATTTATTACAGATTGTACCACTTAGAAGAGCTAAACCTATCTCTTTTCTAATGGAATGAGCTAAAATCTGAAAGAATATATATAAATTACAGAACCAAAGCTCAAGATTTATGGAGAAGGAGAGGACAAGGACTTTATTCGTAACAAAATTATAGAAAGAAAAATTACAGTAACTTAGATGTCTGTAAACTATTAACACAGAAGTAGAAGGAAGTACTTCAAGTCTTAATTCATGATCAAAATGATGACTTAACTGTCATCACAGAGACCTTGCGGGATATGCTGCACCTCTGACAGATATAGAAGAATACAGTTTGTTCAGGGAGACAAGCAAGGAAAAAAAAGCAGGAAATATGCTTTATTTCAAAGATGTAAATACTGGTTTAGATGCTACATGAGACTAGACTGATTGAAAATCTGTGACTAATGTTAAAAAGGAAGAAGAAAATGGAATTGCTATGGCTGGGGATTACTCTAAGACACCAAATGCATACAATCAGTAAAACCCAAGAGAGGTCTTCTCATAACTAATAGAAGAATGAGCCAAGTGTCATAACTGGTAATAAGGGGAATATTTAGATATCAAACGGCCTATTGGGAAGGGAAAAAAGAAATGAATTTTTCAGGAAGAATTTGGAATTAGGTAAGAAGTTATTTAAAGAGAAGGTGGAGACATGCTTGAGACAGGCAAGCTCTTCTGTACTGATTCTATTAAAGTGGGAAGAAGTTACTGAAATGAAAGTGAGAGTGACAACGTTATGATATGAACCTTAACAAAACATTGGATAGAGAACAACAAAGTAAAAGCAAGGAACTCTAAGAAAAAAACCTTCAGAACTGGTAGTGAAGGAAAGTATATACATATATAGAGAGAGAGGTATGCATATATGGGTATATATATACACATACATATATATATGTGTGTGGATATAAGTGTATATATATACACACATATGTGTATACATGTATATGTGTATATATGTGTGTGTGTATATGTGTGTGTGTGTATATACGTGTGTATATGTATACATATATACATACATACGTATATAAGAGTGCAGGAGAGCTCATAGCTTTTAAAAGAAATACATGCAAATTATTCCATTTCAGATGGTGGCTAGGAGAAGAAACAATAGATTAACTCATCTAAATCAAGTTATCGTTGCTGTCCTTAAATTAAAACAGGAAAGATCTCAAAATGCTAACATGACCAAATACTGAGAAGTAGTATTAAGGCAAGCTCCACATGGGGCTGTAGGCCTTCGTGAGAAAAAAGATGCAACTATGGGGAGATTTCTGGAAAAACACTACTCTGTAAATACATTAACAGTAAAAGGAAAAAAAGGTGTTCGTTAGCGAGTGGAGAGGAATTTGTTGTGCAAATAAATGTGTTTGCAGCCTTCTTTGTACCACTTCTACTGGAAAGATAGGACCCACATCCCAAATCTGACCATGGACTTGGAGAAGTTTAGATTTCCACGTACTCCATTGCATTCCATTTCACTTCAGTGAAATCAAAGAAGGACTTCTCCCATGAAATGCAAGAAATACAAACTGTGAGGTCTATTTGTTATACAGGGTGCTACACTGTAAGTCACAGGTACTAATGTCACTAGTCATTATATTCATTATTTCAGACTTTATGCACTAAAAACTAATAGAGAAATATTATAGTGAAAAAGATAGAGTGGCACACTTTCTACACTCTTGTGTCAACTATATAAAGGTAAAAATATCCTGATTTATAGCACAGAAGGAGTATGAGGAAGAACTTGGTTTTTCCTTAGTCAGTTTCTTTCCCCCCAATTCATCTTACCTGATGCTTCGTGATGTTACAGAAAATGTCAAAATATCCCTCTTCAGTTTTGAGATCTTCCTACTTTATCTATATTATCAGTGCTATCTATCCTACAGTAACATTCAGAAGTTGAAGAAATTACAGTATAAGTAGGCAAGACAGGAAAGAGTGCAGGAAAGGCTTGCAGCATTCCTCTGAAGTACATATTTTTCACTCATACTGCCTATTGACACTGACTGTCTACTGCAACTGTGCCAGGGGACGAATAAAGCAAGCACAGAAGAAACAGTCATCTTGACAAGCAAAGGAGATTTTCAGAGACTTAGTAACACCAATCCATAATTATCTATGCAGAGAGGAGATAGTATATATTATATGCATAAACTTGTAATTATATTTCATCAGGCATTCCCGGGCACTGCCTGATAAGGGATGTATCTGGATACATCAATCTAGTGAGGTTAGAAAAAAGCAATCTCTCTACTATGCCCGTATTATCTTAAAAGAGCAATGACCCTTTCTCCTCTTTGCTCACCTCACTGATAAGTAGTTTTGTATATGGTGTACCACTGTCAGCTCCCTGGATGCACTCTAGCCTCTGCTTGCTTTATTTATTTGAAATATAGCTCACTTTCTGAGGTGAGATCCTACTTTACATGACTTCATTTTGACAATGCAGGCATTCCAAAGAGACAACTCTAAGATTTTCTGAGTAGCTAGATTTTATCTCCTAGGCAGACAGAAGTGCTGCCAGGAGGGTTTTAGATCATGATCCCAAGCTCACAGGAATGCCCGCTCTCTTCCACTGACTGCAGGATTTTGGATCAAGCCCATGGTTAGTCAGGATATATGACAAAATGCTGGTATCTGCACAAGGAGTCCTGAGGAGCAATGGCAGATAGGGAGCTCCAATAACACTCTGACTCAGCTGCTCCCAGGGCATTGTAAGAGAGTGGCTTAAGCCCAAAGGCTTATTCCCAACCCAAAAGATGACAGAGAGCAAGAGCAGGGAGGAGCCCCAGTGACCCTGACACAGAAGTGAGCCTTGACCAAGTCCCCACAGGGCTCTTCGAGTGAAACCTCAGCCAGACGACGCTTGTCACCCTGAGCCAACATGAGAAGGTCTCCATCACCTCACCAACGGAGAGGTCACTGCCATCAAAGTGATGGGGCTCGGTATGGGGTACAGGAGAAAGGCATTTTTATTGCACAGGATTTACCACATATTTTGGGTACAAACTGAGGGTAGGGAAAAGGAGGGATCAAGGTAGTTGAGGGAGGAACAAGGGGGAAAATAGTGGGATAAATGATCAGAAGAACCAGTGTGTGCAAGTGCGAGCTGGTCAATGCACCTGCTTGGTCATGCCCTGTGCCTAGCCAGTGCAGTGTGTCCTGGCTTCTCCTCAAACTCCATTCCTAGCTATTTTCCTGAGTGAGTGTTTCTCTGTCCTGTTTGCAGAGGTGTGTGTGCAGGTCTCAGGGGCAGCCCCTGGGGCTGAGACCAGAAGTCAGAGGGGTTCACATGTCCATGGTGCCATCAATTGATGTGAGTGCGAGTATGATCGTTAGTAAAGATCCTTCTGAACAAGCCAGAGAGTAGGTGATGTGAGCTGGAGACTGGGGCAGGATACGTGTCTCTGAAGGTGACACCATGGGACAAGCTGACAGCTGGGTGCACCAGGGGTCCAGGCCAGCCGCTGGAGAGACCATGGGGTCTGGAGGTGCACTGGGAGACCCGTGTGTGTGTATATATGCAAAGGTATCTGTACCCGCAGCTGGAGTGGGGCTGTGGCCTTGAGTGTCTGTATGTCCATGTGACAGCAGCTGGGAAGACTGGGATCCAGAGACTGACTGTCTGAGTCCAGCTACTAGAGCTGTCTACGTTGTACATAAGTGTATATATACATATATATATATACCCACTGAAAGATCTTTATCTTGCACAGATAGAAAAGGGAGTTGGAGGAGGCTGTTGGTGTTTATGAGTGCCCTGTGTGTCCTTGTTGATCTGTGCGGGTGGCTGTGAATATACATATAAAGGTGGTGTACACATGTGTCTCATGGGTATGTGTTTATTGGGAATACAAGCTCAGCCTGGTTGCTGGTCTGATCCGGGGGTACGGAATTGTCACAGTCTCACTCCTAGTCTCACCCCTAGCAGGCTTTTGGATTTGGCAGCTCCCTAATATCTATAAATCAAGGATTTCATTAATTTACCCAAACCGAATGCTGCATATCAAGGTAATGAGCATTATTTGACTCTATTCCCTGAAACGGTCTTAGAGCATACAAACATTTAATGACATACATAAAATATAACCATATTAAAATGAAGATTGGGTTTATGTGTCTCTTCTCTCTCTGTTTGTATGCATTTACACAGACTGTAGACTTAAACTACAACCCCCATTATTTAAAGAAAGGACTAAGCCATAACTGGGTTCTCCAGGGGGATGGTGACTAAGAAGTTTAGCAGATCAGTTCCTAAATCTATTATAATGTACAGTTAAAATCCTAGAGTCACAATCCTTGGTTATTCTTCTGTGATCAAAGCCATTTTATCAGCACCAGATCTTCTGTTCTTTTTCTTCTATTTTTTTTATTACTTTCTTCTTGAGGAATGCTAAGTGAAAATAAATGTTAAGGGGAAACAACCAACCAACAACAACAACAACAAAAACAGAAAAAAGAATCCATGGTTCTCAGTGTTTGAATACTCTTTAACAAGTTACTATAGAAACAAACTTCCCATTGATAATATGAAAATCAATGAATTCAGAAGACTTCTAATTTACTTTGTAAAGTCAAATTCCATGTAAATATTCAAATTTCATGAAGATCAAATTTAGTCTAAAATTGTACTTTTCACAGTTCAAGAAAATTCATGCTCAAAACACCCAAGAATCCAATGTCATAGCCTGAGTGCCATGTCGTAGAGATAAGCAACGTTTATTACATACCAGCACTCCCCTCTTCAGAAACTTTAGAGAGGGAAGGGAAAGAAGGCACTTTAAATTCACCATTTTAAAAACTCTGATGACATGTTTGGCATATCATTTCCTAGATAAATAAGAGTTCAGTTACTTTCATGGACTACAAGGCTCTCTGAAAATTAAGTTCCTTCCTTTGTTCCATGGAGGTCCACTGAAAAGGGTCTTACTGGTGTTAAAGGATTTTGTCATGGCTTGTAATGGCAACGTGCATTTAGGGGGAAATACTTATGTGTAGAAAGACCAACATATATATTAGGGAAAATAACACTCTTTCCAAAATGAAACAAAAAAGAGCAAGAGAAATCTGACAGATGATCAAACTGAGGAGAAGCTAAGACAATAGCACCATAAGGCCATACTGGTCCTTGAGTCTGCTGTGTACTTGGTAGTGGGTCCTCTTTCTCAGTTCACACTTGGAAAAGCAACCAACTTGAAACATTTATCTTGGGCAGATCAGCAATGGCCACAGATTTGCTGGTATCTAGCACATTTGTTGGCAGCTACTTTCTTCGTTTGTGTGTAGTTTATCATAAAGAGTAATTTCAAATAGCCATTCTGAGTTCAGTTGCAAAATATCCATTTACTGCTGTGGATTTCTTCCTCCAGTGACTTTTCGGACATATGAAACTCCACCTTTCTCTAAAATTACTTCCTCCCATGATTACTTCCATGACTTATAAAGGTCTTAACAGCATCCAGACATTTGCCAACATTGGTACCTTTAAATTCCAAATAAGTCAGCCTTTGTCTGCCATGTAATATGTTTCTAAATGTTTCTAAAACATGCCCATAGGCAATACAATGTACACAGTGACCAGCCCTACTGGTCATATACTGCTCTGTGGTTACTCAATGCTCATAACAACAGAGACCAGAAAACCAACAGAATATCTGAAAAAAAAAAAAATCTAAAAACATTTCTAAGACATTTTGTCTGGACTTTTTCCAGTTATTTTCAACATTTCAGTGAGAACAAAAGAAACCCTACATAATTTAATTTAGAGATATTTCCTTCCAATTTGTAGTGATAATTTGCTGATTATTACCTTACAATTTAAAGATAGATTCTGAAAATATCTTATTCTTTACTCTGTTTCACAGAAATCAAGGCACCGTTCAATAAGAATAAGGTTACCAAGAACTAGCCCTGCCGGAGAAAACCTTAGGCAAAAAAATGTGTTCACACAAACCATTCATTAAATGACTGTGAATAATGAAGAAATTAATAGAAAATACTATCTATTCACAGACAATTCAGTAACGGATTGGGTTTGACAAACTGTTTACTACAAATAGTTCACACCAGCAATGCATATAATCTCTCCACTTGTATGCATATTTTGGATTAATAGAGGATTTTTCAGACCCATTTTCTCCCTACGTCATCCATTTGTTTTGTTCTGTTTGAACAATTTGCACAAAATTGCTCAGCTTGTGGTCTATAGCCGGCAATTAACACCACTTAACAGCTGTTAAATAGGGTAATCGCCTGTTGTTATCCTCATGTAGCTCCATTCAGGCACTAATTGCACTCAGTGCACCACTCACAAACCCACCAAAACACCAGGTATGATCTGCTGAAGATGATCTGATGTGAAATGGGCTTTCCTTCCAACACGCAAGGCTCAGTTCGACAGGCTACTAACACCTACAGAGCGTGGAAGCACATGGGAGCACTGGGAAGGATTTCCTTTTGTGGAAATCAGGGGGTCGTGGAGCGCACAGTTAGTCAGGTTTGGTGGATAAGAGGAATTGCAGGCAAAATCACAGACAGCAACTGGTGCCAGTGTGAATGGCACTTGCTCTGTCGCTGCCCTGGTTTGAAGAGAGAGAAGGAAATAAATTATGAAGCACAGCATGTCCCGTGATCCCCACATCATTCCCAAATGGATGATTAATGTTTTCTCATACCTTTTTCTGACTACTGTCCTGAAAAATTTTTTAGTGCAGATGAAAGAAATAATTTTTCTGATAAAACTGACTGTATAAAAACATAAGAATGGAATACATGGAAATTAAATAATTTTAAATAAATAAATAAATAAAATAAATACATGGAATTAAATTAATTATTAAATAAACAGAATGAAATCGTGTAACTACGTTGCATTACTTACCTGTGGAATACATTTAGTGTGCTATTATTTGTGAAGTATTCTTGAAGCACCGGTAATCAATAATGTGACTATATTTCAAATACATGCACATCTTCTTTTGGCCTGCATCTACATATAGAAAAGAAATATACCTCCTAGTACAAATGAAATATGCTTTCTAATTAATGGGGAACTTACTAGGGCAGCAGTCGGAAGTAGAAGAGGTGTTTTTTATTCCCTCTACATATCTCTTTGCGGCATATTGAATGTGGTTCTAGAATAAGTAATGCAAAGTGAATCATGGTATCTTGAATTTACCTCCGATATCCTCCATGACCCTTGTGCTGGTCACTCATGCCAGATACTTTAGAAACACACACTGATTTCAGGTTTCTTCTATTTCAGACAGCTACTAGTTTTAGTAATAACAATGACTTATAACTCCCCAAGAGATGTAGAAGAACTCTAGACCTTATATACCACTGGGAGTTAATTTTCTCCATGTACTTCAAGAGGAGGACATGCAAGCAGAATTACACAAAAATGGTTACTACATTGAAAGAAAAATTAGGAATCTCCCTGTACTTCCTATGTATTAAATCATACACTTGCAAGATAACAGGTCTAGTGAAGGAAGCAATTTTTGATTGTATGTGAAGTGTTGAAATAGGATATTATTCAACTTTCCCTTCAAGCCAACTTAAATGTTTTACGTAAAGATCCAGACTGGAGAGATGAGGTTTATTGNAAAAAAAAAAATCTAAAAACATTTCTAAGACATTTTGTCTGGACTTTTTCCAGTTATTTTCAACATTTCAGTGAGAACAAAAGAAACCCTACATAATTTAATTTAGAGATATTTCCTTCCAATTTGTAGTGATAATTTGCTGATTATTACCTTACAATTTAAAGATAGATTCTGAAAATATCTTATTCTTTACTCTGTTTCACAGAAATCAAGGCACCGTTCAATAAGAATAAGGTTACCAAGAACTAGCCCTGCCGGAGAAAACCTTAGGCAAAAAAATGTGTTCACACAAACCATTCATTAAATGACTGTGAATAATGAAGAAATTAATAGAAAATACTATCTATTCACAGACAATTCAGTAACGGATTGGGTTTGACAAACTGTTTACTACAAATAGTTCACACCAGCAATGCATATAATCTCTCCACTTGTATGCATATTTTGGATTAATAGAGGATTTTTCAGACCCATTTTCTCCCTACGTCATCCATTTGTTTTGTTCTGTTTGAACAATTTGCACAAAATTGCTCAGCTTGTGGTCTATAGCCGGCAATTAACACCACTTAACAGCTGTTAAATAGGGTAATCGCCTGTTGTTATCCTCATGTAGCTCCATTCAGGCACTAATTGCACTCAGTGCACCACTCACAAACCCACCAAAACACCAGGTATGATCTGCTGAAGATGATCTGATGTGAAATGGGCTTTCCTTCCAACACGCAAGGCTCAGTTCGACAGGCTACTAACACCTACAGAGCGTGGAAGCACATGGGAGCACTGGGAAGGATTTCCTTTTGTGGAAATCAGGGGGTCGTGGAGCGCACAGTTAGTCAGGTTTGGTGGATAAGAGGAATTGCAGGCAAAATCACAGACAGCAACTGGTGCCAGTGTGAATGGCACTCGCTCTGTCGCTGCCCTGGTTTGAAGAGAGAGAAGGAAATAAATTATGAAGCACAGCATGTCCCGTGATCCCCACATCATTCCCAAATGGATGATTAATGTTTTCTCATACCTTTTTCTGACTACTGTCCTGAAAAATTTTTTAGTGCAGATGAAAGAAATAATTTTTCTGATAAAACTGACTGTATAAAAACATAAGAATGGAATACATGGAAATTAAATAATTTTAAATAAATAAATAAATAAAATAAATACATGGAATTAAATTAATTATTAAATAAACAGAATGAAATCGTGTAACTACGTTGCATTACTTACCTGTGGAATACATTTAGTGTGCTATTATTTGTGAAGTATTCTTGAAGCACCGGTAATCAATAATGTGACTATATTTCAAATACATGCACATCTTCTTTTGGCCTGCATCTACATATAGAAAAGAAATATACCTCCTAGTACAAATGAAATATGCTTTCTAATTAATGGGGAACTTACTAGGGCAGCAGTCGGAAGTAGAAGAGGTGTTTTTTATTCCCTCTACATATCTCTTTGCGGCATATTGAATGTGGTTCTAGAATAAGTAATGCAAAGTGAATCATGGTATCTTGAATTTACCTCCGATATCCTCCATGACCCTTGTGCTGGTCACTCATGCCAGATACTTTAGAAACACACACTGATTTCAGGTTTCTTCTATTTCAGACAGCTACTAGTTTTAGTAATAACAATGACTTATAACTCCCCAAGAGATGTAGAAGAACTCTAGACCTTATATACCACTGGGAGTTAATTTTCTCCATGTACTTCAAGAGGAGGACATGCAAGCAGAATTACACAAAAATGGTTACTACATTGAAAGAAAAATTAGGAATCTCCCTGTACTTCCTATGTATTAAATCATACACTTGCAAGATAACAGGTCTAGTGAAGGAAGCAATTTTTGATTGTATGTGAAGTGTTGAAATAGGATATTATTCAACTTTCCCTTCAAGCCAACTTAAATGTTTTACGTAAAGATCCAGACTGGAGAGATGAGGTTTATTGACTTTAGTATGAGCTAACACTGAAAATGAAAAAGAAAAAATGTTGTTTACATTAATAACTGGTTTTATTTATTGCTTTTTTTTTAATCTGACAAGGCTGTTTGACTGCTCTTTGCATGCGTGTACTTGTAGTAGGGTGAAGCATCAGTTTCAGGAGTTATAACCTTTACATATAATTCATACTACAAAAAAAAAAACAAAAAACAACCAAACAAACCAACAACACAAAACCCCTAAGCAAAACCTGAACAACAATAAAGAACATGAAGTAACACAAATAGCTGCAAGTTCAAATTCACAAATATTGAATGAAATTGAAACACATCTGTTACAGGTCAAATCTATTTCATTGTACAAATTTGTACTATGATTATATGCTCGTTTCTGTTCAAATGTTCTGCATCAGCACAATAGAAATGCAGATATTTAGCATGAATATTTTGACTGTGAAAATGATGTGTCTAACCATAATGCTTCCCTCTGCAATCCTAGCTCCCAGAAGTTACAAATCTAAGCTGGGTCCTTTTGTTCTTGTACAACAAAGGGAAAGAATTACAGCTTTAATAACAACTAGCCTGCTGATCAAAGAGACCTATATGTCTTTCAGCAATTCATACTAAAAAAAGAAGGTCTGAAACCTGGATTGTGTCCCAAAGAATTAGGTGTATATATATATATGAGATTGTGATTTCCAGGCTGAAACTTCTTGATAAACTTGCCTTGATCATTGGTTTACAGATGACTCAGACACCACTCTGAACACTCAAGGTCATGTTACTTACTAGTCCTGCTAGTTTGATCATCAGAACAATCATCTAGAAAGGAGGATGAGATTCTAAAGTTTTCCACACACAAGAAGGCTCAGGTTTACAGCTTCATCCCTCCCTGAAGGCTGGGATCAGGTGAGTAGTCTAGTAGCAGTTCCCCAGGGTTCACAGAACACCTGCCTTGGTCCAGAAATCCCGCTAACACCTTCATGTCCTCATAATTCATCATTTGCTCCTTACAGCAAGCTTCAATCCTTTGCAATCTGCTGTCTCTCCACATTTGCCCAAACTCTGCAGCAATATAGCGCAGCTGATACACCCTCTCAGAGGTATCGACATAATATTTCCCAGTAAGGTTGAAGCAGCAGCATTCCAACTTTTCCAGGAGCTGCTACAGCCAAAATACACAGAAAAGCTTTCCTGAAAGCCTTTATGCTTTGTACAAGGCTTTGTTGCTTTAGGGAAGTGCCTAATATACCTATAGCTGTGGTTATTACACATAATCTCAAAGGGAAACATGCTAGAGATTTTCCTTTAAATGGACCATCCAAAATCCTATGAAACTTCAAAGGAAAAATCCAATACTCAACTGAGTTTTGGATAGAATACAGAATTGATATGACATGATCATCATAAAAAGAGATAAAAGACACTGTGAAAATGCATTTCCTTCTTTGTTTTTGTTTTGTTCATTCCCTCTTTTTTGTGAGCGTTGAATAATTTTTTTAGGTGTTTTACAGCACTCTTTCCAATGAGCATAGAGTAGAGATAACTTTCCAAAACACCACTGTGTTTCACACAGCATCATCAGTCTATTTCATTAAAAGCATTGAAATTCAGGCAGTTACCAAAAATTTGCATCCAAATGTTATTTTTATGTTTGTAATGTTATTACTCTTCTCAAATGCAACAAATTATATTTCTGCCCAAGTAGGCCAGGATCAGTATCCAGCAGACTAACAGTAATGGGAGTTTTTATTTCTGTTAACAAGAAGTTGAATGTAAAACCTGATACTCTTCAAATAATTTATCTGACTACTGCAAATTTAGAAAAAGTGGCCAAAGGAAAAGTACAAATTACTTCTTTGAAATGCCATGTTTGTTTATGAGGGATGATTACTGGTAAGAAATAAATGACTAAATAAAAAATCATCATTCATATTAAAAAGAAGGTCTGGGGAGTCTCTCACTTATGGGTTATTGATAAGATTGATAAATCAGGAGTTTATTACAGACATAACTGACTTCTTTTGACTAACCATTAAATAAGAAAGATTTCAAAGCACCTTTACTTGCTTTTTTCCAAAAGGTCTTAGGCAAGTTCAGAACTAATATGTAGTTCTGAATAATGGTGTTTCAGGTGAAATAATAAAAAAGGTACTTAAACCCATGCTACCTCGTAGTGAAGTTCATTGAGTTTTGATTGGTGTTCTTAATCTTATTCTTTTGCAAAAATAGTAGATGTAAATCGAATAATAAACAGTTGAAATATGTCATATAAAGCTATGTCTGCCTTGCATTTCAAAAACCTCTTTTCTAGATACCATATGCAATGTGGACAATTATTCTATGACAAATATTGGCATTTCAACTGATAGCTAAACCCACCACTTTATTATGGGTTAAGCCCTCCACATCTTTTCTATCATGAAACAAAAATAAACAGAATTTCCATATGGAGGGTGCCTATAAGACATAGGCACTGTAGTCCTCTCTGTAACACCTTGTGGGAAGGAGTCTGGAGCAGACTGTGGATAAGGCTCATTAATATTCTCTGTTACCGAAGAGCAATGACTGCTGGCAGTTTAGCAGAAATCATGTCAGACACTGACACTGTTCTGGCCTTGAGATATATAAATCAGTTACTGCTGTCTTATTTCCATAGCAAGTGAGCAGATGTAGGATGGGGTGGGTGGTTGGGGTGTGCTTTCACTTTTACTTTTGGCTGACAGGCATGCTAGCTTCAGGAATGTCTGTTGTCTAGCTACTTTTTCTTATTCTTACACTTCCCTTGCAGTTATGTCAGTAATTGTGAAAAGGTTGGAAAAAGAAAGTTGTTAGCCTGCATCAGTTTACTGATCTCTGTAACATGACAGTTCTCAGAACATCTGTGAGGAGTGAGTGCAATAGATTGTAGGAAGTCCTTCTTGGCATCAGGAAAACTATCTGGAACCATATACCAAGTTACAGTTTTAAAGCATGTGTTTAAATTTGCAAAATGTACTTCAGCCAATGGAGGTTTTACTGAAGAAGGTGAGGTCCTTGTTTTAATGGTGAAAAATTTTCAGGAAAATTCCAAATCCTAAAGAACTTTTCAATAAAAAACAAATATGTGATAAGAAATTTGTAATAGCTCTGCAGAAGTCTCTGAAACAGTCTGTAAAAACAAAGCAAAAGCTTTTTTGTCACACAGCTATAGAAACTTATTCAGTGCCTTCCTCCATTGAAGCCTATGACAACATATCTAGTCATTACAGTAAGAACAGTATAGCGTAATTAGTATTTATCACTTTTCCATTAAGAATGGCAGTTCATCTTTTCTTTCTCCTTGTCTTGCATCCAGTCCATGTCTTATACCCCAAAATGTAGGAGACACTGGAAAGGTGTTGGGGAGGAAGGAAATTCTTTTCCACATAGAGTACAATTAGAGCATGTAATTTATTGTCACAAGATGTTATGAAGGCCAAAAGTACCAAAGAGTTCAAAAAGGGATTGGATCTATGCACAAAGAATAAGTATTTAGTGGCTGCTAA
The DNA here is from genome assembly GCA_013400135.1 of Rhinoptilus africanus. Classification (NCBI taxonomy): domain Eukaryota; kingdom Metazoa; phylum Chordata; class Aves; order Charadriiformes; family Glareolidae; genus Rhinoptilus; species Rhinoptilus africanus. The sequence continues at coordinate 18,076 of VXBO01009777.1, read as the reverse complement.
ACATGACCCTGAGGATGTAACCTCTGGTTTGGAAAAGTCCCTGAACTGCAGATTATGGAAATTTGGCAGCTGTATGAGAATTGTTTTATCTAAGCCTTATCTTAGATACTCTATTGCTTTCCCTCTGACCATTCAGTAGGGATAAATGTCATTTCTGTATGACCCTATATGGCAGCTCTCACTCTGCTTCAGATCTTTACTGTGCTGGATACAACTTAATTAGGTGAAAGCTGTGTGACCAGACTCTGAGTTAAAGAATGGAAAAAGTAAAGGAATGCAGTAGAGGCAGCATACTATTTGCAGTAAATTTTTTGTTAAGCTCATCAGTGATTTATTTCAGTCCTTTGTGCATTAATCCAGTTGTTAATGTAGTACATGTAATGTAATAATGTAATTTTAATTCTCTAATTATTATTTTCTGGTCAAGAAAATTTTAACTACTGATATTTGGATTTCTGTTATTGAAAGGAAATGCAAGAGGCATCCAGCAGAATACTTTTGAACACACAACTGGTTTTGTGGTTTTTTCCAGTGAAATGGGATATTTTCCTAAATAATTTTCTTTAAAAAATAGGAAATTAAAAGCCTGGTTTGAAATTTTATGTGCTAACATTTAGTGTATGCTATTTTTCTTTGCATCGGCATAACTTTTAATTAATATTCATCTTGCTATGGCAGTTATCAAACTATTAATAACTTAACTATTCAGCGGTGACTTACACACACGATAACTATGTAACTGATTACAGGCAAGTGAACCTGACCTGACATCACATGCTGAATGCAGACAGCCTCTTTGAAACCGACTGTTGTAGGTTAGCAACAGTCCTAAGCCTCACCCAGCTGCTCGCTCACTCCCTCATCGATGGGATGGGGAGGAGAATCAGAAGGGTAAAAGTGAGAAAACTCATGCATTGAGATAAAGACAGTTTAATAGTTAAAGCAAAAGCTGTGTGTACAAGCAAAGCAAAACAGGGAATTCATTCACTGCTTCCCATTGGCAGGCAGGTGTTCAGCCATCTCCAGGAAAGCAGGATTCACACTTTTTGGTTACCTGGGAAGACAAATGGCATCACTCTGAACATCCCTCTTTCATCCTTCTTCCCCCGGCTTTTATTGCTGAGCATGATGTCATATGATATGGTACATCCCCTTGGTCAGCTGGGATCAGCTGTCCTGGCTGCGTCCCCTACCAAATCCTGTCCACCCCAGCCTACTTGTTGGTGGGGCAGTGTAAAAAGGTCTTGAGGCTGTACAAGCACTCCGCAGCAATAGTTAAAACATCAGTGTGTTAACATGCAAGATGCTATGAAGAATATTAACTCTATCTTCTGAAAGATGCTTCTGAAACTACTGATGTTCACACTTTAAATCTTCAAACAGTTATTTAGAAGCAGTGATATTTTCCTATCTTGGTGATATATAGTAAATGGTAATTAATTAGGCTTATCCAGTCATGTATTTTGTAAAATTCTTGGAATAAGATTATACAGACGTCTACAGATTACATATGCCATTTCTGTAAAAAGATTTCAGGGCTATTTGTGAATGCACATTTTTTAAAAAAAATGTACCAAAAATGAAATGCTTAATATGTTCAGACATCTTTATAAGGACTAATTTTTTTTTTTTAATTTTATCCCAGTAGAACCACATTACTCCCCCACACATGCATAGAGTGATGTAGGCAGATGTAACTTCTTAAAAATGCTTCTGTGGGGTCTGAAATCAGACAGTAGGTTCACTAAATTCTTACAAAGAAGAGGCATATTTTTAAGCATTAAAATCTTGCATATGCTGAGCAGTGAGGTATCTGGATTTTTATCAAAAAGTACCAAGTAGCCACTCTGATGCAGTAGATGTTCATTTAGCTATTGGTTCTCTAGACAAAATAGAGCCAGAGTATGTTGTTATTCATTGGATAAGATATATCTCCCATACCTCATCAGGTAGGATATTCTTGTTAATGTGCACATTCAAGTTCAGCTGCCTCATCTGCATAAGGATGTTTTGTTACCAAGGGAGCCCAAAATCCCGTATTACCAATAGCAATTTCAAAAACTTTTGTTCATAACTTTTTGCTCTTTATTCATTCTGTTATCTTGCTGTACTAATACAATTAATGTCATCCATGTTCACTTGTAAGAAAAAATTTTATGAAAGCTCCAGAAACAGAGAAATACCTTCCAATTAATAGAATCTTTTACACGGTCTTCTAATATATATCCCAAAAATACGATCATGTTTTTGACTAGTGAAACACAAATAATGTGGACTGTACAAAAGATTTATCTAAAACCATTGCTCAGACTTAGAGACTTATAGATTTACAGACGTATAGACTTAGACTTATGTCATTTCGGAAGGACCTACACTAATCATCTAGTCCAACCACCTGACAAATTCACGGCTGACAAAGCATGTTACTAAGGGCATTGTCCATATACCTCTTCAACACTGACAGGCTTGGGGCATTTTCCACCTCTCTAGGTAGCCTGTTACAGTGTTTGACTACCCTATTGGAAAAGAAATGCTTCTTAACGTCCAGACTAAATCTCCCCTGGTGCAGCTTTGAGCCATACCCATGCATCCTATCACTGGGTACCAAGGAGAAGAGATAAGCACCTCCCTCTCCATTTCCCCTACTCAGGAAGCTGTGGAGAGCAATGGGGCTGCCCCTCAACCTCCTTGTCTCCAAACTAGACAAACCCATAATCCTTAGCCACTGTTGCAGATGGAGTGATGGCACTTTGCTCTCAGAGAGAAGTAGTGATACATTTACATACATAAAACAGAGATTTAACAAAGTTTGATGCTAAATGTGACAGTGTTTTAACAAGACTCGATGGCAAGGTACACTTGGTTATTTACTGCATAGAGGACAGGGTCAGACAAAACTTTCAGGGACATCTTCCTGTTGAGTTACAAGGTTCAAAAAGGACGTTCTTGCTTTCTAAACTCCTTCTTAGAGAGAAGTTCTAGGTGTGGCTGGATCTAATCCTACTCCCAGACTTGGTCAATGGTTTATGTCTAAAGGATTATATACAGACAATCAATACTTTATATCACTTAGCTAAGATTTCCAAGTTTATTATGCTAATAGTCACTTACCAAGGATCTGCTGTGGAAAGGAATCTCGTCATCTCCAGAAGTAGCCTCAAGAGGTGTCCCTGCTCACGGGGATATCCTAGTGTTCAGCCCACTGCCGTGCAGGAGAGCTCAAAGGGCTCTTGGGCTGTCCACTATTTATGGGGGTGACTGACTTATAGTCATATTTGTATATTGACCATATATATCAGTATTGTGGTTAGGTGGGTGTATTGCTCAAGTTAGCCCTTGGCTATTGTGTTGTTATCTGTCCCCCCCCTCAAAAACACGTTGAGCCGGGTGCAGGCATCACGACTAGATTATTGTCACCATGGATGGTTATCACTTGGGCAGGGTTATGGGAAGTAAAGATCAAGTTCATGGAGGAGCACACAGTCACAGCCACTCCTCATAGAACAGTCCTTCCAGGCATTTCATCATCTTTGTTGCCCTCCTTTGGATGCATCCAAGGACCTGAACAATGTTTACAATTATTGAAGCAAAATATATTGTGTGCAACACCTATCATTAATGTGACTCTGTTGATTCAAGGATAAATTTTCCAATGAAGCTTAGGAAAAAAAGAAACTATGTGTCTTCAGTCCTACACTTGATTATTAATGCTTGTGTATGTTATACTCAGAAATAAAAAAACCCCTTTGAATGCTGCCTACTTTACATTCTCACAGTGGAAACAGAGAGGCATGGGAAATTCATCATCAGAAAATGGCTTGCCTTCTCAGGGTCAGAATCACGTTTTATTGTGTTGTTCCTGAATAACCTGAGTGGAGTGCAGAGCTCAAAAGACTGTTAATATAAAAGAGGACTAGAAAATCAAAAGTATTTTCCACCATTATCTGTCAACTTTTTGCCTCGTCCTTGCTGGGCTTCAGAGTGGAGAAGAAGAAAGGTGAATATAACTGCCTTGTCTTCGACTTCTGTTCATTAATTTTCTTCATTTTCTTCATCATGTCTACATCATTTAATCATTTTGATATAGTCTTCAGGAAAAGCTGGAGTATGTAGTAACTGAAATGCTTTGCTCATTCTATTTGTAGTATGGATGAAATGTGTAGCCAATGGCTAAGTAATTTGTGAAAATGCTGTCCCTTCAACAGACTTTGCAAAGATTTCAAAGGACCATTTATTTGATTTTTAAGGAGTACTCACAAAGTCGAACTTCTGTGTTAACTCGGGTAACTTTCCAGTCCTCTTATTTAGTCAAAGGAAAGAAATGGGTTCCACTTGAGTAGAGCTGAGTTAGATTCCAACTTAGGCTCACCCTTAGAGAAGCTTTTTTCTCCATTGACTGAAGAGGGAAACTGAAGGGACTCATCTGCTAACACAGGGTTCTGATGGATGTGTGGTGAGAGCTTGCCTTAGAATGGAACACCCATCTTTCTGTCTTGCTCTCACTTGATGGAATCCTGACCTGCTCATTAATCAATTTCTGAACCTCTCAGCGTTTTACAGTAAGATATCACAGATACTACTTTTCCTTAAGACATCCTTTTATAAACTACAGATGCTGATTGATGGGTAGGAATGGCTTAACTCAGATGGGTGGACAGCCTCTATCTGTGCTCTACCCTTGCTGCAGGGACTTCTGAAATGGACATTAATCAGACCCTGAGTAAAGAGAGTTTACCGTGTAATTTTCTGAGGGAGAAAATAATCTAACTGAATTTAGCCTGCAATCAGGAGATGATTGACAAAGGACTCAGAAATCTGTGCAGCAGTTATTTTGAATGGACAGGAAAGGGTAGCAACTTCATCAGTTGTCTCAAGCAACACCATCCTTGCTTGCCAACAAAGCCTTTAGCTACCTAAGACAGATGCTTAACATTGGATAATGTGAGTAGCTTTTTTAGCATGCCTCTAATCACTTACTTTCCTACTGAGATTGCACGCACTAGTACCATCAGTTCTTGTCATGATGGACACTTATTCCGTAGGAGCAGCACTGAGATCTTTGATTTCTTATGCAGAGGTTATGAAAGAGCTCTGAGACAGCTATGACAAATGGTAGTTATAACATGAATAGAAGACTGCAAACTATTAAAACCTTGTACTTTGTATGCCTTCATTAGGTACTTTTTAACTAAACATTCAATATCATAACCATACATTTGCATACCTTATAAATAATTTGCAAATTTACAATTTTATGTTCAGTTGATATTAAGTAAGATACAAAAAGTGGTGAATTACAAAGAATAACATTTTCATTTGTGTGTGGTTTTTTAATATCACCCAAAAGGTCACAATGGGGGAAAATCAAATTTTGCACCTGATGACCTAGCTTCAGAATCAAACTTCAAAACTTCATTGTCCTAATTTTCTCAGGCTAAAGTTGTTTTTCTATGTAGTGTTCTAATCAAACAAAGGGCAATGGAAAAACATATTAATATGATTAAAGAACTCAAATATAAAGAAGGAAAATCATATAAACCGATATCCTGACCTTAGTTGATTCTGCAGTATCTCTACATAAGGAGGATTAAAATGGAGCTGTTTATGAACAAATGATTATGAGGTGTTAATTTAAAGGCAGAAACATGCTAGTCAGCATTTGGATTTAACTTTGTAAGAATGTAATTTAAATGTTTTCCATTATATGTTGTGCTGTCACCACTGAGCAGCTTTCTTTTCTGTTTCTGTCAAATATGAAAACTGTTTGAAGACCCATTGTGTTGTGATTCATGCTCACATACACACATATGGCCATCTTGTAATGATGAAAGAGAGACTGTTCTAGGCTGAACAGAGAGTTTAGAACTGACAGCATATTTACTGGTCTGATATCGGGAATCAGTATTGGGATGAAGACTCTGAAAAGATATGGCTTTTTCAAGAAAAAAAAAAAAGAAAGCAAAAAAAGTATATGCTTCAGAGACGTTATGAGATTCATTTCACTTATTCGCTCCACTCAAGCTAGGTTAGTCTTTGATTAATCTTTCCTATGCCTTAGACATTTAACGTAATTTGTGTAAACTGCTCATAGATGATGCCTGTTTCTTTGATTTGCTGGGGAAGTAATCTAGATGATTAGTTAAAATAGAAGAGTAAATTTTTGGGGTTAAAGTTATATAATCTAAATCCCACTTTTCATGTTACTTTTGATCTGGAAAATACTGGCTTTATTTAACTGGCCTTCAGTCATTTACAAGTATTTGCTGCTGACAACACAAAGCTGGGAGGGGTGGCTGACACCCCGGAAGGCTGTGCCGCCATCCAGAGAGACCTGGACAGGCTGGAGAGCTGGGCGGAGAGGAACCTCATGAAATTCAATAAGGGCAAGTGTAGGGTGCTGCACCTGGGGAGGAATAACCCCCTGCACCAGGACACGTTGGGAGCTGACCTGCTGGAGAGCAGCTCTGGGGAAAGGGACCTGGGAGTCCTGGTGGACAACAGGATGACCATGAGCCAGCAATGTGCCCTTGTGGCCAGGAAGGCCAATGGCATCCTGGGGTGCATCANAAAAGGAGAGTAGAAGGAAGTTATCACCTGTCTTTCTTCAGTCCAATGAGGCTACATTATTTTGCAGTCTTTGATTTGTTATTTCACCTTCCTGAGTTCTTCAATTATTTAACTTAGTGTTTTTTCGCCCTTCCCATATAGCTGTGCATTATATTTCAGAAGCAAAGCAATATATTGAGAGTATTGTATGCTATCCTGCAGAAAGGTTATAAAACAAATCCACTAATACTTTTGTTTTATTGTTTTAATTTTAACTAGACCAAAGTGTGAAATGACAAAGACTAACAGCTCTTTCAGAAATGACATTTTCAAGCTGTCGTTTCTTTATCACAGCAGAAGGGTGCTGTGGCCTCATCTCGGCTCCCAGTGCTGGATCCAGTCTTACTTCAAAATGCCTAACTTTCTTACTGAACTGCCAGCATTTTGCCCTAACATCTGTGTGATATTCAGAAAACCGTATTTCTGTCAATAAAATTTCCGGAAAACCAAAGCAAGCTAAGAACTGTTGAAGGCTCCTCAAAATATGGTATTTTTCAGACATTGATGCAGCCCTGATTTTGTAAAGAAGATGGGCTGTTTTGTGTTCATGTTAATGTCAGAAGACCTGGCAACACATATTACCATGGGTCTGTAGCAAGGGAGGGCTAAAATTTACAGAACCCCTTTTCTACGAAGTCCACCAGTAGATTTGTGCCCCAGTCCAATAGATAGATCATTGCCTAAATGAAAGACTATGCAATCAAGTCTACAGGTAAGCAAATTGATATGAAATGGCCAGAAACAAATTTGAGGTGGAAATTAAAAGCAAATTACTTATCACTGGTGAAGGTTGCAGAACAGCCTGCTGCAAAATTCCTTCTGAATAGCTTTATGATGGAGCTTCATAAATGCATGTAGGGAATAATATGAGATAACTCTGTCACTGTCCTGGATCTGGTGCTTAACTCAGTTCTTGTGTCATAAATATTGGAAAGTGTAGATTTGGATCTAGTTCTAGGAGGGATGTGGTAAATTGATTTTTTTTTTTATGGTTGGACTTGATGATCTTAAAGGTCTTTTCTAACCTAAATAATTCTGTGATTCTATGATTCTAAATCATGTCAGGAGGGGAGCTAATAGCCGTTGCCTACTCTGCCTATGCCAGACTCAGAGAGCGGTGGGTGTGCTTCTCCTTTCACTGCTGGGTGAAAAATCTAGGCATACAGGGCCTTGGGAACCTGAAGGGGCGTCCAGCATTAGCAATCTTGGCTCTCAGACTGCCACGTCTGATCATCAGTGACAGCCAAAGGACAGTCTGCCTCTCCAGGGTTTACTAATTTGGTCTTCATCCTTGCAGTGGCAAAATTAAATTTTGTCTGCACTATTAAGAAGCCCTGAACTCATATAAGCATTGAAAACATTTCCAAAAAACTATTTGTGAATCATTTGTTATCTTAGGTTAGAGTCAATGATTACCTTCCTTATTTTATTTTTAGAGTGAATAACAGCATGTAATCAATTATTTTTGATGCATTTATATACTGAGTCTGGCTGGGATAGAGTTAACTTTCCTTATAGTTACCCAACATATTAAATAATAAACTAATAATAAAATTCTTTAATTTTTCCATCATATTTTCTTCCCCTGTCCTGTTGAGAAGGGGAAGTGGGCAGGTAACTGAGCAGGGGTATTGCAGCCAGCCAAGGTCAACTTCCCTCACCCTAGAGTTTAGTAACAGCAGAAAATTTTCAAGTGAGTTGTAGTTGTTCTGTGTGGTGTGCCATATTCATCTAGGACTTCATTCATATATTTCTTGCCTGCTTTTATTTTAACTGTGGGTGAAAACTATGTCTTTTTTTTTTCCTGACTTGCTCCTACAAGAAAACTTACATGTAGTTAATACAATTTTATAATTATGGAAAACCTGTACTTACATTTGCTAATAAAAGCACAATTGGATGTTCATTCAGTAATTCAGAGATGATAAATAAAAATATCTATTTATAATGGAAAGAAGATAAATAAGCAGAGATGTCACTGCTATTAGATGCCAGAAGACCAATAGCATCTATAGTCTATGCCTTCATGAGTTCTATTTGTCTGAATCATTTCAAGTAAAAATGAAGATGGATTTTCCTTTAGATAGTTTACTTGGGTTTTGTTATTTTTATTGGTTATATGGTCTATATTTGATTTTTTTTATTTACGTTTTAGAAGATAGATCATTATTCTGTACTTTAAGACTTATAGATTAGTTTACATAGTCAGAAAATATTAGGCAAATTTTAAATCTGCATGACTAACGAAGGGCTTTACCGTATAAAATAACGTTTTCTTAAAATCCACAGACATTCATGGGCAGATCTGTAAAGGATTTGGGAGCCCATGGATGAAACTGAGAGACTGAAAACTTCTGTTTATCTGATGTGCGGCTCGGGAAATATAAAAAATACATAGACACTCCCCATGTCCTGTGCTCCCTCTACTTGATTAAGAAGCAATTCATTTTGGAAATCAGTCTTTGAGTGCTCAGATACCTCAGAAAGACATGAAATTTCATAGCACAGTATGCCAACGGTAACTCAGTACAGATCACAATCAACTCTACATTGTGACAGAGGTATTGTGTATGTTGGACAGTTTGTAATTATGCTTTAGCTAAAAATTCACTATTTTCTTTCTTTCGGTAGACAGTGAGAGGATTTCTATTGCATTTACAGTAGGCACAATGTAGATGTGAGCTATAATACGCTAAGATGGAGGAACATCACTAACATGAAGGAAACATTACCTTTAATTCATCTCTGGGCTACCACCGCTGACTTAAACTGGAGATGTCTTTGGAGGTCAAGCAATCATAAGGTTTGGCCTTCACTCGCATTTATAAGACAAGCTCTGCTGCTTTTAGTCTACTGATAGCAGATGTTAAACGAAAGCATTTACATTGCAAGTCTCAGACTTGTGTTTTCCAGTGTATTCTTGTGAAAGGTTCTTATCCCTTCCTGCGCAATTGCTGCAACAGCTAAGCAACTTGACAAGCTTCAGAGGACCTGTGAAACTTTTCTTACCATGGCCGCTGACTACGTGAAGGATCTCAGCTTGTCTAGCCGGTTTGCTGCAACACAGGCTAGCTGCTGAAAGCCCCAGATACAACTGCTTTATCTTCATGGAAAACTCCAGCTAGGAAACTTTCAGCTGGGCACTGCACCGGACACTGGTGCCTGGAAAGGAAGCCTTCAGAAAAAGGTCACACCTCAACACCTCCCTCCAGCTGCCTGACTTTAATGGGACTGCAGATTTTTGTTAAGACATTAGGTCATCCACTTCTTGTCCACTGAACTGCAATTACAAATTCAGACACGTTGTTTCTCCTGACAGACAGGGCAGGTCTCATTTGTCCCACCCTTCAGTATGGAGAGGGGACTAATATCAAGAGCACTGGAAATGGCCAGGATCTCACTGCAATCTGCTTTTCCAGGTCAATAGTTTAGAACAGGTTGTTTTACAACATCAGGCTGCAAAAGAAGGCATAAGGTAAACCCAAAGATTTTTAATAGTTGTTTTCGCAGAAAACCTCAAGCACCACCTGCTAACACTGGTTTTCAGTTGTTTACAATTCACATAATCATGGTTAATTAGCTGTACGAATTATTAATATAGTAATCAGTACACAATACTGAAACCATCTTAGAATCAATTCATGTTTTTTATACATGATCATCTACTCAATTATTGATGTTTTCTGGGATTTACATTATCATGAAAATGTAACATTAATTGGATTTTTTCTAATTAATAATTACTGTGTTGTCATTTAGGAAGTATTTGAGATTTTACAGGCTGCAGTTCAGTTCGTAGTTCCATGTCTTCTGCTTTTATTTTGTTAGCTGGACTGTAAAATCTCATGGTGATCAGAACTGGTTTCGTGTGGGGTCAAAATAATGATTTAACAGGCTAAACCAAAAAGTCTCCAGAAAAAAGAGATAAATAATTGATTTTTTAATGCATACATGATACACAGTTACATTGAAATGAGTACAAATTGTGTTATTTCTAGCAATATATGACCAAATTAAAAGTTGCTTTGAAAATATGTGCATACATATGAGTGAAATGTGATCCAACTTGAGTAGTAAATTACATTTTTTATCTCAGGCTGTTTAGCAGTCCGGTATGAAGCAGTAGCACAATCTGGGCTCCTAATGATAGTCAATACGCTCATTTAGTCATAACTTGGAGCAACAGTATCAGTGAGTTCTTCAGAGCCGCTGTGCTATGGTTCAGTGAGAATTTGTCACTTGTCTCCTATTGACACCAGTGGGATTTGCAAAGTTGGGATTTGCAAGGTAAGGATGTCTGACTGTACTTTTTATTTATCTCAAAACCCAACGGAGTCTTACCAGCTCATTCTAAAGCTTTGCAGGACACCACATAAAGAAGGAGGCCCACAGCAATTATGCTAATGCCCTTCCTTCTTCAAACATCTTTCCGAATTATTTCTTAGAGAACATGATCTTGCAGCAAAAGAAAGTGCCGTTGTTTTTCTTATTCTCAGAAAAATCCAAATGTCCTTTGGGAAAAATTAAACAAACACATGAAAAGAAAATACAACCATTATTTGCTGTATCTAGCCTGTAAATACTAGGACTTTTTGGTTTAAATGTCATGATTGACCTTCACCAAGAAAATGTCGTGCCTTAAATGACAATGATTTATTTCATTCTAGTACCTGACAACAGAATGGGTTATATAAGAACACAATTTCCAGGCTTCAGATTAATAAAAAGAAAAAATTTTTTTTTTTTTACCTAGTAGCAATTTAAAATGTAAGAAAAATAAACAATGTACTTGCAAAGCATATGTCTAAAACCTGGATCTGGGTAAATTCTGGAAGTACGAAGATAGGTTTGAGTTGAATATCCACAAAGTATACATTAGTTTTGATTCAAACCGGTAAAAAATTAATATTGATTTGTTAGTGAGATCATATGAATTCATTAGATAGTGCAACTTGATATTATTTCCTCACAAGGGTCATAGAAAATAGTGGAACAGCAGTTATACTACAACGCCAACAATTAGTGGCAAATTTTGTGATAAAAATATCATCTCTTTTACCAAACACAAGTGAAATTTTCAGGGATTATATTAATCAGTTCCTTTGCAATATTCAGGCCAGTCTGTGTAGCTCACAGTATATACAAAAATCTTGTTGGCATTCAACAAAGATAGAAATTGCAACAGTAAATTATGTCAGCAATTCCATGTGCAGAATATAAGTTGCAGAACAGCCTTTTCATCTAGAATGGTCGTCTTCTAATTTTGCCTGTAAACATTTGTGGCAAAAATAACTTTTTCATGCTGTATGCCTGTTTCCACTTTTCTACCAAGCATATCTTATCCTCAATACACTGAATTTAAATGGGAGTATCCACCCAGGAGAAAGACTTTTTATCTATTTCATCATATAGAGGCAATAAAGAGTGCGTCAGACCAATGTAAATAAATAAGTTGCCTTATCAGCATTTCTTTTACTTAACGCCTTGTGCGGAAAGTTCCATATTTCAGTAAGCCACTAGCTTTAGTTCATTACCATTTTAACCCAAGTGTTACAGAGTTTTGTGGCAAAAGGGATCATCACAATAATTAAAATGGACCATCTCACATAGCACTTAAAATATTTACACAAGAATGTCTGTGATAGGATTCTCATTCTTCCATGACTGCCATCTTTAATGATTTTATCATAGCTTTTGTGGATATTTATTGCTTTTCTTTGAAAGCTTCAGATCTTGGAAATACATAATTATCTATGAATTTCAAATTTCTTTTAAAAGAAAGCTGAGCCCTAAGTATTCCAAATTCAGAGGGTCTGATTTTCTTGGATTTTTTTTCTTTTTTAATATTGAATTTCAAAAGTATCTCGTGATTCTTAGTAATATGTGATGTTGAATCCACCTTATTTCCCAGTATACCTCCCAGTGCTGTAAACTCTAACAACACATGTATAATTTTGCTTGCCTTGTTTAGGATGACTTGCATCCTGTGTGATATATATTATTTTTTGTCAGAGATCTAAGAAACCACACAAAGACCGTATATTATACCTTCTCTCTTATCTACTCTGGTAAACATGTCTATTCCCAGCCAGCTGGCCAGGGAGGCTCTCTTGCAGACTGCTGTAGTGTTGTGGTCAGGCTGCAAAGCTGCCCTTGGATATGCCCCTTGCTCACTAAGACACAGAGGTCCTAGTTCATTTATGCCTCACTTGTGTGCCACATGTACCTTATGCAACATTTGTCTGCTTCATTCTTGCTGTGTGGTTATGTTAATTCTTATCATGGATTACATTTGGTATTTTTTACAAATTTTTGAGCAGAACTGCTTCATATCTCCACCTGCAGCATGAAGCCGCCTTGCCTGGTCTCTGCAGGTGGGGTCTCACAATCAGTCCTCTCCTTGCTCAATGCTGTCCTTTTGCCCTATCCCGGTTTATCTTGATGCTTTCAAAGTCGTTTAAGTCCCATTTGCCACCCCTTAGGATGCACTGCGGGAGGGAACAATCTGTATGTGGATGTAGTCGCAGCAGAGCTGAGTGTGTTGTGCCTGGTGGGACCCCAGGGTCAACCAGCAAGGAACACCATGGGCAATCAGAGGAGCGAGACAGGAGGTAACTCAAAGTGACAGAAAAGATCCCTGACACTTCCTGCAGGAGGCAGTCAGTTCTCAGGTGCGAATTTACAATCGTGTCCCTCTTCTTTTTTTTCATACAGTGCTTTTAATACTACCTTCTGAAGTCAGGAAGAACAAGACAAAATCTCTAGGAAGTAGTTGAGACTTCATATAGCTGGTATCTCACATTCAAATTGTACTTCAGAAGGAAGAGCAATGAGAAAACACAGTGATCACTGCAAAATAAGAAAGAGTGCCGATATTGGGGATCTGGCCTAAGCCTGGGTTGGAGGACAGGTTTAGTCAACCCAGGATTTCAACTGGTTCTCCTTTATATTGATTTTAATACTTTTTAATGTTAAATCATAGAATCATAGAATTGCCTAGGTTGGACAGGACCTTTCAGATCATCGAGTCCAACCAACTATCAACCTAACTGACAAAAAACGTCACTAAACTATATCTCTAAGCACTATGTCTATCCATCCTTTAAATACATCCAGGGATGGTGCCTCAGCTACATTCGTGGGCAGCCTGCTCCAATGCTTGATAACCCTTTCAGTGTAAAGTTTTTTTCCTAATATCCATTCTAAACCTCCCCTGGTGCAACTTGAGGCCATTTCCTCTTGTCCTATGCCTTGTTACCTGGGAGAAGAGACCAAGCCCCACCTCTCTACAGCCTCCTTTCAGGTAGTTGTAGAGAGCGATAATGTCTCCCCTCAGCCTCCTTTTCTCCAGGCTAAATGACCCCAGCTCCCTCAGCCGCTCCTCATAAGACTTGTTCTCCAGACCCTTCACCAGCTTTGTTGCCCTTCTCTGGACACACCCTAGCACCTCAATGTCTTTTTTGTACTGAGGGGCTCAAATCATTCATGATAGAATTGAAAGAGGCAAACCACTAATTTTTTAAAAGTCTTTCAGTACCAAAACTATTTTTCAGGTTGGAGCCTCTGTCAATAGAAGCAGGCAATTAATTTACCAACTCTTTCCTGTCTTTCGTCTTTAGAACTTTACAACCTGAAGTTGTATACTTTTCAGCCATTCAATGTACTTATATAAAATGTGAAACTTAGTTGTGATTTAGCTGCTTAAGACAAAGAAGTGAGGACAGGAGAGTTGAAAAAGTGTCTTTTTGCCCCATTTTCATAAATAAACCCCGAAATGGAGAAACATTGAGGACATCTATACATTTCCCAGGCTTCTGCATTTGTCTTAAAATCATGTTAGGAATACAGGAAATACTTTTGTACATCATTGTAAATTACTAGTATGATACAAATTGCTGGACAAGGCAGAGTTAAGTAGGAAAGCTAAAAAGGAATATTAAGCATGATTGCTTTACGTCATGATCATTTTAACTTCTCTGCTCACACTGAATGCAATCAGACAGTTCTGTCTTTTCTCTGCAATTTTCTTGGGGTTGTGGATAAAATTTATTGGGATAGCTTGCCGTAGAACAACTATTTATTGATGGGATAAAAAGCAATATTTTGCCTGAAACTGGAGTTTGAAATACCTTACACTGCACTTATGAAACATTGAATTGAGTGTTTCTGAATGGTGTTATTATTTCTTGCAAATGCATAAAATCATCAATTTTTGTCAAACACTAAAATTGGAATTATTTTTTTTTTTGTATTATTATTATTATTTCTGATTAGTAAAAGAATGAACATCCTTAACCTGATTCTTTCTAAATATCTGGCAGGTAATTCTAGCAACAACTCTAAACCTGTCATTATACCAATCTTTTTATAAATTTATTTCTTTGAGGCTAGGTTGTCCAAACAGTGAAAAATAATTTCCCTGAACAAGAATCTGGTCTTCCGTGAAAGAAACATATTCATTGTAACTGAATGATATAGCAACTTAAATTGTAGTTCAGAAATATGTGAGTCTTGTAGGATTGAATTTATCTGGGACTTTAAGTCCCATGAGATATAAGAGTAGAAAACACTTCTTGTTTCTAACAGTATAAAAACTAGGGAGTATCAAATGACATCATCCCTGAACACCTTGAAACAAGCAAACAAGAAATATATTTTTACCTGTATACATACACTGGGGAAACTCTGCCAAGCAGTATTCTGGATGTCAAAAGTGCAAATCAGTTCAAAAAGTAATAAGACAAACTCACGGAAGAGAAACACATCAGGACTTACCAAACAAAAATATCTCTGGCTCCAGAAATCCCTAGACAGTCTGTTGAAAGCTGGGGGGATAGAGCAGAAAAAATATAAAATAGGTCTGTATCTTAAAGGCTTGTTTGATTCTCCCAGGCTTTGTCTAATCAACTGCCACATCCTATTGTCAAAGACAGACCATTCAGCAAACAGACACTCAGTCCAGTCCAGTATGTTTTTCCTATTTTCTTGTACATTATGCAAACCCCCTCCAAAACCTAGCAAGTCTCTTATTCATAGATTCGATCTGTATGCGTAGATTTATTTGCACCGGTGTCTTTCATTCCCACAGTGGAGCTGCTGAGTGGACCCTTAACTCAAACAGATAAAATGAGAGTGCTCTAAATAATTGCCATGTTAATGAAACATTCATTACCATTCACGTAGAAAAGAGTCTTAAGGAACAGCATAGTCATGAGGAAAGATACTCTTAAAAGAGAACCTGGCTATTCTTTTGCCTTCATAGAAGGCCTTGAGAAGGATCTTATGCCTTCTGTCATTATAGTCACCAGAGACACAATTTATAAAGTACCAAAGTTGCTGGTAGATTTAGACTGTACTAAAAAAGATTCTCTAATCAAGACAGAACTTGTGAAGAAGGCACTGTTTAGATTACCTACTTTACATGTGGGCATACCTTCTGACACCATGTCCTTAAATAAGACAGAATGCCAGGATATTCTGATGCTCTACACTGCAGCAAACTATTTCTGTCTTCCTGAATCTACTTGTTCCATTAGCTCTTGTGCATGTGCTTAAATTTAGCTCTAAGCAAAATTTCATCTCCAGTTTCTGCTGCAATATTATAATGACTTTTGAGGGTGGGAACTGACATTTCATAAATTAATTCGTAAAATTAACTAAGCTTAGATTATTTTTTGAAATAATTATTCCTTTTTTTTTTTTTTTCCCAGTAGAAATTCCATCATCCGGTCATAGAATCATAGAACACCAGGTTGGAAGGGACCTAAGGTTTATCTGGTCCAACCTTTTATGGATGATGTCTATTATCTCCTTAAGCCACTGCTGAAAATTCAGTACATTAAGATGAGGTTAATATTTATTTTACCTTCATTAATACAGTGTTTCAGCCTTAACATTTAAGTTTTAAGTAGTTGTATATAATTTTTTTTTGGATGTGAATGGTCATTTGCAAAGGTAATAACTAATTATCACAGGTTATAATTAATTGATGTGGGGGTACCTAGTGTTCTTGCAGATTCAAAGCAAGAATCAGAAAATATGAGACTCTAATCAAAGTAGGATAAAAAAGTTCAATGTTTTGTCTTGGGAAATCTTTCAAATAAAAAATACTGTTGTGTTGAGCAAGCATTAAGAATATTTTCTGTAGACATGTGTGCTGCATCTGGCTGAGGTGGAGCTAACTTTCCTCGTAGCAGCTGATATGATACTTTGCTTTGCATTTGAGGCTAAAACAGAGTTCATAACACACCAACATTTTGGCTATTGCTGAACAGTGCTTGCACAGTACCACGACTTTCTTTCCCATTCTGCCATGCTCCCACTCCCATAATAAGTAAGTTGGAGGTGGACAAGGGTTTGGGAGGGGAGGCAGCCAGGATAACTGACTCAAACTGACCAAAGGGATATCCCATAACGTATGATGTTATGCTCAGCAGTAAAAGATCAGAGGAGAAGTACTGTGCATCCTGGTTATGGTGTTTATCTCCTCAAGCAACTGTTATGAAAAGTTATGAAAAAGAACAGTTATCAGTTAACTGGCAGAAATAAAACTGAGTCATGTTGTATTGTTCTCCTGTTTATCTAATCAACAACAGTGAACACCTGAAAACAAATTTATTTATTTTTCATTGTCATTAATGTCATTCTTATTTATTACTTCATAGCCCTGTTTTAATCACAATAATTCTGTAAAGCTTTGCCTTCTGATACTGCTTTAGCAGTTGCTCTATACTGTATGAAAAGCAGAAACAAAGCCTTTGTTCCACACCTTTCCGTGCCCATACGTAAACGGTCTCTGTCTTGGTAAAACACAATTTAAACTCCCTTCAATAGCTAGAATTTATTAAAAAAATGTAATGGAAAACAACAAGCCATGGGAAATTTTCAATGGTTTTTAATAGTTATTTTTGAAATTATATCTTTTTTAGCCACCAACTTTCTTCTATTTTCCTTTCTTTTTAGTAGCAAATACAATGGAGACAAGACTATTCATAACGCTTTTTAAACCTAAATTTTCTAAGCTTCTTAAAATATCAGATTAATCTTAGTCTTTATCTTTACTTACCATTGCTTCAGGGTAACTCTTCAAACTATAAATAAACAGGTTTTAAAAAGAGTAACTGAGTATCAAGGTTATCAGATGATTATTTGTATTTCCCCTGAAGAAACAGAATTTGATCTTAAGGAATGTTCCAGGCACTTTTTCTGATGAGTGTTAAAAAAGAAAAGAAAAGAAAAGAAAAGAAAAGAAAAGAAAAGAAAAGAAAAGAAAAGA